>BJKM01000004.1:3872500-4385163 GCA_015082035.1 Chaenogobius annularis
AGTCCGTGACTAGCACAGAAGTCCAATAACTGAACACCGCTCAGGTTCAGATCGGGGGGGCCGTTCTTCCCAATCACCCCTCTCCAGGTGTCACTGTCGTTGCCCACGTGGGCGTTGAAGTCCCCCAGTAGAACAACGGAGTCCCCGGTCGGTGCACTGTCCAGTACCCCTCCCAGGGACTCCAAGAAGGCCGGGTACTCAGCACCGTTGTTCGGCCGTAGGCCGACACCACAGTGAGAGACCTGTCCCCAACCCGAAGGCGTAGGGACGCGACCCTCTCGTTCACTGGGGTAAACTCCAACACATGGCGGCTGAGCTGTGGGGCAATAAGCAAGCCCACGCCAGCCCGCCGCCTCTCCCCGCAGGCAACACCAGAGAAGTGGAGCGTCCAGCCCCTCTCAAGAGGATGGGTTCCAGTGCCCAAACTGTGCGTGGAGGTGAGGCCGACTATATCTAGTCGGAACCGTTCAACCTCCCGCACAAGCTCAGGCTCTTTCCCCCCCAGTGAGGTGACGTTCCATGTCCCCAGAGTTAGTCTCTGCGTCCGGGGATCCGGTCGTCGAGGCCCCTGCCGTCGACTGCCGCCCAGATCCCTCTGCACCAGCCCCTTACGGATCCTCCTGCAGGTGGTGGGTCCACGGGAGGACGGCCCCACGTCACTCGTTTGGGTTGCACCCGGCCGGGCCCCGTGGGGAAAGACCCGGCCACCAGGCGCTCGCCGTCGAGCACCCACGCCAGGCCTGGCTCCAGGGTGGGGCCCCGGTAACGCCAATCCGGGCGACGTAACTGGCCTTGGTTTTTTTTTCGTCATAGGGGGCTTGTGAAGCCCCCATTAAAATACTACTTCAAATAAACAAGTCTTAGTCTTAAGCTTCAGAACGCTGTGTTTTATTACAATCAGACTCATATTCATGGAGAAATGAGTTTAATGAGCAAGTGAATGTAGACGCGGCAGAATACAAAGACACACGGAGGGCACATGTGCGATACGGCGATCTGCCGCATTGAAATGAAACTTTCTTGGCCAGACCGGACTCACGGGTCAAAAGACAACATGTGTATCACTACACAGATACACAGAGCCTATAGTTGTTATTTTGTCCGCTTTCTCGGTGAGTTTTGGAAGGAGCACACCGTGGCGCGAGCTGACAACACGTCTCAAGCCCCTCCTCCCAGCGTTACCATGGAACTGGTCTTATTACAATAACTAATATTATAGTTAAAAAGAGCTTCAAGTGAGGCGATTATAAACTCAACATTCTAATATTTAGTCCAGTTATTATTTTATTTTCAAAATAGTCATCTGTATGAATGGGTCTAGTCAAGTTCATTCACAGATTTCTCTTCCCTGCTTTATATTGCACGTCTATACATAATAAAATATTATATAGGCCTATTATATAGGCCACATAATTGTATATTTAGGGTGCATGTACCTTTGGAAATAATGACGGTACATTAAACCATCCTTGGAGGAAAATGGAACCCCATATGAGGCATATTTACCATCCCTTTAAAAGATTTTGGGGAGAGCACTGCATGGGGAATCTGCGTTTCAGTTTTATGCAGCTAAAATCTGGAAAAGTCTCCCTGAAGATGTGCAACAGGCCTCTACTCTGGCATTGTTCAAATCTAAGATAAAAACAGTTTTGTTTGGCTATGCATTCGACTGAAATTATTTTATTTGCACTTTTCTCTTTTATGTCTTAAACTATTTTGTGTATGAATTGTGCTCTACAAATAAACTTGCCTAGTCATGAGCTGAGAAAAAAAGTTTTATGACTCAAATTGAGTTACAATTGCATTGAAAATGACACGGAAAATGTGCGCATTCTGTGTATTTGATGAAAACACACTTTTTTTCCTTAAATGCGCTCCACCAGGATCCTCAAACGGCTTCACATCACGGGTTAATCTGGGTCAAATTCAGTAAAAAAATATTTTCATCACATGATTTTTGTGTTCTAAACAACTAATCGAGTAAAGAATAATCGAATAATCGCTAGACTAATCCATTAGCAAAATGATAATTAGTTGCAGCTCTAATCTAAATCTAGTTTAGTCCAGATTAAAACTATATTGCACAGTCAGGGTTATATAGTGCGAGACATTGCCCATAATCTTCACTCACTTTTGTCCTGTTTTTTTCCAAATGAAGGGCCCAATATTTGGCCCATCAATCAACCAATGATGTCAGCGAAACTGTAGGACTAGGCCTTACAATGTAGTTCATGCGCATTATTCACTTAAAACGTAGTCCTCTGGCCTACATTCTAAATAACTCTTGAATTTGAAAATGCGTCACGTTTATCAGAGGTCAATCACAAACTTGTCTTTCTGTGCGGCTGTCAGTATTTGAAGTATGCAGCAGAAGTAGGTCAGTGTCACAGCATTATATAAGCCTTGTGTAAGATGAGAGCACAAAACTCATTACTTTCACGTGCCTGTGTTCTGGCCATAGAGAAACAAAACCTAGAAAATAGGAGGAACAGCGCTGCACAGTGGTCAAGCCAGATCACTGCAGTAACAGATGAGCGAAGACATGCCTTAAAAAATAATTGATCCAAACAATAAAACTAGGCCTATCAAGCAATTATTTTATGATTAGTTTATTGTTTCTTTTGCACCTTTGACATTCTAAATGTCCAGAATAAAATGTGCTTACAACAGAACATGTAATGTATGTAATGATAAATGATCTTATGTCTGTGTTTGACTCTGTATTAGAACAGCTTCTTGTTCATACTTATGCTTTGAGTACATTTATTAGAATGATTTGAATCTAAAAGGATTTTTCTTGTCTTTCAGATGCAGGGATCGATAACCCTGAGGAGGAGCGCCCGAGCCATGTTGCCTCTGCGGCGTCTGGGTCTGTCGAGCTGCCCCGGAAGAGAAAGGGAGAGGTGGATTTAAGATCTGAGCCACGGTGAGAGATTTGAAAGAGTACCTCACTATATACTAGATTTACTTTTAATTACAATGGTTATGAATCCTATTTATTGGGACAAAGTGCCCACATGGTTAATATTATGATATTGATATTTGTGTTAAATGTGCAATATGTAACATTTAGTAGAGGACCTCGTCTTGTCTCCATGGAGATGTTATTGCGCTTCCTGAAATTTTTACAGTATGGCATCGATCCTCTTGGAGATAATCAGGAAACAGCCCAAGTTATTGGTCAGATCTGTGGAAAGATGAGTCAGGCGGGCTCACTCGGAGTAAGAAAGCATGTTTTTCTTAGATTTAATTTTTTCAATTTTAAAATGTTTATAAATAAAATAAAAAGAACACAGAACACAATACAGAGAGAGAGAGAGAGAGGGAACAAAGGGCACAGGGAAAAACAACAGACATTCAACAGAAAAGCTAAGGCACAAAAGGTTCAACATGTAAGTCCCATTTAGACCAAAGTCTATCAAATTTGTCCATGTTCAAATTAAGTCTGAATGTCAGTCTTTCCATTAGTCTAATGACTCATTAGTCAGTCCAGTCAGTCGGTGAGGCTTGAGTCACCCATCTCTTTTTAATGACCATGTAATGATCCAACGGCATCAGGCTATTGTGTCCATGGCAGGAGTTTTGAGGCCCAAATACATAGTGCTAAAATCAAGTGGGATGCCCAAAACAGTCTGCAGTGCTTTTATTTATTTTTTTCTGTGGGGGATTATACAATCATCAAAATAAACAGGCTTTTATTCATATTTCCTTTGACCAGTAGAAATCTGCCATTTTTATCTTCAAAACTCTGCTGCTTTGAACAGATCTTATGTTTGCCCCTGGATGAGGAATAGTAAAGGCTGTTTTAACCAAATTTAGTACATTTTTTATGTTATAATTTTTTTAATGGGTTTCTTGTACATTCCAGGCAAAGTAGTAACATCTCCATGGAGACAAGCAGGTGGTGGTGTATTGATTGCCAATTGTATTATATGTCAGGTTTGTGGACAAAATAAAGCAAAAAAAAAAAATTGGCACCTAAAGGTTTAAACAGTTTTGTAGAAAATAAATATTATATATTGCCTTTTATTACATTCAACATAAAATCTCATCTGTGTTTTGTCTATTTTCATCTGCAGAGATAGTGACGACTTTCTAATGGACGAGGAGCTCAGCAGGTGAGAAACACACTCCTGGTTTAATTCAGAGAGATGATTTATATAAAAATCAAGCAGAAATGACTTATCCTCGCCTGTTTTTCCATTTGCAGATCTGAGGGAGAGGACCAGCAGGTGAAGATGAAATGTTTCAGGTTTGTCTTTTTCTAATTATTATACTTACGGTAATAGGACATAAACTCTATTGTAACTTATAAATTAAACCCCTGTATTTGAGTTCAGCCTTTTTTTGAAAAAAGGGAGTGTTATTTTTGTATTCTTTTGTGCAGGGAGCCTCACCGACAGATTGAAAAGAGGCGCAGGGACAAAATGAACAACCTGATAGATGAGCTGTCAGCCATGATCCCGTCGTGTCAGCCGCAGCCGCGAAAACTCGACAAACTCACTGTGCTCAGGAAGGCCGTGCAGCATCTGAAAGCACTCCGAGGTACAACCAATACACACATTACTTTACTAACTCTAATCTCCTCTGTTAAATTTTACATTGATATATTTTTTGTATTTTTAAAATAAACAAAAAACAAGACTAATAGGGCACATAATGCAACAAAATTCCTCTGGGTACTTCAACCTAAATCATGCACAACATGCTAATTCTCCAACTAGCTACTTCTAACCGTGCCCAGGCCCCTGTAAGGTTGTTTCAGCAGTATTGGGAGATGAGTCAACCTTATGGATCTGGCTTGACTGTCTGACCATATGTTCAATTCCTCTGGGTACTCAAAGTTCCACAGTTATTAAATGATTGGCACTCCTGATCAAGCACTTGGCACAGAATGGCGCTCTGTCTTTAGTGTGAGAAAAATAGTTTAAAATCCAAACTGGTTGAATTACGATGAACATATTGTAACTTGTGTTTGTAGCCGGATCGAGCAGCGCCTTCTCAGTGAGCCCAAAGCCTTCCATCCTGCCACATGAAGACCTCAGACACCTCCTGCTCAGGGTACCGCTGCTTTATACACTGTTCACAATGTGGTGCTGTTTTCTCTGTTGGTCCTTGAAAAGAAACACAAAAAAAACCTGTATCAGATTACTTTCTCGCCCTATCCATGGGTTACAGAATTCTGAAAAATAAGGACCAATTCGATTGCGATTAACAATTTAAAACTAAATATTATATCTTTTGAATGGTAAAATCCATAAATATTTTCCACCATTATTGAACTATGCTCCAATCCTCTTCATTTACATTCATTGTCATCTTCACAGGCTGTAGACGGGTTCTTATTGGTCGTGACTTGTGATCGAGCTAAGATCCTCTTCATCTCAACGTCTGTCTCCCAAGTCCTCAACTTAAGCCGGGTTAGTTAAGCACTACACAAGTGTTCATATTGTGTCACTATTATTAATCCTTGTATTAACAACAATGACATTTTGGCTGTACCAGTGACATGTAACACCTGTCCATTACCTATCCCTCTGAGAGCTACATACTGCTCCTTCTAAGCTTATGTTTTTAATTATTACATGGTTATTTGTTTTGTACCATGTACCAAAACACATTATTTTGTGAATTCTGATCACTGACCGTAAGTTATCGTTCTAATTCAGAATACAAATGATTATTGTCTGTTTTGGACGTTACAGGTAGAGTTAATTGGGCAGAGTTTGTTCGACTTCATCCACCACAAAGACATTCACAAAGTAAAGGAGCAGCTGGCCTCCTCCGACTCTTTACCTCGCCAAAGTCTCACAGATGCTGCAAGTAAATCTTTCTCCATGTGCTTTATACCCAATACCCCAGCGTCCATGTGTGCGTGGATATAGCTCCTGTTTAATGTTGTACTGTGGCGGTGTCTCTTCACAGCCCCCTTCCCGCTCCAGTCCGAAGCGCTTCCCAAAGCGGCTCACATGACGACAGGTGCGCGCAGGTCCTTTTTCTGCCGCATGAAGCACAGCCGGGTCTCAGCGAAACAGGACAACAAACGCCTTCTACTTACCAGCTCCAAGAAGAAAGGTGAGATCAAATGCACACAGGCCATGACTGAAAAGGTTACAAAAAGACAGAAGTGTTACAAAGTAGTGGTTACACGGTGGTCATGTGTGCCTGCCCCGTGGGCCGGTCGCAGCATCCTGAGTTTGAATTCGGTTTGCTGCATGTCTGTCCTCTGTCTCATCCCCATTTCATGCTGCACTGTTCTGGCAGCCTCAGTGTCAAACTATTCCCAGCTTTAACAATTTGCTACACCTCTCTTCCATTTCCCCCAGCTTCCGGTCTTAACAATAAAAACAAAAAAATCTAAAGTAAATAAATAAATAATAAATGTTTTGCTCAGATGCTTAGTTTGCCTTAATAGTGTAAAATCTTTTCAAGTGACAGTGGCTGGGCCAGACAATATGAGACTTTAGGGTTTCCATTTAACCCTACATTTTGTAACCAACAATTTTCCTGCAGTTTATAACGAAGGATGCTGTGAAATAATAATTATTTTGCCGTGGAGACTGTATTCACACGGGTGAATTCACCTGATTTGAGCACTGTTTTGTCCTGGTGTAGACTTGGTTTGGCCCTCTTCTAGTCCTGGTCTAGTCTTGGTCTAGTCTTGGTCAAGTCCAGGTTGAATTTCAGGTTTAGTCCCAATTTACGGTATATGTGGTGCATGTGCAAGTGTTGTTGCAGCCTTTTATGCCATGATCAAAACATTTTGCCATTTGCTCTGCCCCACATACTACTTTTTATTATCAGATGGCAAACAGATGAAAATACTGACCAGACCATCAAGTCTCCCCACATTTTCCAGCTAAGGTTGTTGATTTCTCTTATCTGCAGCTCCAGATACACTCAAATGATTTAGTATTTTTTCCCAGAGCAGTCTGAAAAAACAAGAACATTTTGACCCTCTTTAATCCACTCGAGGCCACTGGGTCAGATCACATCTCTGCTTGAAGCACGGGAGATGATTTAGAACATTTTACAGAAGTCTATTTGTTTTGTATCTGTTATAGTTGTATTAGAATTTACTGTATAGTTTTTGTGAGCACTAAAATGTGTATTTTGTCATTAAAACAGAAAATGATTGTTGTTTGCAAAATGAATAGGCTTATATGGTCTGTTCCTCTGTCACTGCCGCAGAGGAAGGTTAATATTTAACCTTCAAAATAAATTGTCTATAACAACCAATGCGATGACAATTTCCTTAAGACCCAGGTTCTGTTTTGATTACGCGGGTCAAACCGAGGGAAATGGGTCAGTGTTACAGAGTTGTATAAGCCCTTTGGAGAGGGACGGTCCCACTTTAAGTCACTGTGAACAAAAGGGACCAAGAACAAGGATGCCACCTAGTGACATTCATCAACAACACAGCACAGTCAACATACTTCTGCTATAGTGGTAAATTTAGATTCAAATTGTGACAGAGAGACACAGCAGGTTGTATTAGAAATGGTAAGACATTTTGAGTGGTATTTACCAAAAATACACATTGGTTAAGTGCAAATGACAAAAAATAATATATTTATTTTTAGTATTTTATAGTACCGGTAATCCTAATGTTATTAACATTTTTGGGATGCAACAGCATTAACTTATATTAAATTGATACAACTGAAGATAAGCAGACTAGACTGACCCCTGAGCTTGGTAATCATAAGATTTTACTTGTAAAAGACATGAAAAGGTTTATACATGGGGGTTGGCACTTACAAGCTACTTCTTTTAGGCTCTGTTCATTACTTCATATTTTAATTTTATTTAAGTATTTGTATTTGACCCCTGTCCTTTTCCCTCACAGAATCGTACAAATACTGCACCCTGCACTGCACCGGGTACATAGGCAGCTGGCCAAGCTCAGAACTGGACTCCGACTCTGACCTAGACTTGGAGCCCTCCCCTCTGTCTTGTTTAGTGACCGTCTGTAGACTCCACCCGCAAAGCTCTTGTCAGACCAACAAAGACCAGCTCAACACCAAACCCTCCGTGTTCATCACACGCTGCTCCATCGACGGAAAATTCACATTTGTCGACCATCAGTGAGTTTCATCTGACAATTTATTCACAAGACTGTTCCATATTATTTCATGACTCCCCAGTTTACAGTATTATGTATGGAATTTGATGGAGAGGAAGTGGCTTTAGTATTCATGAGTCTCAACTTCTTCTTTATAGGCGACATTTGAAGACTCCTGTTTCTGAATAAGTTGCATTTATGTTGGAGAGATAGATCATTTTAGAATTTCAGATGGAAGGCAGGATTCTTTGTAATTATGTGGGAGATTCACTGTTTTTGAAAGAATTCTCCAAACTGAAAATTCATGCTGAACCAGATTGATAGTTGTTTGCGATCGGGTCACTAAACTGAAGCCTATTAACATTAAAGCTATCTACATCTTCACTTTATACATAACTTAAAATATATCAAAATGACAATTATCTCAGGTCAAGATAAGTTGAGTTTCAACATTCTCTTGAGCCAGCCCTGTATTGATTTTGCAGGTAGTGTACGTATTATTTTGGGTCCAGCACTTACGTTACATCTTCCTCTCTTTCTTTCAGAGCTACCAACATCACTGGGTATCTGCCTCAAGAAGTCCTGGGCACTTCGTGTTATGAATATTACCATCATGATGACTTGCATCACCTCGCAGAGAAACATAGGGAGGGTGAGTTAAGACGACGCCTGCTCTAAAAAATGATGTATTCACAATTAGTAAGCTACACAGTAAATATTGCTTTGTGCCATAGTCTGTCGTTTGTTATTCAGAATAATATATGTGCAGTAATGGTAGTGATTTCTACTAAAACAATGCATCAAGGCAACAAATTATTATAATTTTTATAATATTTCATTTTACCTTAATATGTCCCATTTACCGTGTCCTGTGTGATCTTTTTGCAGTTCTCCGAAGCAAAGAGAAGATTGAAACACGGTGTTACAAGTTCAAGACTAAATACGGCTCCTACGTGAACCTCCAAAGTCAGTGGTTTGGTTTCACAAACCCTTGGACCAAAGAAATAGAGTTTATAGTCTCTTTAAATAGAGTTGTCTCGTAAGTACTGTTTCACAGTTTTCTCTAATATTTATTTATAATTTGACACAAGCTGAGTAGTTCTGTCTTTTCACCAGGAGGGGGAGCAATCACAGTAAAGACGAGGAGGAGGCAGGCAGCTCTAAAGCACTTACAGGTGAGAGAACAAGCAAATAAGTCATTATGGGCTGCGTCCCATTTATGTTCACTGGCCTCCTCAACTCCTTCATTTTTAGTTTTGAATCTCACAGAGGAGAGAGGACCAAAGAGGAGCGAAGAACTTTATTGACAATGGTGGGGAAATGATCTTAATCTGCTATGTGATAACTAATGAGCATAAGACAAATCATTTATGAAACTTTATAAACTGCTCAGAGTGGTGTTGTAGTGGTTTAAGGCGTTGTACACATGTGGTTGTTACTACCTTGACGTCGTGGGTATGCTTCCTGGTCTCAACCGTTTGCCGGTCTCTACCCCTCTCTCTCCCCATCTCACGCTATGACGAACCTGTCCAATAAAGCCTTCGGTACAAAAATCAAACATAAATAAATACAAATTTGTTTAAAAAAAAAGAATAATAATAACGTCATGGACATTAAGTACCACAATGCTGTTTAGCCTCAGTCGTGCCTTTCGACTCTTTTATTTTTGAATTTTTCAAAACGTTTTTGGGAAAAAATTACTTCTGGATCCTCAGCAGACTTCAATGTGGATGGGACTGTTGAGCTCTATTTGCTCTTGCTTCAATGGGCATGATTGACGTACGAGGAATCATCTGGTTTGCATCTCATCAGGTTTACTAACCTCCTTGATTCCTTAGTTTCTTAGCTGTCAATCACTCTCACTGAAAGGGAGCCAGGTAATTTCCAATTGGTGTATCGCTGTCTGCTGAGGAGGCAAGAAAACCACATTTGAGATGAATTAGGATTTAAATCATTTATGTTGTTTGTCAGAAGTGTCTAAGGAATTTCCCATAATTCCTGGCCTCTCGTCTGGAGTGGGAACCATGATTTACGCCGGCAGCATCGGGACACAAATCGCCAACGAGCTCACAGACTCTTACAGGTGAGTTTTCTGTTTGTCACCAATATTAGTACCGGTAATCTGTTTTGGCCAAAAGATGGGCAAACATTTTGACATTTGTGATGTCAATAAAAATACAAAGTGCTCATGTGTCTATGTGCTTATGTCATATTAATTTACTTAATAATTCATTCAGAAAGTTTGCTTCTATAAAGTTTTCGAGTACAAGGGTAATACATTATTAGACAGTGGGAAAGAAGGATTTCATTGCAACACTAAAATTGGATATCTTGACATCCCTATTTGTGAGTTACTAAACGCTAATCAGGGTTCATATTTTACCTATTTTTTTGCAGAATAAATTCTTCTCCGTCGAGTGGAGCTTCCAGTCCGTTTGGTCTTATTCAAGACAAACTCATGCCTGTCTCTCCTCACACCAGCAAGATTGTGAGTGACTATATTATTCAGAACTACTGAATTAAGTGTCAAATATTCTGTGTGAAATAATTCTTTTGTATATCAAAAGGGGTCAAGTCGAGAGGAGGCAGGCGTCAGCTCCGAGTCTAAAACTACTGCAGGAACCAGCAGTGGGTCATCTAAGAGCATTGGTAATTATTCTCTAAGAAAACAAGCCACCATTGTAGATATTTAGTCATTTCAAGTTATTTTCAAAACACATAATGAATTTCACTTTTGTAATGATCTACAGACTACATTTTTGCTCTACTAATAATACATTTTCATAAAATGGACTTTCCAATGCATTCTGTTGTTGTACCCATAGGCAATACTCTTCACCCACCTTCACCCTCTAGTGTCCATGTATTCTGGTGTTTGAATGTGTGGGGTTTTGTGAGCACAGCAGTGTTTATATACATATGCTGCATAATAATAAATCTAATCAAAATTGACTACCGGTACTTTTGTGTTTCCTTGTTGAAGGTGAGCCGTCATTGGACTTGGACAACGTGGTGGTCCCTGGTCTGAGCTCTTTCAGTAGCGACGAGGCAGCGATGGCGGTCATCTTAAGTCTGCTAGAGACAGACGCCAACATGGGACAGAGCGGGGACTTTGAGGATCTACACTGGCCTTTTTAACAATACTTACTGTATGTATGCTTTTCCCCCATGTGCTGATGAATGAACTGTACAACACCTGGCCACCAGGGGGAACCACAAAATACTGTAGGAAATGTGATTATAATTATCAGCCTTTTTTCTTATTTCATGAAAGAGATGAAAATGTCCTCCAAGTGTCTTCCTCAGAAACATTTGTCCAAACTGTCCCCTGGCCCAGGCACTGTATGGACGAACGGAGGAGAGGGAATGCTTTGTATTGCATCGCTGCTGAAAGTCAATATTTAACTTGAAATGGGAAAGCTGTCATGTTTCTTTTTATAGCAGATGTCTGTGTTCTCATTTCAATATTTAGCTTATATGTAGTCTTTGAAATTTTAGTGATTTTAACTGAATCCATACGCAACAAACACCAATCACCAAGCCACATTTCTAAACCAGCCCCAAAAATTTTAAATATTTTAATGACTTGCAAAGCTAACAATGTACACCACAGGCTAGGTCACAGCCTCATTTCATAAGCTACTGACACTTTTAGCATTTAGCTGTGAAAAAGCCATCAAACTATAACTTGACTTTGGGATTGGTTTGGAGAAATAACTTGAATATTTAAGTTCAGATCACACATTCAGGTCACATTTATGCTTAATTTTAGCCACCTAGTAATTTCTGGTCCCTCGTTTGATAGTGTTTTTAAAATATTTGCACATGTAGTATTTCGGACAAGTTTTAACTATCTTTTGTGTTCAAGTAACATAGGAAAAACTACAGAAATAATGACGTGTCAAGGCACACGTCAAAGATATCACTCTTGTTTGCCCAGTGATTCTCAGACTTAAACAAATAATACTTCATTTATTGTGAACAACAAAGGTTGTGTTTACACTTGCACAGACCACATCAAAATTGTCGCAAAACCAGAAAGTCTCAAACCATAAGTATACCAGAACAAGTATGAACGTACCATAAAAACAAGCCTCATGCGGGACTAATCCTGTTCTTACCCAGGACCAATCGAGGCCTGGTCTAACCCAAGCATTAAACATTAGACTATACTTTCACTAACGTCAAAATCAACAAAAGGTAGTAATTCCTTAACAAGGACAGGTTTGGCTATTTATCAGGACTGTCTGCAAACCATTCTGGAACAAATTCACTTACATAAAATAATACATTTCAGTAACCTCAGTATATAACCATCCTACAGTTTGAGAACCAATGCAGTAGCTTTTTAAATGTAATTTTCACGGACCTCTTAGAGAGTATTGAAATGAATTGACGTCTTTTCCCCCAAATGTACTGTGTTTATAGCTGAATGTCAAACATTTGGATTGTATTAAATCAGTGTGAACTGATTTGACTTATTGTTGATTCATAATGTGACATAGTTGCCTTGGACCTGTGTTTTTTTTCTACTTTTTATCAAACAGGATGTCGTTAAAAGCTTGGATTGTAGGTGCCGTTTGAAATGGACACTGAAAGAGTCTCAATGTATTTATGTCTAAGTGAATCTGCTGTTGAGGAACAAGTATTTCTGGAAATAAAGAAGCAAAATAAAAGCCAACAAAGTGTCCTGTGTTTATTAACTATGATAAATGACATACAATGTACTGTTAAAGAGCCCGTATACACTGCAAACGGTCAATGGCCAACTTTCATCCAAACATCACAATCAAACAAACAAAATCAGCCCAAGCCTGAAGCCTAAACCTTCTCTTAAAAGCCAAGTACAGCGCTCCTTTAGCGTAGCTCTTACATGTGGTCTATTAAACATATATGTCCCCCTCAGATTATATATATGTTCTCTCTGGGTGAACATTACTTGTACAACAACTGAGGGTTTTTATTTTGTTTAACCTCATACACAAACCTTGACGTACAAGTCCACCAAGTCATAGAACCATTGATTGAATAAACAATGGGTCACAATAGGTGAATCTTATTTATTGATTTATTTGAATGGGACAGGGCTGTATATACACTAGATTTGGCTTCTGACATCTATTATCTTATATTATAAGATATACTATAATGAATGCAATTTACACCAGTTTCAAAGCTTCTTTAAATTAAATCCCCCCTGCGTCCTTTAAAAACTTTAAATCACGTATTACTTTTGGATCCAGGTTTATGAAGCCTTGTGAGATACTGGAATGTTCTGAAAAAAATCATGCAGCATTACTTCTCTTCTTAAACGTGAACATTTGCTTTGCCTTGGAGAAGAAGAACAGCGGCCCGATTAGCACTCCAAAACGGGGGAACAGCAATGAGCACTGAAATATGTTACACACAGATTCTGTGGACACGGACAACTCTCGGTTGTTTTGGACGTAGAGGATGAAAGGAGACAGAGCAAGTAGAGGTAAGTACACTAAGATGGTGGACACTACCACAATGAGCAGACTCTGGACCGCCTGCCGTTTCTGAGGTGAGTTGGGGCGAGCTTTGTTACCAACAGTGTCGTGATGAGCTGGAGACATCTGCCATAGCGACCACACTATCGTCCCCAAACTCAGCAGCATGACCAGAAACAGGAAGGAGATGATGACAGAGACGGGGATTAAGATCTGGATGTTACCTATAAACTCTGAAAGAAAATAATACATTTGTTAGTGTGTCAGGTTTAACATTTCTACCTGATCAATAAAATATCCACATTTTGGCCTAGATTAGTTCTGGCTGGTCCTTCCTGGCCTATGTCACATTTATTAAGGGCCCAAATGGTGATACAAAGGTGCATTCTAAAGGAAGTATTAGAGCAACATACACTTTCAGACTGCATTAGCCTATACTCTTTTCTGGGCCAGTTAACCACCTTGCTATATTTCCTTCAGTCAATTTACACACTAGGCTGATTAAAGAACATGTTAGGCTTTTTTCAGCTACTTAATATTGCACTATAACATAGGACGATACTTATTTAATATTTTATTTATCGTAAAACTGCATTATTGATCTAAAACTTAGTTGTAGATTAATAGAAACGGGTCCATTTACTTCCTGTTCCAAACTGCAGAACTAATAAGCCCTGCCTCTTCATAGTGACATTTAACCATAACAACCATTGAATTGTCAATTACATGTTTATTTGAAAAGTAGCAACTTGACATTTTAGGGCCTACGTTTGTCACTTGGAGTCTTAGGGATGTGGGCGGGGATAGGGGTAGGGGAAAACAAGAGTTTTCTGATCACTCGAGCCTCATTTACAGAACAATACAGGATTACTCAAACATGCAGGGATCAATCAAAATACAACTTTGAGCAGACTAATGATAAGGAAACACAGTTGTAACAAGGTTAAAAGCTCATGAAAGTTAATTTTGCATAATATGTCCCCTTTAAGTCAAAATGAGTCATTGCTTACGTGAGGTGACAGAAAAGCCCACAGTCATGACCCAGATTACTGCAGACACCATCATGCGATACTTCCTGTCCCTTAGCTTCATGTACAGCACTGGTCGACTCACAGCTAGGTAGCGCTCTACACACATGCAGGTGAGCAGCAGAGGGGTTCCAAACAAAATGAATGTGTTAAATATCTTCCTGAGGTCTTTAGGTCCTGATGTGTCCGTTTGGTTTCCACTAATAATGGTCGATACATCTGCAGCAAAAAAGTTTAAGACAAGTGAATTACTTTTGAAATAAGAGTTCTACTCTTAAATTATGCAGTGCTTGCGGAAGATTGATGAAAATAAATCTCGATGCTAAAAGTTATTTACCTCTTTGGATTTAAACACCTTGTTTTTGTTTAATGTACATTATGTGAAAAGAGTACTAAAAACGTGTAGAATACTCAATAAAAGTATGGCTTATATGGCTAAAGATTTACTCAATTACAAGTTTAATTTAATTTTTATTTTTTTAATGTTTTTATTGCACTGAAAACCGCATTCATATCCACAAAACTGACTCCACAGTATGGCATAAAACATGTTCCTCCATGAAGAATGTTCCGAATGTTCTGTATGGGTTTAATTTTCTATTTCCATGGAATCATCCAGGTTATGTGGCCACTCCAGAAAGTTATACTGTTGCTTTAAGTAAAAAATACCACTCAAAATATTAGTTACTACTCATTAAATACTAATTCAATTTTAGTAGAGTTTTTGATCAGTCACAAAATGCAATTTATAGCCAAATTGTGTTTCTTTAAACTAAAATCAGCATAATCTCTGAGCTCTGGCCAATCAGAGCAAGCGATGCAGTGCTGTCATGTTTGTAGATAAAAAGAACGGAGCAGGAACAGCAATGAGACGGCAGTGGATTGGGATTATTGGGATGTGTATATAATTTAGTCACTCCAATTTTTTAAAATGTAGGTAATTACAATTAGTTACTTTCTACCCTTTGGTAAATACGTTGCCCATATGCTACATGAATCACAAAGATCCACATGTTCTTCGATGGCAAAAATGAAAACTATAAATGAAAAAATCTCACAATCATAATGTGGTGGCATTGTTCTGGATGTTATTGTTTTCAGATGAACAGACACAGTTAAGACACAGTCATGGGTGAGTTCAACCTTGTCCTAATTTGGTCCTGGTTTGAACTTGTTTAGTCCAGATGCCTTGGTTTGGTCCTGTTCAAGTCCTGGTTTAGTCTTGGTCAAATCCAGATTGAGTTTCAAGTTGAATCACAATTTAGTTGATCATTTTGATGTTGTGTTTGTGCAAATCTTAACACATTAAGACATGTCTTTGATCTCATCCCAATGATTTCTGAAGTTAAGTAACAAAAATATTTGAACAGAAGAACATGTCTGACCAGGTCTGGCTCTGGTTGTGTTGGATGTGGAAAACAAGAGGGGTCTCCTCATCAAATCCACAGGAATAATGGTCAGATACAGCAAATTCATGATCACTAAATTCATCCCCAAAACCTGTAAACCAAAAGCAGATTTAAGATTCCAATCACATTTATCCACTGTAAACGTCTTTCTTTCATCACATCAACAACATTAAATACAGTAGAGCTGAAGACAGGTCAGAATTCTGTGGTATGATTTGTTCTTCAGACTGCAGATGTTGACCTGGTTTATGGTTCATATCTCTGTAATTACTGGCCCAGTTATATGAAACAAAATTGGCACAAAGTTCAACATCAGCACAAATAAACAAAAGTGAAACTTTTTTCTCCGACAAGAAGTGTTGCCATTATTCAATGCCTAAGATTTAGTTGTTGTCCGTTAAATGAATTCAAGCCATATTAATATGGCAAGTTTGGGGAGCAAATCCCAAACAAATAATGATGGATTTGGTTCAACATTTCTGGATTCTATATTTGGTTATTTCTTTCGAATACAGAGAATCTCCCAAAGAGTTATAGGCCCCTGCCCTCCATCTGAAACTATGACATAATCAGTACGTGAACCTACTGAATGTAATAGTTGTTCACCTGTGAAGCGGACAGTGTTTTCCTCTTCCTTAGAAACAGCACGAGCAGGGCAGCGTTAGCCAAAATTCCTGTTACCAGTATTATGTTATCAATCGCAAACAAGACCACATCCCAAGAGGGGGTCAAACAAGCGTCGTACATGGTCCCAGCCCTATTCTCTTTTGAATCTGACGGCTCTCTCACCATCCTGTAAAAAGAAATACAACTTTTAATTTCCAATGATTTCCAAAGATAAGGATCAGGACCAGGAAGATAAAAATTTTTACTGATTTAAGGCTGCCCTAGATGACACAGCCAAGGGTTGCAGTATTGAATTGACGAATATGGCCATAATTGATTGACTGCTTGCGTCAAACTGTCCAATTCATGGTATGGTCATCTCATCTTGTCAACACCCATTCTATAGTAAAGGTGCACTATGTAATTTTTTTCGAAGGGTCTTCTGCCACCTGCATGGACATGATATTGCTTTGCCTGGAGTGTTCCACAGGATGGCATCAAACATATCCATGTTGCATGTATTCAATACATGGGAAAAATAAATATATTGAAAAAGATGCACTCTATGAGCAGGCTTGCCTCCCCACAGATCTGACCTGTCACTCGGCCTGGTGGCATGATTTGCATATCTGTGGAGTTTGATAAGTTTATAGCCATACTGTGAAACATTCCAGGCTTGGCAAAAACATCTAAATTGCAAACAAGCAAGAAATGTTATACAGTGCACCTTTAAACTGTAAAAGCTGCCTTTCAACCACTATCTAAACTTTTAGCAAACTATTGGTTGGCATTCTACAATCCCTCAATTTGTTCTTTGAAATATTTATTGTTTCTCCAAAAGGTGTACTAACAAATATAGCACATTAAAATTATTGTAAAAAGGATGTAACTTTGGGCTGGGTATTGCCAAGAACCTTGTGACACAAGCACTTACCGATGCAGGGTCCGCAATACATCTGATACACGCATAGCTTAAAAATTTCTTAAAAGTTTACTAAATTGTTGTTTTTATTTGTGTTGAATAACAAAATGTATTTCAATTTATGTTCATTATGTCAAAAAACTATTTTATCAATAACTCACTCATCATCTTAGAAACCTTAATAACCTCATCAGCAGAAGATGGATAACTTGACAGTTTATAATTAATTGATGTAGTTTAAAAGTTTTTCAACACAGCCCTCAGTATCGATACACAAAGATGTCTAGAAGATATATTGCTGCATATCAAAAGGTTGAGTATAACGCTAGCATAACTAAACAATATTAAATAATTCTTCTTACCTGGCGGTCCGACTTGTCCAGGTTGGTCTGAATTCTGAACTTGGCACGCTCAACTCAAATGAGGAGGTTTGGGTTTGATTTTCCAGCCTTTAATGCAAAATCCTGTCTATAATAAATGTAATCTGTTTATTTTGGCACAACACATAATTTACATTTGATGCAGACATTTAAAATGTTTCTGGCTCCCAGAGGACAAAGGGCAGAGTTGCTTTCACTGCGTTCCAAATTATTATGCAAATTGGGTCGTGTTTTGTTTCTTTTTTGAGTGAAATTCATGGTATTGTGTCTCAGGGCTCTTTGGGTCAGTGAAATAGTGGACACCTGGGCCAATATGTTTTCCAGGTAGGTCCAATTAAAGGAAAAACTAATTAAGAAGGATGTTCCACATTATAAAGCTGACCATCATTTTCAAGCGATATGGGAAAGAAAAAGGATCTCTAGTGCAGAAAAGCAGGAAATAGTTGAATGCCTTGGACAAGATATGAAAACCTTAAAAGTAATCATCGTACTATGAAGAGATTAGTAGCTGATTCAGGGCACACACAGATTCATGCAGATAAAGGCACAATGAGGAAGGTTTCTGCCAGACAAATACCTTGGATTAAGAAAACAGCTGCTAAAATGCCATTACAAAGCAGCAAACATGTATTTGAAGCTGCAGATGGCTCTGGAATCCCACGAACACGAAGGTGTAGAATCCTCCAGAAGCTTGCAGTTATGCACAAACCTTCAATTCGGCCACCCTTAATCAATGTTCACAAGCAGAAACGGCTTCAGAATAATTTTCAAACAGTCTTGTTCATTGATGAGTGCCGTGCAACCCTGGATGGTCCAGATGGATGGAGTGGTGGATGGTTGTTGGACGGTCACCATGTCTCAACAAGGCTGTGACGCCAGCAGGCGGAGTCATGTTTTGGGGAGGTATCATAGGGAGAGAGCTGGTTGGCCCCGTTAGGGTCCCTGAAGCTGTGAAAATGACCTCTGTAAAGTATGTGGAATTTAGGATTAATTTAGGATAATTAATTATTATTTTACATTTAAAATATGTAGTCCTTTGTTAACATTGGTGAGAAAAGGGGTGACGAAGTAAGCGGAACTGTGGTCTCGCACCCTCCGGTTACATTAGAGGACCAACTTCCTGTTGCCTTTAGACGTAAAAAAAAAGACACGAAAAAGACACGAGTGCACCTGTGGTTCTTTCTCCTAATCTCACTTCTGTTATACAGAGTATTCTTTTTGTTATTGCGGTCGCTGCACGCAACAAACTGTGGGGGCTCGTCCGGGATCTCTCCGCTTCAAATGTCAAGGGCAGATCCAGAGATACCAGAACCACGACACAGCAGTGAACAGACCGCTACTGCAGCCAAGCCAGCCGGTGGGTGTCCAGAAGGAAGATCAAGGTAAAAAAAGGATCTTGCTTCAACGTGGAACCACACTGCTTTGAGGGAAGAGCAGCGTACTCAAGTCACTACAGAGCTACTACACAAATAAAACACACACAACAATACAATGGCATCAAGGAAGGAATTAATCTGGAGTATCAAGGGGCGCTTGTTCACAATCCCCGGCCCAGATCTCTTGGCAGTTGGCAGTCTCTTGGCAGTTGGCAAAGAGCATAGCCCAAGAAAGGACACGGTACAGTTCGATCAGGATGATAAATACAGCTGCATGGACTATATCACCTCCTACCAGCAATCAATTGTACTGCTGCAACTCGAAGATGAGGGCATGAGTCAGCTGTTAATGCTGGATGATCTTATAAACCAAATTATCCAGACAAGTGGTCTTGTTACGCAACCTGCTGGCAGAAGTGAAGCACTAATCAACATGCCCAGCCCACATCCGACTAGCATGATCCCAGGACCAGCATCACCTGATGGCCCACCAGATATCCAACCAGATGTAAATGCAAATACTGAAACGCAGTCCATAGAGGGGTTGAGGAATTCTTATGAGACACTGGGTAAAAGATTGAGACTATGTGAACCTGTTTCAACCATCCAGTGCAGTCACTCACAACCACATCTAAGGGCACAAGTCAGTCCAGAGAGACCTGTCACCCTCAAAGACCTTTCCTACTTCCCTCGCAGAGAATTCAAAGTGTTTGGAGGACAGATTGGAGACAATAGCGCTGAAATAAGTTACAACAGCCTCACAAAGCAGATCAATGAGGGGGTCAAAGAGGGATTGACAGAAGCTGAAATTTTTAGAGGTGTCCTGGAAATTGTCAAACCTGGCACCTTCAGGGATATGCTCATGCTCAAGGATGACCTGTCGCTCAAGGAACTTCAGGGTTTCCTGAGATCCCATCTTGGAGAAAAAGCAACAACTGAGATGTTTCAGGAGCTGATGTGTGCTAGACAAGCAGAACAAGAATCACCTGAGCAGTTTTTGTATCGCATGATTGGACTCAAACAATAGCTGACCTTTCAGTCAAAACAGGCCAACACAGACATTTCCTATGACCCAAGAACTGTCCAGAAAGTATTCCTCCACACAATTTATCAAGGCCTGGGAGTCAAGTATACAGACCTGTGACAGAGACTAAGACCCCTCACCTCAAACAGCAATGTCACTGATGAAGAGCTTCTTAGTGAGGTCACAAAGATAATCAGCGATAAAAATGAGCACCAGCGAAGACTAGCACAAGTTGCCCACCAGAAGACGACACAAGCTCAAAGTGCAGTGGTCGAAACTAATGACAAGATAGCTAAAGAGCAACAAACTTCACAAACAATGAGACAACTCGTTGCCCAAGTATAGACTTTAACTAACATGGTGGCCAGTCTAATGAAATAGAAACACTACTACCTATCCCCACAACCACCACCAACCCCACTTTTCCAACCTCCGGCTAACCACCCTAAACCACCTCAAAAGAAAATCTTCCTCTGTCCAAAGTGCCCTGAACAGAACCTGCAGGATTGTTGTCATTGCTTTGTGTGTAGTGAGTCAGGACACAGTGCCGTGGGATGCCTAAAGCGGACCAAGGTTTAGGGAAACTGGAATCGGTCTCTGTCCAGGGACAACCAGAGACCGGTACAGAGCCACAGTCCCACCCAGTAAAGCCCACTCCTGCAGAATCCTCAGCGCAGCACACTAGACACCGCAGTAAGCTGACAAGAAAACAGTTAAAGAGAGACAAAAGAAAACAACGCGTCTCCTATTGCCAAAGTTCTACATCAACAAGCTGCAGGGTACCCCTATTCGGTAAGAAAAGTTTACCAAAATGTCTAATTGGTGGTTATCTTCTGACAGGATTATTTGACTCAAGTGAGTATGGTTGACAGACAGTGGGTTAGAAGATACATCCCAAAGTATCAAGTGAGATCACTCCAAGAGCTGCTAAATGACGAGCTTGAGGTTTACGCAGTTAATGGCCATTTCGATCTTGAACCAGGGTAAAGCCTACCACCAAGGTTTCCTTGGCTGTCGAATGCGCCAGCAGCCTTTCAACGTAGCATGGAAGAGATTCTTGACACGCTCCTTGATGAGTGCTGCATCCCTTACCTTGACGACGTGCTTTGCTTCTCCAAGTCATTTGATGAACATGTCCAAGTGCTGCAAAAAGTCCTCCAAGCCTTGCAACGCCATGGAGTGAAGCTGAAGCCCGAGAAGTGCAAGTTGTTCCGCAAAGAGGTTTGGTATGTTGGTCGTTTGGTGTCTGCAGCTGGAGTAAATGTGGACCCGAAAGACATTGAGGCTGTGCAGGCGCTCAAGCACAAGAGACCGCAGACCGTCGGAGAAGTCAGACAAGTTTTGGGATTCCTAAGCTACTATCGGACATATGTGGAGGACTTCTCGCGCATAGCCAAACCGCTGTACAATTTGCTCCAAGTCAAGACTGACACACCACCATCTAGACCAACCTGAGGCAGAGCAAAATATGCCCAGCAGTCTCTAGCTCCGGTGCAGTGAAACAAGGAACATCAAGAGATCCTCGAGCGCTTGATTGACATGCTCACTCAGCCACCAGTGTTAGCGTACCCCGACTCCACATGCCCCTTTATACTACACACAGATGCGTCTCAGAAAGGCCTTGGTGCCGTCCTATACCAAAACCAGGACAACAAGTTTAGAGTTATTGTGGGTCACACACGTTAACACCTGCCAAACAAAACTGCCACTTGCACAGCAGGAAACTAGAGTTTCTAGCCCTCAAGTGGGCAGTTTGCGACAAGTTTAAGGACTACCTCTATTACGCCCTACATTTCACAATTTTTACAGACAACAATCCATTGACGCATATGTCCTTTGTACAGCTAAGCTCAATACAGTCGGACATTGTTGGGTGGGACAACTGGCAGATTTCCACTTTGACATAAATACCATCCAGGAAAAGCCAACACCGACGCAGATGTGTTGTCCCGTTGTCCACTGGACATTAACAACTTCATGGAGGAGTGCTCAGAGAAACTGTCAGAGGAAGCTGTAGGGAAGGGAGCAGAAGAGCCAAGCAAGATGATGTAGCATGGATTGCAGCTCTCAACTTCGCCACACCAAACCAGAGTCTCAAAGATCCTCTGCAGTCGATCAGTCATGACAAACTTGTAAAAGAACAAAGAGCCGATTCAGCCATTGGGAAAGTTATTGAGATGAAAGAGAAAGATATGTCACCAACAGAAGACGACAAAGTTGACACAAACACCAAAAGACTGTTAAGAGAGTGGAGTCGGCTACACGTTGAGAATGACCTTCTCTACAGGAATACCACTGAACGTAAGCAACTAGTCCTGCCTGCTGTTTACAGACATATCGCTCTCACACACCTCCATAACAACATGGGCCGTGTCAGTGTAGAGAAAGTCCTGAGTCTGGCCCGAGAGCAATTCTACTGGCCTTTCATGAAGAGAGAGATTGAGGAGTATGTCACAAGGAAGTGTCGATGAATAAAGCTAAAGAAGAACAAACTGTTAAATTGCAGGTGTTGGTCACTCAAGAACTTCCCCCTATCACCCTCAATGCAATCCTGCTGAAAGACTGAATCGCACCCTGTTGCAAATGCTACGTACATTGGGAGAGAAAGATAAACAAAACTGGAAAGAACACCTGCCCCATGTTCTCCATGCTTACAACTGTACTGAGCACGAGGCCACTGGTTTTTCTCCGTACTACCTGTTGTATGGCACACATCCTTGCCTCCCAGTGGACCTTCTCTTTGGTCTCATGACAGGAAACGATACTGAGACACCACAAGGATATGCTGAGAAATGGAAACAGAAAATGACAGAGGCATACCACATAGCAAATGCTAACAGCCAACAGTCAAGCTCCAAAGGTAAAGCAAACTATGACAAAAGGTGCAAAGGAGTAACACTACAGACCGGAGACAGAGTACTTGTGAATAATCTAAGTGAAAGAGGTGGTCCTGGCAAACTAAGATCCTACTGGGAACAAACAATCTATATATAAGAGAGAGCAGGTTGACGACAACCCCGTCTACAAAGTTAGTCCAGAGACAGGAGGCCGTTCCTTCCATACTCTGCACAGGAACCTGCTGTTACAGGTGAACGACCTACCAGTTGACATTGTTCAAAGTCAAGCTGCCAAGCCAAATAAGAGAAACAAAAAGACACAGGCCTAAGACACAATCTCGCAGCTCAGAGGCAAGCGACTCAGAAGAAAATGAGCCTCTCTATTGGTTTTATATGCCCAGATGTCTTCATCAGGACCAACGTCCAGTTGATCAAGTTTACAGTGAGTCCCAAAGTGAACCTCGCCCACATCAGACCCAATCAGCAGACAGATCTTACAGGTAACCTGAACCAGGAAGAGACACTGCTACAGAAGAGGGACAAGTAGTACTAGGAGAAGAAGGACAAGACTCCGACCTACCCCAACTTCACGATGAAGTGGAGGTCTCTGTGCCCACTCCTGGCCTGGTAGCACATCCTGATCCAGAACCGACACCCAACCCTGAGCCAGAGCATGTCATCCGGCTAGAGTCACCACCCCGTCTGAGGCAGTCCACCAGACAGAGGCGACCCCATACAGTCTTCACATATCCATCCTTGGGCCTGCCAGCCTACCAGACTCGACCTACGGTGAACACGATCAACGTCCACTGTATCCTTTTCTGTATTATCCCCCCCTTTACCCCCAACCTCTTTTTCCCTCCCCCCTTACCTCTAACCCTTACCCACCTATTTCGTATGCTATTCCTTGCTATTAAACTGACCAGATATCTCAAGAGAGAGAGACTACTTGAGAAGACTAGGAACCCTGAAAGAAAAACATTCCAGTGATTGTTTGAAAAGAAACTTTATTAGTTTATGGGCTTTGGGTCAAGTCAAGTGTCAGGAGCCACTTTTTGTTGTTGTGGAGCGTGTGGTACACCCCAATATGTGTGACCACATTTGGTATTATTTTGAGAGAGAGAGACAATTCTTTATTTACACTATATTTTTTTCAAATATATATTAGGATAATTGATTATTATTTTACATTTAAAAGATGTAGTCCTGTGTTAACATTGGTGAGAAAAGGGGTGACGAAGCAAGCGGAACCTTTGGCACTGTGGTCGCGCACCCTCGGGTTACATTAGCGGACCAAGTTCCTGTTGCCTTTAGACATAACCATGGATGGACATAACCTGGAAAAAGACACTAGTGCACCTGTGGTTGTTTTTCCTAAACTCACTTCTGTTTTACAAATTATTCTTTTTATTATTGCGGCCCGTAACACATGACATTGTACCATCTAACGCTTCAAGGAATACCTCTGCATCGTAGGCTGCTATGGGCATAGAAGAAGTGAAACTCATTGTGTGGCCCCAGTCCCCCCTGACCTCAACCGTATTGAGTACCTTTGGAGCATCCTTTGGAGCGAAAGATCTATGAGGGCGAGAGGCAGTTCACATCCAAACGGCAGCTCTGGGAGGCTATTCTGACATCCTGCAAAGAAATTCCCGCAGAAACTCTCCACAAACTCATAAGTTCAATGGATGCAAGAAATGTGAAGCTCCTGTCAAATATGTTAAAATGTAACTTGTTAAGACCTGTTAAGATTTATTGATTTATTTTTATTGAAATAGATTCTGATTTAATTAAATATGACCTGCTAATGCTTCTAATTTAACAAATGACCATTTTCAGTTCTTTACAACAATACCATGGTTTGAAACTATGTTGTGCATAATAATTTGTGTATTTAACAGTAACAGTAGCAGTGCATTTTAAGTTTTTATTCTTGGAAAAAATACTGTTATCATTGGGAGGTTTATTCAATAACATTCGAATTGTACTCTAAAGGGTGATGACTTGAAAATTATGATGGTTATGTTATTTATATTGACTATTTGGCCAAATCAGAGAAAAATATAATTTGCATAATACTTGATGGATCATATAATTAGTGGGTATTGAGACAATCAGTTTAGTCACAATGAATAACAACTAGGGCTGGAAATTAACAATATGGCTTACAATGCTAATAATAAATCTATTAGAGTACACCATAATCAAAGCAGTGAAAACTTTTTTCTGTATTGCAAAAAATTTCCTTTTCACAAATAAGCAACAAATTGGTCTGTCACAGGTCTGTCACAGGTCTGAACAACTCAATCTAAAGATAAATGCCAGAATATTGAGCAGGTCTCGGAAATGAAATACCTGGGGCGTGTATTCGAGTCACTACTCAAATTTGACTCTCATATCAAAACGGTTTCTGGAGTTGCCAAAGCAAAGATATACACCTTCAGACTGATCAAGGACTATCTGCCGTTTCACTCTGTTCATAGTTTCATACACTCCATGAGGTTTTCACACTTAAGTTACTGCCACAGCGCCTGGTCACAGGCCACTGCCACTTCTGTCAAGCCTTTTCAAATGATTTATAATAGAGCCAACATATATTCTGGATAAGAAACCAATTAGGTCACACCACTGATTTAGTTTGAATAATTTATATGTGTTAACTTTGAAAAATTACTTCAAATTTGGACAGTTGAAACTCCTGTACAAATCAGCAGGCTCCGTAGGTTCTTGGTGACTTGATAGTTCCTCTCAGAGCAGAAGGTGTGAAATTAGCTCATGAAACATACTTACTACTACTACTGCAAATAAACATCAATAAAAAAAGAAAATTGACGCTTGTCCTATGTTCTGTTATGAAGCATATAACTGCTTTTGTGAGCATATTTGATTTGCCATGTATATGATTTTTTTTACACGCTACCACAACAGTTCTTTAACATTTCCTTTTTTCCTTTTTTTCTTGAGGCAAACTTATTTCACTAGAAAACCTGTTCTGCATAAACAAGCAAGTGAAGTCATGTGCACTTTGTTTCAGTGTGCTTTCATTCACAAGTTATTGAGAGAATGCAATTTAAGTTATTAGGCTTCTATTTTGTACATTGGCTAAATAATAATTCTACTGTGGTGAAGTAATGGTAGAAGAAGTCTTAGTTGTAGTGAATTAGCAGTAAGCCATTTATTCATGTGTAACCGACATCATAAAAGTAATCAACATTAACAATTCCGTGCTGAGATCGAACAGTGGTGAAATTGGATCCAATAACGCAATAAACTAACAAATAAACAACATTCAACCTGATTTACCTTCTTTTGGAATTTAAAATTATTAGCGCTGTCAGTTTCATTTCAACGAGGGGTCTGAGTCAGTTACATGGTTATTCTGAAAGTCCCAGCCATAAAAACCCTGGACCTGAGATTGAAGATATTAATTTATGTTGTCAATATTAAGAATTAAAATGTACCATGATGCTGTTCAACACCTTTACAAAGTAATTACGTATGTATTATTACCATAACATGTTGCCAAATAACGATGAGGAACAAAAAAGTCGAAGATAAAGGGCAAACTAGTTGAACGTATCAATGTCATAATAGATTAAAAGCGCTGATATTATTCTAACCAATCAGCGGGACGGAAGCTGTTAACTGGCGTGAGACTCAGCCAATAGAATTACAGAATCTGATCTGTTTACACCAGCCCCTTCTCCCGTACAAGGCGTCTGTTTTGGTGAGTAAAAGAAAGTTCATTGAATCGATTTATCGCCTTTTAAAACATTTAATCTTAAAACGAAACGTACCATTCGACGTGTTATTAGTAACTGTATCATGATGCGTGAAAATATAGAGCTGACATCGTGTTCTTTCGTTATAAAAAGCCCGTTTGTGTCGTCGCTCAGTGAAGCTTTGTTGACGTTACATGTTTGTTGAGAGAAACCATTTACGTAAGCGTCATCACACATAAAACGACTTAACTATCTATTTATTACCGCGATCTGGTGAATGTGTGTGCGTTTTTTTGAATCCGTTTGTTTTTCTTCGACGCAAAATAGCCATAATTTTACAGAGCGCTTATTTCCGTAAGTCATTTCCCTTTTATTCGACGTTTTAGCCTCAAAAGGCAACATAAATGTGTAGTGTGTAAATGTAATACAAATCAAGTAACTGTTGATCGTTTTTGTAGTGGTTACTATGTTTTTGTTCAATTTACCAGCGTGAATATTGACTCTACTGTCTTATCGTTGAATGAATGAGCACTTCATGCGCATGCGCTGATTCACAGAAAGTTTATAAACAAGTGTCACATGACGATAAGATTGTGAAACAGATCAAGCTGAAGTGTTGCTGTAGTTTCAGTTTTAGTGTTAAATACAGAGGGAAACAGGTTTAAAGAAAGCCATGTATGGAAAGAAATGTGTCGTCAAGTCCAAAACCTGTGGCTTTACAGTCGTGAGTGTGATGTAACAGGCCTCCTCTGCTCACCCGAAAGCCATTTATGGCTTCCATACATTGGACTGGAGAGCGTTGGGTTTCCCCTGCTCAGTGGGAGGGTCACTCTTGCATTTGATAATAATGATAACTTTAATAATAATAATAACAATAATAATTCTTTATTACTTTTATCTGCCCAACGATTTAAAACATGAAAACGTTATATCATCTAGCTCAATAGCAAGGGTGAAAAGACACAAATTACAAATGCTCACGTTATTGTAATTGAGTAGATTTGGGTAATTGTACTTTTTTGAGTAGATTTATTAACCTGTACTTGTAATTGAGTATAATTCTAGTCGTCATTAGCTATTTGAAATCATAGTAACTGAGAAATTTCCTTTTGTCCCAACGCACTGTTGACTCAACACTGTTTCTGTGGCTTCATATATCTCCAAACATTTCATCGTGACCAGAGCTCAGAGAATAAGCAGATTGTGGTTTCAAACAATTTACAGCTTTAAACTGTTTAATTCTTCACATTTTCTATAAAAGATTGATAAAATTATACAAAAACTATGTTAAGCGTGTGTTGTTAGTATTTCCCATGCATACTTTTATACATATATTTGTCAGCAGTACTACAATTTTTAGCCATGTAACTGTACTTTTACTTTAGTAGACATTTTTTGTAGTCTTTCCACCACTGCTCAACAGACAGATGGACATCCTAAACTAACCTCAGTAAGCCTGGACCAGACCAACCGCAGATAAATAAATATATAACGTTAATCTACAAGAAGTTATTCAAATGAACAACATGATGATCATTTCAGTGACTGTGGATACCATGGTGTGGGAGGTGGTGACTACGACGACATCCAGCGTAATTAAACACACCACGAGTGACTCAGGCACTCAACAAACAGGTAAATCTGACTAGCCTACTTTAAACCAACTACTGCATCAACATTACACCAGAGCGTTACACTTCACCCTCTCATGGGAAATATACAACAAATTACTGCCTAAAAACTAATAAATACTGTTTAATAAATCCAGCTGTTATGCCCATTCTGCTTTTGTGTTATTAACAGATGGCCAACTTCAGAAAATGACTAATGAATAAAGTGACAATTCTGCTCTCCTTTTCCGGGTTCAGAGATGATGGTTGTCGATGATGACGCCCAGTCCAGTGTCTGCGAGGAGCACTTTTCCTCCTCTCCAACCGCACCAACCAGTGACAGCTACATAGAATATGGTAACATTCAGTCTGTCTTCTTCAATTGTTTTCTCAATTTAACTTTTGGTTGGTTTGCCACCTTGTTTACAGGCCAAAAGAGTATCCTCATTCCCAACAAATCTGCATTAAAACAGATTGAATGGACAGATAGTGTTTCTATTATAATATGGACTACTTTGATACTTAATTGCTGTTTTGACAGTCAGTGGGTTATAGATGTACTGAATATTACTAATTAGAGGCATGTCCCGTTCCAGATGACCTGCCTGAGCTGCAGCAGGTTCAGGAGGAGACGCCCCTTGTGTTTCAAATCAAGGCTGGAGTGTCCCACCAAGAACTGACCTCTGACCCCGATACACAGAGACTGACCCAACTCGCTCTGATTGCCACAGGACCACAGAGCCCCCTGCTGCAGGAGGACACACACTGCAGGTAAAGAGACATAGACAACAGGTCCTTCCTGCTTATCGCACAGTCTTGTTTGCAGTGCAGTAGTTTTCAAACTCTACATTGTGACGAAGACACACAGGAGGGCATTATTCAGTACATAATCATAAGTAAAGTGATCGAAAAGGAAAAAGTTTCAAAGGTAGTTGTCTGGACAATGTGTTAAAAATAAAGACGTATCAACTTCCTTCTGAAAGTCATTTTCAATCTGAGGAGTTGGTCAGTGATGGGTCTAAAATCTACACAAACCCACATATCTCCGGAGGAGGACGGACATGCTTCGTGCTCCATCTGCCAGTGCTTCCTAAAGCATCCTTCTCATCCGCCTTCCTCTTTTATTAAAGATAAGGGACGCCCTGTTGACATGATCAGCTACACCCTAAAGGGATAGGATTAATTGGCGACAGCCTGCACACACAAGCCATCCATTGACTGTTGAACTTTAGTTGAACAGGTTCCCAGCAACTCTTCTTGCCATGTTTATATTACTGGTCATCAGTTCCAAAGTCCAACAGGCTGCTGGATTATCTCAGCAGTTTACTTCTGCAAAACAGTCTCATAAGCAGTTTATTAGGCACACAAATACACAGATAAAATCTTTACAATTTTTCCAACAGTCAGACAATCGGCCAACTTAATTAACCTGAGAACGAGGAAAAATCTTGTTGCTAAATTATGCTATAAACTAGATTGATTTGTGTAAATTGTGCAACGTTCATGTGACCAACAAGTCAACATTGCACTGATTCCCTGAGCGGCCTGAAAACAACTTTTTAAGCTTTGTAGAACTAATTTGTTGTTTAGATTGGCAGCTCTATGTAAAATAATGCAACTGGAAAGAGGATTACAATGGATGGTAGCGCCCAGGGCACCTTCTGGAATAAGGTGGATACTGCTCTGAGCAGACTAAGCCCTGCCCTCAGGGGGGAGTTTAACCTGAAACTTGAAACGTCTTGATTTGAAAAACATTGTTCCGAGGACTTCCTTTGAAACTTTTTCTACGATAGATCACTCCTGGATGAATGGGGGACTACACCAACTAGTACAAGTAATCAAATTTGAATCGAGATAGAGATTTATCATTCCTCATTTTCAATCATCAATGATCATCTTTGAAGTTCAGACTTTGGAGGAAGAGATTTTACTATTTTATATATAAAAGTCATATAATCACATCCTTATTTTTTTCCACATGATGTCCTTGTTTGTTTGTTTTTAGTTCATCAACTTTCAGCTGCAGTAGAGATCTTCATTCATACGCTCGACCTCCTCCTGAGCCCCACTGCAGTTTGTCTCCCTCTAGAGGCTGTGGCAGGGAGCGCAGACACTGCAGGGTATTTTTCTTCTTAAGTTATACCCTGTTATCATTATATATTTTCATGATTGTACTCAGATACTTCTCTTCTACCACAGAAGAGCAGTGAGTGTGGCTCTGCTCGGTCGACCCGCTCCTCTCTCTCTGATGATGAAGACATGGGCTGGAACTTCTCCTGGCCCTCCACCGTGTGGCACTGTTTTATCAAAGGTCATTTTTTATGTTTTGCCTTTGTTTTTCTCAGAGTAAATACTTTACCTCCATCTGTCCCTGTCTTCTGCCGTTGAGCTGCATAATTATTCACAATCAAATCGAGGTAGAAAGAACATATGGTTTGAGCGTTATGACTTCTAGCTTGTTCATGGGGACATTCAGCGTAAAGGTTTGAGCAAACAGAAATGTATGTAGAAAATCCACAAGAGATTGATTAAAATTGCAACTGTTGACCAAAAAACTGCACAATTCTTTATCAAAATGACCATATATAACGTTTTAACAGTTCTCAAATCTGAGTAAAATACTTTTTACTCTTAAAGTACTTTTTAAACATGTACATAACTAAATAGATTTTTTATGTTTTGCTACTTTTACTTTACTTGAGTAATCGCAAATGTCAGAAATATCGCAATTAGATTCAAATCCACAATCATTTTGCATCTTCTCACACACCAACTCACTTTATGCCCACTTTCACTACACCTACTGAATAAGGCTCCTCTAGGTGTTTTATCTGTCACTTCTATTCCTCTCACCACATATACACCATGTCTCCTCTGAACAATGTCAAAACCATCTCAATCTGGACATTTCAGTGACTAAAATGCACCCGTTCAATTCTTTGCACTGTTTTACTTGTAATCTTCCATACATCAATATCTTGTCCGTATCATAGCCTAATATATCTTTTGAATCCACGTAACATATACGTGTTGTTTTGTTAATACTTCCGCATCTTCACTTATCAATGGGTTTCAAAATGATGAGAAATTAGGGTCGCTGCCATAGCAACAATTTACAAAATATTCTATCTTTTGAATGGAAACAGTCCTCAAAATGATTCATATAACAGCAACTGTCTATAAAACATACCATAAACTAGTAAAATGATCAAATCTAAATGTTTCTTCTTGTCATAGGCACTCGGTTACGTTTCCTTAGCAACAGGAGAACTGAATGGCAGGACATTGAGCACCTTAAGAGCAACGAGCTCTCGGAAGAGGAGGAACAAACTTTTAAGGTAAACTACTACGTAATAATGCTATAAAATATGCTCGAACCATACTTTCTAAAAACAGTTTTCATCATATAGATTATTTATGGGCTGATTGTTGATTGTGTATGGGCTGTCTCTTGAATAAGTTGAGTTCCCTAGCTTTCTAAAATGTTATAAAATGGTATGGGCATTTCACTCAACAAACATTCTCATTTTGGTCTCTGAAAGTTGTGAAAAGCACTTACAACTTCATCACAGTGAATATTTTGGATGCTTGGGAATACGCAAGAAAGTGAGGAAAGACTTTATTCTGCTGCAAACTAGCTCTGTTTTTTCCACATTTTCAACACAAAAATAATCAGGTACAGTACCCCTAATAATATAATGGGGGAAAAAATCAGCTTAATGCTTTTTCTGACATAGAAGACATTGAAAAACAAGTCTTGTTTTGTATTGCTTGGCCCCGTAATTACCGAAGTATGAACCATAAACTAGAACTCAACAGCTGCATTTTGACAGTTAGAATGTCACATGAACCTAACCTGTTTTGGTGTGTCTTTCTGCACAGAGTTACGGCTCAGAGGGCCTGCAGCTCATGGAACACTCAGAGACCGTTTCATGTGACCAGCCTGTACTTGAGTTGACCTTTAACCCCGGACCATTTGGGCACAGCTTCCTGACAGCGCGGTGCCAACTCGACCACCCATTCTACATCAAAAATAAAGGTACGGATGATTTTTTTCTCATTGATTATTATTCTTTTCAGTTATAACGTTGTATTCTTAGGCTGGTCGTCGTTCCACCCGAGCCTGACTGTGATGCATTATGGGATACCGTGTTATGAGATGGAGGTGGGAGATGTGTGCCTGCCTCCGGGACACAGAGACGCCAAACACACAGACGACTCGCTGGTGCTGGACACGTTCAAGAGGTAAAGAACGACACGAGGAGCAGACTTTAAGCGCTGATGTGAAGCAGTTCATCGCACTTTTGACACATTGTTTAATCTTTCAGTTACTCGTTCACCCCTCTGGACTCGTCGGCGGTGTATGTGCTCAGCAGTATGGCCCGACGGAGGAGGGAGTCCCAGTCCAGCTCTGACACTGTATCTCCAGACAGGAACACAGCACAAGGCATGCAACTCTATTTATTTGCCTAGTATTTCGGCTTTCTAGAAGATTTACGATTTGACGAGTGTCCAAGGACCACAACAGTTATTTGCAATTAAATGTATATTTTCCTACAGATTTGCACAGAGCGGGGACCTCCCACTCTCCTCAAACCAAACCAATCACAGGGCAGAGCAGGGAGTCCCCAGGAAGTAACGTTGCCACATCCTCCAAGAGTAAACGACCAATGAACGCCTTCATGTTGTTTGCTAAAAAGTACAGGGTTCAGTACACACAGATGTATCCAGGCAAAGACAACAGGTGTGCATTGACGTTTCAAACCTATTTTCTGTCTTTTATGTAAAGTGTTTGAAATGATTGGTGCTTTTCACCCTGTGGCAGAGCGATCAGTGTGCTGCTGGGGGAGCGCTGGAAGAAGCTGCGCAGTGAGGAACGCAGAATCTTCACGGTTCAGGCCAAAGCTTTAGCCGACGAGCAGAAGAGGATCAACCCTGATTGTTGGAAACGCAAACGCACCAACTCTGTGAGTACAAATATCATTCAGAAAAGCCAAAAAATATGTTAAAATACGAGTAAAGGAGTACTATGTAACCTTTCTGGTAAAAGGTCCACCACTTGCTTCTCTCCATGGAGATGTTATTGCTTTGCCTGGAATTTTCCAATGTATGGCATGAAACTTTTCCATCTATATTGAGACAGGCAGATGATGCTACCTGTTGAAGTTACAGGTCAGATCTGTGGAGAGGCGAGCCCGCTCACTGTAAGAATGAATGTATTTCAAGGTAGTTCTGAGCATAAAAAACACCTGAAATAAATATATCTTGTAAAATTTCAAGAAAAGCAATAGAATCTCCATGGAGACAAGCAGGTGGTATAATAAATTGAAAGTGTCTCAGGTCAATCCAAGCGCTGACTAGTTGTTCTACTGTTTTTGCGTCTTTGATTATGAAACCACCACCTTAATTATGTGTGGAAATGAATGCACGGTGTAAAAGTGTAATCATATTTTTTTCTTTTTCTCCGACAGGGCTCACAAGCAAACTGAACCACAACAAACAAACAAACAAACAAACAAACAAACACAAAGGTGAATTTAAACAGTAACATGCAGCCAGTTCTGTCTCCTCCACAGACTTTTCTAGAAAATATGATAATGCTTTCTTATTTTGTAATGGTGGTTTTTGCTTCAATCAGGTAAATCTTTTGTAAATATTGGTGCTATAGCCTTTCAAACAACTTGACTTTATAGAAATAGAAAAATTCTACCTGTATTTTTGCTCATTTAGGGTACCATAACATTGCATATTGTGTTATTTATTGAATAGAATTTAATTAGTTATATTAGTAAATGTTTTATTTTATTTTTTAATTCAAACTAGACAAGATGCTTCCCATTTGTTCATTTTTCCTGATAATTTCAATTCATTTTTGTTTTTTCTTTAACTTCCTTATGGATACTTTTTATGGCTTGATGTACAAGAAAGTTGATATTTAGCCAAATCACAGTCTTCCAATGTACAGTATGTAAACGGTCCTGTTAAATGAATGCCAACATATCCTATTGCCATTTGCTTTCTGAAATATGTTGTTATTTTAAAAAGCACGACATAAAAAAGTTCGAGATTATTTCTTATTTTAATTCGTATATATGGTTTTGTTTAAAAAAACAAAACAAAAATACAGCCTATATTTAGCAGGTGAAAGACATTCTAATTTCTATGGTTGAAACATTATGGGGCAACTTTCTGTCAGAAAATAATTGTCCTTAATATGTAGATAAAATGTATAGAAACACAAAATACAGTAAACCTTGTATTAAGATTACCACGGCGACGAGCGAGCAAAAACATTTGATGGAGCACCACAATCAACATTCCTTCATTATAGTAGTTTCTGCAGTAAAACGGGCCTCACACTAAAGTGCTTATAATTACCTTGTAGAACCCCATTTGTGCCTATTTAGTGGAGGTTGCCATTGAAACATGTACATTTGTTGTTTGTTATCTTTAACATTGTAAGTGATTATGTGAATAGGTTAAAGGTTACATTCAGCATACAATGAAAAATGGTTCAAATTGACTCAGATAAATATAGAAGATACCAGAATGAATACAAAAAACAGGTAAAGCATTTTCAGGACTTTCTACACTTTATAGACCACTTTTTGTTTGAGTGTGGCTGTAGCCTTGTGTGTTGTGTGTAGGTTTTTCTTCAGTTGTATTAAAGGGGAACTATTAAAATGTTATGTGCAGGGCCCAAAGCCTTACATTCTCCATGGAGATGTACTTGTTTTTCGTGTAATGTTCCACAAAATGGCATAAACCTTGGCACTTTTCATGGAGACCAAACCAATTATCATTTTGGTAATAAAAACGCCTGTAATTGAAAGATAGATATGTTTATATCATACTGCGGAACATTCCAGGAAAAGCAACAGAGTGCACCTTTAATAATTATCATCTTAATATTAATAGGCCTAATATAGTTCTATCCAATGTAAGGGCTTTGAAACCATTAAAACATGTGTAGCTTTTCTTCTAATGCACTATATTCACTTTATCTAATGTTGCAGTATATTGACACGTTTTAATATTATAAAGATATATTTTTGAACTTTTTTCTTGGAGACATACTGATGATTGAATACATTTTGTGTTTTCTTGCCATTAAGTGATGTACAGGTCAAATATGGGACAATGCAATATATGTATGACTTCAGAATAAAAGCATGATACACCCACTTTGTTCATTCCCCAAATACTTTTATTTTGAAACAAGCATTCATTCTTTTCTGTACACAATGTGCTAAATTGGAACAGGAAATAATCGATCATTGTATTATAAACATCTAAATTTCCAAATAGAAAGTCAAAGTTATATATTTTGTGTAAATTTCTACAAAATTGTCTCGTAGTAAAATAGAAATATTCAAAGGTACAGTATAAACAGTACATTGGCCTTAGAGTTATTGTGTTATATTTACATAAAAATACATGCAATACAAATAAGTGGGATTTAATCAGTGTCACGTGACTTGGTTCTGTTGTGTGATTGGCTGATCACTATTGGCTATAAAGCAACAAAAAGGAACGCAGCGTTTGATTTGATATGGAGTATAGGCAATTTTAACATTAGGTTTACGATTGTATTTTAAAATAAATCAAACAATAAGCTAATTCTCCAGCTGGACGACCAGTGGAATTGAAAGACGGGTCATATGCAGAGGACAATTTTCCTACAGGGTCAATAAAGTATAACAAAACTAGTCCAACATATATTTGAAACCCACCTTTCATTCCCTATACAGATTTCAGACTGATAATATTTTTTCCATATGAATCTAGTGAATTCTTTACAATCTAGCTATACAACCGTGTCCTTTGTAACAGTCACTTCACCATTGTTATATAATACATTACATTGGATAAATACAATATGTTTCAAATTCCTAGAAAATGTGTTAAATAAGAGTAAAAAGTTGATTTTGGCTTTAGTCACAGTCATTTTAACAAAACAGGAATGGCGTTACAGAGCACAGAAGGCACATAGTATTAATAGGAGTTAGTATTAATAATAGAAATTGGACAAAAGCTAAATTTAAATGTTTAAAATCAGAATATACATTAAAATAGATTTGTTATTGTTCAAAAACTTTTGAAATCACTAATCTCATTTAGGAAGTGTGTTGTTGGGCTTAACATTTACATATCATTCAACAACATGTAACCCACAAATCAGCCTGCTGGTGGCGCTATTTGTGGTTTTAGGCTTACGCTGTTGGCAGTCAGTACCATATATGTTATATTAATGTGGAATAACAAAAATGAAGACTGAACTATTTGTAAAGTGGTTTTGGTTCTCTAAATTTCACAGCGTGTCTATAGTTCATTTGATTTGTGTGCTACTGAGAAAGATGAGCCCCTTGAGAAATGCATTTGGTGACACAAGGATTTTAGAAGAGGCTATTTATCTCCAGTACGACAGTGTAAATGTAGTGTTAGTCTACATGAGAGACTCCAGGCTCTCTGCAGTGCTGGCTTGGCCTAATGCGACGGTCCCGTTGGTCTCTGGACTCTGTAGAACCTCTTGATCCTCCTGACTGCTCACCAGACTCAGCACCGACCGGTATAGGAACTGGAACTGTTCCTAAGGGGGAAGGAACACTATCAATGGAGTTGGTCTTGGAGTGAAACCCCGGATCTTCTTTCTGTGAAGCGAGAGTGCTAGCAACTTCTTAAAATAGGCTATTTATTAAATACTATGTACTTAATTGTGTGGCGAAATATAAGAACTATCCAGCTATTGAGGCTATGTGTAAACCTAACTAAGGAATAGCTGTTACAAAAAGAAAAAGAAAGAAGAATAATGAATTAATAGTTTTAACCTTTGTAACCCGGTCAAGGATAGGCTCCAGTCAGGAGACGTGAGTGCTAACTACCATGCCACGGTTAAGCAAGTTCTGAATGCAAACTCTGACTACAGAAGCTTTAATTGTGTAATTCACAAAATGCTGGTAGCAGACTTCACTGAGTACTGACCACATCATTGAAGACTCCTGGCCTCATGAGGTTTGTCATTCGAGCCACGAGATAGACGTCCACAGCGCCCTCTTCCTGCAGCTGACTGTACAGCGTGGTGAGAGCACAGAACAGGCCTGAGACTGGGCCGCCCATTCTGGGAAAAAAACAAGGTTAGTCACTTGGTGTAATTTAAATGTAATTTTAGAATTACCGTTAGATGTAATTCACTTCACAACTTTTATCTATATAAAATGTTACAAGAAAGAGTACATTTATTTTGATTTGATGTGTTCCTTGCTGATCAGAGAAACTGTTTTAGTTGTAACAGCCATAGAATAGCAGTTATCAGCATGTCGGTTTAATCCCTCATTCGTCCAGGAGAGTTCCATTGTAGAAAAAGATTCAGTTGTAGTCATCTGGACTCTGTTTTAGAAAAACTATACGTTTCGACTCTCATCCAAGAGTCATTCTCAATCAGTGAAAGTCTGAGAACTCCTGTTTATATCTTACTCCGTGAAAGCCCTGCCCACAGGGCGGGACCTCCTGATAATGGCCCGTCGGAACTTAACTGGGATGGCCATCTACATCCTATTGTTCCCTGACTTTTGGCTCCCTCTCGCTGTGTGCCTGATTAGCATCAGAATGCCTCGGGCGTCTCCAGGGTTTATAATGGTCTGCTGAAACCCTGGAGACGCCCATCCCAGTTAAGTTTCAACGGGCCATTATCATATCACCATGTCCTGTGGGCAGGACTTTCACAGAGTAGGATATAAACAGGAGTTCTCAGACTTGTTTCACAGTTTGAGAATGACTCTTGAATGAGAGTCGAACCATATAGTTTTTCTAAAACAGAGTCCAGATGACTACAACTGAATCTTTTTCTACATATTTATCAGCAGAAACTAATAGTTTTCGCAGTTTAATATTTGAACATTTGTATGTATGTCTTTTTTTAAAGGTGAAATGCATCCACAATCAAATTTATACAGCTTTATCTGCGTAAAACAATCTAAAACCTAAAAAAACATCATAGATAAGCCTAGACGCAAGCCCATATTCAAGCTCCCTGTTCTGAAAATTTATTTAAAGGACAAATATTGTGTATTATTTGTATTGTTATTAGCCTTTAAATATGCTCCTGCATCCTGCTTCCGAAGAGTGCAGAAGCTTTCCTGCTTGCTCCTGCTTGCTTCAGCTGCTTTCCTGATTTATTTTGCTTTTTAATCAGTTTTTGTCTTCCAAACATTTTTAATTATGACTTTTTGTAAGTAAACCAAGGATTTTAAGAACATTTTTGGAGTTTTAATCAACAAATCTGACGAGCCAGCGACATGTCCGGGAGAAGGGAAACAAACTCTTGTGAACGCTGTTGGAAATATCAACAAGAAATTCATGAGCTACGAGCACGGATATTCGCTTTGGAATCTGAAAAAGGATTGACTCTGTGTCGTTCCCAAAACTTTCTAAAAACCAGGCTGTATATGAGAACAAACTCGGTACAAAGCCTAAGCAATGCAAAGATAATGTAACGTCACCTAAAATACAGTTTATAAACAGATTTTTACCACATTCAGAGACTGAAGTAAATGAACAAAGGAAAAATGTGACACATGACGGGTCCAAAAGGCAGCAGACAGAGAGAGAATCTGTGCCAAACGTCAAGGTCGTCTTGATTGGGGATGGCGCAATAAGTGACGTGATGCATGAAAAAATGAAAACACAGCGCCACAATCACTGAGATTACATCACGCATTTCTAATGTTTTGGCCAACAATAAACAATAAACAAGTTTAGCTGTTTGCTTCAGCTGAACACATGGCTGTCCAAAGAGTGTGCACCAAGAGGATTGCACTACATTGAGAACTTCTATCTATTCTGGAAATGAGAGGACCTGTTTAAGAGAAATGGCCCACACCTCTGTAGAGGTGGAGTGAGGGTGCTGACAGAGAACCTGCTCCGCACTCTGAGGCATTGGACTGGGCCTGGACAGGGTCCTGAGCAGATAGTTAGAGAAAGAGGAGGATTGAGAGAAGAATTCCTGCTTCATCAGAATCTGATTCTGATTCTGATCAGCCAAAAACCAAGCCAATGTTTCAACATCAGCAGCACCACAACCACAGCCTCTACCAAAGGATTAATTAGCAGCCGCTCCACCACCACCAGCAAAGAGATTCAACTCAGCTGCTCCACGATCACCTCCACTGCCTCCAGCGAAGGACTCATCTAGATAGCAGCACCACAACAATCTTCACCGCGGCCAACGCAGGAGTCATTTAAGTTCTTTTCCGCACGTCCTCATCAAAGGCCTTGGACGCATCTGTAACAGGCCCGGCAGTATCCCTGCCATCGCCCCTGCCCTCAGAGCAGCCCTGGATCCCCCCTGCAACATCTACTCCCACTACAGATTCCTCACTCTCCTTTCCATCTCCACTCTCACCCAAGGGCCTTCCCAGCCATCTTGAATATCTGATCAAATCAGGCATTAAGATGGCTCCACTCAAGCCCAATATAATAAGATAATGAGTTCTGATATCAACGATCATGAACTCTCCCCTGACTGCTGCTATACAGACAAAAACCGCCCCACCTAAACCCCCCCGCCTTTCACTTGGTCCCAAACTCTCACCGGCTCCCGCTACACCAACAAAAGCCCCCCCACCCAACTCTATGTTTGAATCTGAAACACGAGAAAACAAAAAGGGAGGAGGTGTGTGTGCTTTTGTTAGAGATGAAATGGTTACCCACAGGTTGTCCTTTGGGGTGTTTTCAACATTTGAGTATGTATCCTTTAAAATTGAACTAAAACAGTCTCCATCCATTCTCTTCAATGTAACAGGTGATTTCAATGTTCATGTTAATAATATTTGTGACAGAAACGCTAAAGAGCTTCATGCTGTCCTTGAAACTTTCGGTCTTACTCGGCACGTGAGTGGCCCCACTCTAGATCTTTTAATTACAAAGGGGGTTAAAATTTCAAACGTCAATGTGATCGATGTTGCTCTGTCTGATCATTTCTGTATCTTCTTTGACCTGTCTGTTTTTCCCAAACCACCGGCTGGTCCTGCAGTTGTCCGGAGGAGACACATAAATGACAGCACGGGAAAACTGTTTATGGAAATGATAAACTTTGAAAATGTATCATGTTCTTATGTAAATGATTTGTTGAACTCTGTTACATCTAGTGTTTTGAATGTTCTCGAAACCATTGCCCCTATGAAGGCTAAAATTGTTAAAAATAAGCAGAAGTCGCCATGGAGAAATGATGATTCGGTCAGGGCACAGAAAAGGGAGTGCCGCCGGGCCGAACGAAAATGGCGCAAGTCAAAGCTCCAGGTTCAGAAAGAGATTTACAGAGAGAAGTTGTACATGTACAACCTCATCTTATGTAGAACTAGGGAAGGATATTTTTCTGAAATAATTGGAAGCTGCAGTAACAACTCTGGCGTCTGTCCTGTTTGCCACAGTAAACAGATTAACAAAGCCTCCAGCACAGCTGCCGTTAGAACTCATTTCCACATCCAAGTGTAATGAGTTTGCATTATTCTTTAATGACAAAGTTCAGGGCATTAAAAATGCTATAACGTTTTTAAAATGCAAAAAATAACTCTAAAACCACCTACACACTTAAGAGCTGACTCACTTTGCACCTTGTAACTGACAAAACTGTCCAGGAGATCATCACCAGTCTGAGTTCATCTACATGCTGCCTCGATGTGTTACCAACCAGATTTCTAAAGTTTTGTGCTGAACAGTTTATTAGCACCACTCACTCACATAGTTAACATGTCGCTTCAATCTGGAATATTTCACAATGTCTTTGAAAACTGCGGTCATAAAGCCTCTCCTAAAGAAGAGCAGTCTTGATGCCGCAGTACTGAGTAATTACCGGCCCATCTCTAATCTGCCATTTTTGGGGCAAAGTCCTTGAAAAGGTTGTTTATCAACAGCTCACTGATTTCCTCTTAATAAACAACTAATTTGATGTTTTCCAGTCAGGTTTTAGACCTCATCACAGCACTGAGACTGCTCTTGTCAAGGTGACAAATGACATCCACCTGAAACACTGACGTCGCCAAAGCCACCATGTTCTTGTCTTAGATCTGGTTGCTGTTATTGACACTGATCATTAGACCCTCTTACAGAGCTCCGAGGACTGCCGGTGCCTGGCTTTTGTTAAAGTCCCACTGGAAGACCAGGAATCTTTCGAAACGGAACCCTCAGACCAGATGCCCCTACCGTGTGCGGGTTCAATCCTGGGTCCCCTGTTCCTCTACATGCTGCCGTCTAGGTCAGTTGATACGCAGCGGAGAATGTGTCCTATCACAATTATGCAGACGACACTCAGATATATGTTTCACTACGGCAGGTGAATATGGACCAGTGGACTTCATTCTGTCACTGCATCCAACAGATCAGTGTGTGGATGCAAAACAACTTTCTCCAGCTGAACTCAGACAAGACTGAAATCATCGTCTTTGGCCCACAGAAACAAAGAGAAAGTGTAAGCAGTCATCTCCAGAGTTTCACTCTAAAACCTACAAATCAAGTCAGAAATCTGGGGGTAATAATGCACTCAAACTTGAATTTTAACAGCCACGTCAGATCAATAACAGCAGCTTTTTACCATCTAAAAAAACATTGCCAAAATGTATAGTGTCTAAACCAGATTTGGAGAGATTTATCCAAGCGTTTGTCTCTAATCTTGTCTAGATTAAACTACTGTCATGGCCTGCTCACTGGCCTCTCCAAACGGCTGTAGTAGTAGTTTTACAGCTGTAGTACATCCGGAATGCTGCTGCTCGGGTCCTGACTAGAACCAGGAAGTACGATCACATTAGTCTCTCCATGGCCTAGCACCAAAGTACATCTCGGACATGTTAGTGCCATATGAACTATCTCGGACTCTGAGGACCTCAGGGACCGGCCTCCTGTTGGTGCCCTGAGTCGGGACTAAACATGGGGAATCTGCGTTTCAATTTTATGCCGCTAAAATCTTGAATCAGTCTTCCTGAGGATGTGAGACAGGCCTCTACTCTGGCAATGTTCAAATCCAAGCTAAAAACTGTTTTGTTTGGCTGTGCATATGACTGAAATTATTTTCTTTGCACTCTTCTCTTTATGTCTTGAACTATTTGACGGATATACATTAAGGTGTTGTGATTTCTGCCATGTCTTTGTGATTTTAATGAATTTTTTTTTCCTGTTGTGTGAAGCACTTTGAATTACCTTGTGTATGAATTGTGCGCTACAAATAAACTTGCCTTGCCTTGCCTCTTGAGTAACATTAGTCTGGTATCTCATGTTTTAGTACAAACAAATATTTATTTTAACTAAATAAAATTACATTTGGATCTCTTCTGTTTCCCCCGGGACTAACTGAGTTTTAGGGCCATCTACTGGCTGCAGAGGGAATTACACACAGTTTAAGAAAAAAAAAAAATCCAACAGATTTCAAGCTGGCCTCTCACTTCCGGGTCCCAACATGCAGTTGTACTGATGGTGATTAGACGGCAGAAATTCACAGAATGAGTCTGAAGATGATTTATGAACTTAAAAAACAGCAGAGAAGATTCTCAGAGCCACTTCACAGATTGAGAAAATGTCAGTTTCTCGATGTGAGTGTTTTTGGTGCTCAGAGGGGAGAGGTCTTTCTAACCAGGATTCATCAAACTAGCGTGGAAGAAGCTAGATGCTACTCCAGGTATGTTGTTGATCAGGGAACAATGTAAGAACATGCTCAAGCTCAAAAATGTAAATTTTGCCAAATATTGTAGAAAAAGATTCAGTTGTAGTCATCTGGACTCTGTTTTAGAAAAAACAAAACGTTTCAACTCTCATCCAAGAGTCATTCTCAATCAGAGAAACAAGTCCGAGAACTCTTGTTTTTATCCTACTCAGTAGAGAGCCCTGCCCACAGGGCGGGACCTCCTGCTTAAATGGCCCAATTGAAAACTGCGGATGGGCCTATTGTTCTATTTGGTTCCCTGCTTCACCTTGGAGTGCCTATTTAGCATCCGAATGCCCAGGGCGTCTCCAGGGTTTCAGAAAGACCATTATAAACAAACGGGAAGTTGAATTCTATAAACCTCCATTACGATTTAAATGAAGGATTCTCTTTTTTAACAAAGATGGCCTCCTTAACTCCTCTTTCAAACCATCTTTTTTCCCTGCTCAGAATCTCCAGAATCTGATCAGAACACTACAACACAAGCACAAGTGCGTGCGCGACGATCAACCCCCCCACAGCTCCCCCCCTCAGAGGCAAGAGGAAAGAGAAACACACGTCCGGACTATGCGCTCTCTTCAGCCCGATGGATACCTCGACTTGGGCGCTGAACAAAGTGAAGAGAACCAATTAAGCAGGAAAAGGGACAAAAAGGGAATAAGAACCAAGAAGAAGGGTGTCTCTGTCCCTTATGTCTCGAGGACTGTTCAGAAAAACTGCAACGAATTTTTAGACAACACCGAAGTCCACTGTTATTTCAAACCAGGCAACACGTTAAGACATAAAACTGGTTCACCCTAAGGACAGAGATGCCGACACAAAAACAGAGCATGTGGTGTATTCTAAAAAGATCCATGCAAGAATCACGTCCACGCAATGATGAAAATCCTCGAACTAAGAAATACTCCGCCGACACCCTAATATGAGACTCCGACTCCAATGCAGTGAAGAAAGTTGTAAAGAGCGGTACATAGGGTAGACAAAACAGCCACTTCACAAGAGGCTTTATCAGCAACAGAAAGACACGCAAGTTCAAGGACCCCAGCAGCAGCTGTGTCATCTTCACATACAGCCACAAACCACTTCTATGAAGACAGTGATGGCTGGAGAGGCAAGGGGAAAAAAGAGGTGGTTGAAGAGAGGAGTTAAGGAAGGTGCCATCTTTGTTAAAAAAGAGAATCCTTCATTAAATCGTAATGAGGTTTAAGATTCAACCTTCCCGTTGTTTATAATGGTCTTCTGAAACCCTGGCAGACGCCCTGGGCATTTCGGATGCTAAATAGGCACTCAAGGTGAAGCAGGGAACAAATAGAACAATAGGCCCATCCCAGTTTCAATGGGCCATTAGCAGGAGGTCCCGCCCTGTGGGCAGGGCTCTCACTGAGTAGGATAAAAAACAAGAGTTCTCGGACTTGTTTCTCTGATTGAGAATAGCTCTTGATGAGAAGTTGAAACGTCTTGGATGAGAGTTGAAACGTTTTGTTTTTTCTAAAACAGAGTCCAGATGACTACAACTGAATCTTTTTCTACAATGGAACACTCCTGGACGAATGAGGGATTACACCGACATCTTTGCCAAATATGTGTCCTTTAATATATGGTACCCGGGCAGGGGACGTATCGGATATTAAACTGATAACAAACTCACAGGTCATGCACCAGTGCTGGTCCCTCTGAGAGCCTGCTGCGCTCTGTGACCATGTTTATCAAGTCGAAGCTGTTTCTGATGGGACTGTCAGGGTTGGGCCAGCAGGTGGCGCTGTACTGCCGCACCTCCAGTGCAAAATTACTCTACAAAGAGCCAAATAAAACACATAAGATTGATGGAAAAGTGAGAGCAGACTGTGATTATTATTTTTTTACCTGTGGACAGTGCAGTTTAAAGTCTTGCACTAAAATCCTCTCGTCGCCGGACAAACATACGTGTTCCTCTGATGAAAACCACACCGTGAAATCCTTGAAGCTGATTGGTCGATCTCGGCTTGGACAGTACATGACGTGCGAATCCTCTTCAGACTAAGAACACAAAACACAGGGTGATAAATGGAAATGGAGACTGATTCATATTATTACTAAGGGTAATATTGTTGTATATATTATCTGACCCTGTGTCCATTTATTAAAATCAAGAGCGATTTTTTTGTTCAGAACACGCACCATCTACTTTTTGGTTAGAAAACACACCGCAGCGTTCTGTACAAGTTGAAGGTGGCTAAGGGTAGACTGGGAGACACTTCTGAATGAAAATACAAAACACAACCCTGGTAATGTTGATCTTGATCTTCTTACCTGAGAGTGTTGTGTGTCAGAGAGAGAAACCACAGTTTGAATGTTGTTTTCTAAAATCATCCTCCAGAAATCCTCCGCTGTTGAGATGAGAGGAGTCTGACTCACGATGAACTCTCTGCAGTGATGATGGCCCTGGTTTAACACAAAATACAGTTACAATAAAGTAATAAAACTGTAACTAAACCGTGGTAGAGGCGTTACCATGACGTATGACGCGTTGATGTAGCCTGTAGAGTTTGTGTCGGAGGCTGTGAGACAAACTCGGGATCTTTCCACTGAAACAATTAACACACAACAACAATAATGATCAACTACCAATGACATTAATACAAGGTTTGCACTAAAACACAAAGATAGTCCAGGTAACGTTTGATTGATTCATTTGGCAACGTTCACACTTGCTACATACAATTTGAACTAAACCTGGAAACTAGACTCGACCAGGACTAAACCAGGACTAGAATGCACCCAAACCAAGTCTATAGCGGGACTTATCTGGGTTCAAACCAGGACCGAAGTGTGAATATACCTGTAGTCCAGCAGTACAATTTAAGTCTTCGCTGTGTTCAAAATGTGAACTCTGAAGGGAATCTTGGTACAAATTACAATTTCATGTATTCAAGATTTTTCTTGAATACATGCAATAATCTCAATTCAATATTTTTCTAAATTGTTTAGTCCGAGCTAAGACATACAGTAAATACACTTGTACAAAATGTAAGTAAGCTCCCAAAAGTGTACAATCTGACTTCAGTTCTCACCAGGCATGAGCGCTTTGGCTCTATTCCTCTCAGCATTTCCCTCTTTCAGAGCCGTGCTGTAGTCTGCGTGTTTGGCCTGTCGTTGACTAATCAGCTACAAAACAAATCCACATGTCACTTATCTGCAAAACAATATACCTAATAGCATTGTACAGAATACTGAAAAACATGTTAAAATGCTTGAATTACAAATATCAATTTTGTTTTGAGCAGTTTGGGATTTGAATTGATATTTTTACAGATTTATTTTTATTTCATTTCAATAACTTTATATTTTGTATATGTAATTTGGGGAAAATTTTAGCTATGTTGACATTCTCTCAATATACTTTTGGTCAAATGCAATTTTAAATGCAATTATTATTAGCAATGGCTATTATTTCAGCAACAACAAAAACATATTTAATGCAATTTGAACAATTCTCTGGCATGTTTATTTGAAATAAAATTTTAAAGAAACACCATGTTAACTTTCTAGAGGTGGATGGTCACTTGCATGAGTCCTTGGAAATAGGATATAGCATTCTTCATAGATATAGATATAGTTTTGTGCATTTCCATGGAAACAAGCAAGAAGAGTCAATTTTGTGGACAAATAAGGACACAGGCTTTTATACATGTTTGTGTGTAATAAAGAAATCCTAAGTAAAACAAAAACATGCTTTTATCTTGTGTATTTTTTTGGCTAAACCAGAGAAATAATACTAACTGTAAGTCTAACTCGGGGATATTCTTTTTTTTTCCTTTAGTGAATAATAGTTTGACATTCATAGTTTCACCTTGAACTGTTTGTCCATACGTGTGCGGCCTGACAGCCCCGGGGTCAGCAGCTCAGACACGTAACTGTGCAGGAGGTCAGAGGTCACCGACGTTTCTCGACTCAAAATGGCCTCCACCAGAGCATCGTGGATGAACACATACTGCTCCTGCAAAACACAGATAAACATGACAATCAGGAGCTAGAACTGTATTTAGGTAAATTTCTGCAGAGCATTTCTGCAAAGCATGGAGTAATGTTATCCTCCTCGCCTCGGTCTGGACCAGGAAGTTTCTCTGGGTGCGGACGTGTTTGAGGAAGCCCAGGACGTTGACTGAGCCCTGGTCCTGGATCTGCTGCAGCATACTGTCGATCACAATGTAGGTCCCGGTCCTGCCCACTCCGGCACTGGGAGGAGAACAGTGTTTCAGGTAAAGAACACACAGTAATTTTAGATCCAATAAGACATTGTCTACAAGGTCATTTGCACAGGATTTCAACTAAACCACAGCGTTTCCACTCATGTACTAAAAAGTAAACAGGGTGAAAATTTAATTTGGATGATGGTACAATAACTAAAAGACCAAAATCACTACTAAATATGGAGTTGTTTACCTGCAGTGGACCAAGACAGGGCCCATGTCCTGAGTCCGGGACTGAGAGGACGTCCTGATGAAGGACAGCACTGGGAGGGTGTACTCCGGGACCCCCATGTCCGGCCACTGAGTGTAGTGAAAATGCAACACCGTGTGGTCCCCTTTCCTCTGGGACGACTGAGGAGAGGACCGAGTGAGTATTGAGCTCAGAAACTATACCATTTTGAATAGATATGGGATTTACAAAACCGGAACAAAGTTCAACATATTCACTGTATTTTAGAGTTAATCTTTGAGTGCCAAGTATTTTTGAGATTGTGTATGTTTTACCTTTGAAGTGTCTCTCACAGAGAGCGTCCTCAGTGTGTAGTAGGCCAGAGTCTTGGTGCTTTTCAGAGAAACCTGGTACGGCCCATAGTCCTCCTCACTGTCCTCGGGCCAGTACTGGTCACATTTGGTCTGAACATACATGTATTATAACCCATTGGATTTTGTTTACTATAGACCTTGTTCTTCTAGAGTAAAGTAGAGACGTACCCTTCCTTTCTCTTTGAGGTTAGTGATCATTATTATGACCCCAACATTTTGTTGCCAGATCATTCTCCAGAAATCCTCTCGACTGGCTCTAAGAGGGCCCTGAGCGGCAATGTAAGCCCTGCTCCTTTCATAGCCCTGAACACAAAAGGAAAAGACAGTGTTCGCCATGTTATGTGGACCCACTCAAACATAATGCAACCTCCACATAGCGAAAACGTTTGGATATGAAGCTCCATGCTAAACACTTTGCCATGCAGTGCTGATAACTTTTCACATTTTTCATTATCATGTATTACGTTTTTGAGAAATCACCGATAGAATACCTTTGTAATACTTTTAATTTCAAGCTGAATATTCTTACGCTGTCGACAGGTATTTAGCTTTAAATAAAAGGAAATGTGTTGAAATCAATGTCAAGTCATATTCTAAATTTGACACATGGATCTTCCTCTTTTGAGTGAGATTAGTTGAACAAATATTTGAATGAGATGTGCATAAGATGGCCAAACTTACATCGACAAAGTTGGCGTTGATGTAGTCTCCACAACCTTCTCTGTCCAGACTGTTGGAGAGCTTCACTCGGCTGTGGTCATCTGAAAGAAGAACAGAATGTGTTTCAACACACATGTATTGTTAGCCTTATAAAGATACACCTGTCACTTTAACTGTCACTTTCTGCACTCAAACTGTAAATCTAACTGTAACTCTTGTGTACATAGAAATGCCTATTTTTATTGTATAGTAATTTTAAATTGTTTTTTTTGATTGAATATATGTTGTTTTATTATTGCTCAGTGTTTTATGTTGCACCTTAATGCCGAGACAAGTTCCTATGTTTGTGAATTTTGTTCATTGACAATGGCAATAAACTCTTTCTGGATCTGATCTGATACATCTGTATAAGTGTTGCGACACGTACAGGCCAGGATGTTGATGTAGCGGTTCTTGCTCTTTGTTGTCCGGGTGGTTGGAGCTGTCGGAGGTGATGCCCATGTCCACAGTACACGCCTGCACCTCCTGAAATCACACACAAAGATTTACTATTATCTTTACGAATATATAAATACTGTTATGCGTTATGAAAGTGAAGGCTGGAAACACAACCTGTTTCAAAGACTATGGTATTATATTGATCTCACATCATCTTGATTATTCCACACTTCACCAGAATAAGGCATAGTTCAGTTTCTCCTGTTCTAGATCTGGTTTAATCCTGATTTAGTTCTGGTTTGTTTCTAGTTTGGCCCGTGATTAGTCATCATAGTTTTAGTTCAAGGTTCCTCCTGTTTTAGACCTCCACTTTGTTTTGTTTCTAAAAGTAACATTATCTTTCCAGGTGTAAAAATATATTTATTGAGTATGAAAATGACAAAAATGGGTGCTGCTCTGTGGTCGAGTGGTTAAGGCACAGCACACATACGCCAGGCTCCAAGTGCAGCGGGCCGCAGTGTCGTGAGATCAATTCCCAACTTCGACATTTACTGCATGTCCTCCCTTCTCTCTCATCCCCCATTTCCCTCTGTACTTTCATGTCAATAAAGCTTACAGGCAAAAAAAACAACCAAGCAAAAATTTCCATGGAGATTACTTTGCTTTTTTATTTTTTATGATTGTGTTTTTTAGTGTTCCACAATACCTAAAAACATGTATTTTTGTGTAAGCAAGGTCACCTCTCCACAGATCTGACCTGTCACTTGACCCACGGGGCGGTATCTGATTGATCCAATGGATATAGAAAAGTTCAAGGCTATACTGTGGAACATTCCAGGCAAAGCAGGACACAAGCAGATGACTTGACCTCTACCAGAAGAAGTCAATGCACCTTTAAGGTACACACAGGTCTGAGAACATGGTGAGTGTGACAGGATTCATTTATGTTACTAACAAATAAACAACACAGTATAATCTTATAGAAATGGGCTGGAGGGTCTTACCTCTGAAAACTCAGTGAGAATCTAATGGAGGGGAGGTGAGATGCAGACGATGAGGAGGAGGTGGCGGGGGAGGGGGAGGGAGGAGGCGACACACAAACACAGGTCAGTTCTTCAGGAGAGAAAATGGGCTTCACAAAAACAGGCTGAACATGGACAACATGAGCCGACTACAGTGGTTACAGTGTCGGATAATAAAGTAGAGTCCTCTCATGGATGTAATACTCATGGAACAAAGGGCTTGTAGTTCTGTATTACCGGACTTTGTTTGTATTGTTATGGATTTAAATTTGTACAATTGTATTGTGAAATTAAAAATATTACTTTTACAAGAAGTTGAATGCAGTCTCCTTAGCCTAAGAGTGATATTGCTTGTTGTTTGTTTTATGTTTGTGCAGCAGAAGGAATAGTACAAGACTTTTTCCAATTTGTGCATTTCATATTTTCACAATAAATGAAGAATACTGTGCAGTGGAATCAGGTTATAATTTATTTTGTTTGTTTTTGTCTGAAAGTATTAATTTGTCCCGATCACACATATGACCATAGTGACAATGATGTTTATCTTGTACCTTGCACAGTCTAGAGTAGACTATACATGCTGTTGTACAATAGTAAACCACTGCCTGATACAGAGGTTAGTGACATACAGTATGAAGCATTACTGTCGTGGTGGTGTGTATGTGAACGAACAACTCTAATCAATCAATATAAACTATTGATTGAACAAAACAAATGGTTGGCTTAAACACCTGATGGAAATGACTTACCTCAAACTCTTTGGCGAAAGTATTTGTGGCGTGGAGATCAAGGACGTGTTTCACAAACTGTTTCACTGTCAGCGGCTCATGTCCATCTACAATGGAGAGCAAGTTACTATGGAAATGATATCTCCATGTAACAGCTTAAGAGTTTTAAGATAATAACACAATATCAGGCAGTTTAGAGTGACCTGTGGCCAGCAGCAGAGGAGTGGAGGGGGCGGACACCACTTTGGGAGACGCACTGTCATCTGGATAGAAATCCGCCGTCTGGAAACAATTTCTATGAAGCAGAGATATCAGAAGGTAAGTGAGGAGCAGAGCGTGGTAAAGAGGACAAATGGGGAGTAAGAAGAAAATACTAAATTAATAACAATTATTTATGGTTTTATTTGTTTAATTCGTGTAAAAAATTTGCTTTACAAAAATAAAAGAACCCGCCTTGACTAAAATAAAGGTAAAATGCTAAAGTAATTACTCAAGTTAAAGTAAAAAAAACAAACCTGTTTGGACTTTAAATCAGATTTATATTTTCTTTCACACTGATACAAGTATTAGACTGTATACATACGATTATGTGGATTTTGTTCAGAAAATATACCATACAATTTCAAAAAGTAACAAATATGTACCGGAAAGTATGGTACAAGAATTTGAAATCTATTGGCACTTATTTACTTACTTATAGTGGGAAGAATAACTACACATTTTACTCATTGACTGCAAGAGAAAGATGTGTGATAAAACTACTATTCATCAAAAAAGCAAGTGCAGTGAAGTTAACTTGTTGGGAGAGTGAGTTATATATGTTGTTTCCATGGTGAGTTTATGAATACCTCCAGTAGATGAGGATCCCGAGCAGCACCAGCAGACACAGGATGGTTAGAGTAGAGACTACGGCCAAAGGTACCACCGTCCTCTTCTCCGAGTCCACAGCCACCAAACCCACTCTGGACTCATGGCTGCTGTTACTGCCTTCTGGTGGCCGGAGACAGGTACAGTATGAGAGGACAAGTTTTCAATCAATGACTGCCCTTACTTACTGCCCTGCACAAGATGATCTACAACAAACAGTTTCAGTAATATGCATTTATATTCAACATTTCTGATGATGGAAGCCAGTGGTTCTCGAACTTCTTATACATAAGCCAAGTTAAAACTCATTTGTTTTAACTCACACGTACCAGATCTAAACCAGGTCTAAGCTTTGAGCGATGCTTTTATTGATTGCCAAACTAAAACCTAACTCTTGCAACGTTAGCTGTTGATAGTAGAGAATGGTGCAACCCATTTAAAAACGATTCCATTTTATTCATAGTCACGGACAACAATTCTCTGTCGACATAGCAAATAAGCTATTTAAATCAACACATCATATCTTTTGAATGGGCAAAGAGGTAAGAATATCTACAGTCATTTATGGCCTCACAATTTGTACCGACAAATTCGCTAAATTGTTCCCTTGAATTACCTAGATTGTTCCCTCTTGTTCTCATTAAGATTTCATTCAAGAATTCTCCTTTGTTATTGGTATTTAGGGCCACCGTAGAAGTGCTCTGCCACCTTCAGGTGGAAAAATAATAATTAAATAAATTGATAGACAAAAAACTCAATGTTAATTATAAACATTAATATTAAATACTCCAGATTTCTTGAACTGATACAATAGTTGTACAGATGTGTAACACGCTGAAGTATATTTTGAAAATATCTGCATATCTATTGTATGCCAATTAGATAACAATATGCTACTGTACCTACATTTACTCAAATTGGCTAATTTGTGGGAATGAATTAAGTCAATTGTGGGCACGAATTAGGTCAATTGTTGTTGATGGTTGATTTTAGGAAATTGCCTAAAATCCATGAATAGGTTGTATTCACATTCTGAAATTTGATGCAAGACATGAACCAGATTTCTCTATTGAGGCACATTGTATTGTCATAACAAATATGCAAAAAGTAAATTCACAAAGGCTGAACCTGGTCATTTCTATTAGTAACCCCAGAACCTGCTTTATCATTTATTTTACCTGTCCCCAATCAGCAGTACACATTTCAAGACTGTTATGGTCATACCTTTCCCTGTGGCTGCTCTCTCCTCTGAAGCCTCTGTGAGTTTGAGCAAAGGCATGAGTCGCCCCAACAACTTTGAGTCCAAAGCAGGGTCCGACTGCACAACACCCCCCGAATGCACCTCAAAAACCACGTTTTCGACCAAACGCACCAGTACTTCAACGTCCCCAACTGAGCTACCATTTGTACTAGCCTTTACTATTTCTTCTGCTTTCTCTGGGTCTTCCCAATCAAAGCTCACATCAGCGCTTGCGTCTTGAATTCCATTTGTAATATTTTGGCTTTCTGTTACATCTATCAAATCTCCCGAACCGCTAACGTCTTCAGACCAGTTCAAAATCCCACTTGCAGATTCTTCAATATCATTATTAGCCACTTTAGTATCTTCTTTTGTTGTGTTAGCATTGTTTAGCATTTTCACAGATGGCCCGAGAAAACGTTCACTGTTCGCCGCATCTGCGCCGTTCAAATCTTCACTTATGACATCTCCAGGCTCATCTGGAAAATGAACTGAAAATTGCTTAGAATCTATCAACGATTTCAGTGCGTTCAATTTCTGGTTTTCTCTCAGCTTTTCTTCATCGTCAAAACCTTCTAGTCCATTTAAAAAAGTGCTTCCTTCGTAGTCCATTGCAGTGGATACTTGTGAAGCTGTTGAAGTAATGGGATGGGTAGCTTTTAAGAAGATGGCGTTGGATATAGTTGAACTTTCATTGATCTCATAGAAACCAGACGAAAAGAGGAAACCACTCCCATAATTGTTTAAGGAAGGATTAACTTCAGTTGCTGCTATTTCTTGTGCTCGAGTCTCCAGATTCTGAGATTGGATTGATACTGTTGACGAGTCAGAAGGCTGTTCCGTAATAGTGGACATGGCTGTGTTGACTGCAAAACAAGTCAAGAGTTTAGAGCCAATTCTTGCTGCAAATATTGATATTGGAGTAGGTGATTCAAAAGAGGAAGAACTTGAATTTAAAAAAAGATTGCTACTTGGCAAGCATAACAGGGTTCCCACAGTCCCTCATGAACATTTTCCTCTGAATAATAAACACTACGGCAAGGCCAAAATTACTTAATTTAAATATCCAATTAACATGCAGTGTACACATCAAAATTACATATGGACTGAAGAAAACATAAACTGAAAACATAAACTGACATTCCTACAGTGTTGGGAAGAAAACTGTGAAAATGTTATATGTTAGAGTTGCATTATATTATTGTGACTATCTTATTGTTGGTACATGTATTCAGTAACTTCCCAACACTGCCTTCAAAACTGATTCAATCGATAGAACTTGAAATTCGTAATTGCTATGGCCACTACTGTGCTACTACAAGGCCGTACATAACATATATGGATGAATGAATAGGTTTAGATTTAAATATTCTTTCAAAATGTACTAGATTGCAAACACATTTCTTCTCCATCACTTGTGGGAACACTGTCAAAGAAGATCAGACAAAGCCACCACCAGAGGGCGCTCCACAAACAGAGAAAAGCAGCCCGAAGACAAATGAAGAGAAAAATACAGCCCAGAGTGGGTTTAAGTGGATCCTGCAGCGCCTCAGAAGAATGACCTCATGTTGAGAAGGAGGAGACGCATTTTCACTCTCTCTATATATATTTTTTTAATCAGAGAAATGGACAGGCTTTCCCATTATAAAAGCAAGAACCAGAACCATCAGAGCCGCTACAGCAGACAGTCGTTAGGCATCAGAGGACAGAGAGCAGACCACAATCATGTCCTGCTGTTTAAACTCCACATGCACAGACTGAAACGTGAAAAGGGCTCATACACAATGTACAATTCACACTATAGGCTAGATTCAACAACTGAGGCAGCATTGATATGAATGGGCAAATCTTACACTCAGCTGCCCAAATTCACAATCTTAAAACACATATGAAAAGTGAGACTACACATTCCCTAAAACACAGTAAACATGATTATATTCAAGGACTTTTTTCTATTTTCCTCAGTTTGGTAAAGTTCTTCATTGTACTTCCTGGACATAAGCAGCAGCCAATGATATAACATATGAAGAGGTCATTCCATAACGGTTACCTGGCAACCATATTGTAAAGTCAAATCCCTGCATATTCTATGTAATGTCTGAACATTTCTAATAGAGCTAGCACAGGAATTATTATTTCAACTAGTCAAGCAATTGTTTTTATACTATCTTTGGAAATGTTAAGCTATTTCTTAGGGTGAAATATATATATGCTAATATATACGCTAATCTCTTAAAAGATAATATTTATACAGAATCTATTTCATTCTATACATCTATATATTAAAAATATCTCAATTCTAAATAACCCTAATAAATAATGATATACCGGTACATAATCTTCTTAATCAATAAAAGTTACTGTCGGTGTGATACAATTTGTTTCTGTTTCTGATCTAGAAAAACATTGAATTTGTCCAGAAACACATTATTGTCCACATTATCTATTACATCACTGAGTCAGTTTATGAACATACTAAGTGACAAATAATGAAATACTGAACCAAAATACTGTGTAGGAGCCCTTTTTGGAAGCCCCTCCACCAAGGCATCTCTATTTAGTATAAATCTGGTATAGAAGTGACTGACCTGTGTATATGGACTGTGTGGTGTGCATGAGGACTCGCAGCAGAGACGAGGAAGTGAAGGGTTTGTAGACCGAATGGACCAAAGAGTGACTGACTGTGGTCTCTCGGTCAGGGATCCACTCAGAGCCGGCGGACTCTGTAAAACACAACACTAAATCACGTAAATTTTCACCAAGATTACCAAGATTAGACCAAGAAAAATCAGAACTTTAAGTCCAAACCAGGACTAAACTTAGTTTTAATTAAGAAAAGCCCCAAGAGTACAATATAAAACATTAATTTATCTTGAGTGTGTTCATACTTGCACACACACCATATCAGAATTGGACTAAACCTGGAACTAAAGCTGGACTAGACCAAGGGTGCATTCACACTTTCTGGTTTGGTCCTAGTTTGAGCTCAGTTTAGTCCTAATGTAGACTTGGTTTAGCCCTGTTCAAATTATTACTCCCAATCTGGAAGTTGTTTGTGTGAACGCAGTCTAAACCAGGACCGAACCAAACCAAGTCTACATTAAGTCTAAACAGGGCTCAAACCAGGACAAGTTTTTGAATGCAAGATTGTTTTACTCTCTGTCTGCTTAATGTAATAGTACATGAGACAACAGTGGTGCAGCGGGTGCAGTGCACATGTTGTGATTGGGTCTCTGTGTGTCTGCCCTACATTAAGGGATTTGCCAAAAGATTAAAGGAGACATATTATGCTTTTTTCAGGTACTTAGTACTGAACTATAACGTAAGTAGATCACCATTTTACATTTTGTTTGCTGCAATATTGATCCAAAATGTCTTAAAAATAGAAAAGATTTTATTGTTCCTGTTCAAAACTGCAGAACTGATAAGCCCCGCCTATTAAAAGGTACATTTTACTGTAACAAGCAGCAGATTGTCATCTACATGTTTTCATTTTTTAAAAGTGGCTAGGTGACATTTTAGAAGCCTAACTGTATCACCCAAAGTCTGAAATTTAAGTACAGGTATGTGGGCGGGGATAGGGGGTAGGCGAAAACAGGTTTTTTTCCCCTCAGTTGCAGAACAACATAGGATTATTCCAACATGCAGGGATCAATCAAAAGACAACTTTGAGTAAACTATTGAAGAGGAAACACCTGCAACAACGTTAAAAGCTCACTTAAGTTGATTTTGCATGATATGTCTGTTCCTCGACATTAAGCAAATGTAGACAGAAATCTAGACATCGCACATAAAATGATGATTGCATCTAGACAGAGAACTGCTCTGATGGTTAAAACTCTAATTTGTCCTGACATCTAAAATGACCAGTCAGTCGGGCCGCATTTAAAATCCTAATTTGACAGACGGAGGATAATATATAGTGACATTTTGACTCACAGAAACTGGAGAGGCCTGTGACAGACGACAGACTGATTTGTCACCATCAAAACTAAACTGGTCAAAAGGGAATTACATTAACGGTTAAGTATCATTATGCAAATTTAGGCTGAAGTATACTCAGTATGGGCATTTACAAGCAAATGTAATAATATAAATTGGCACGGTCCCCAAGGAGTATTTGGCCTATAAACCTATGCCAAATTAGTGAGAAAACATTGTACGAGCTATGATCAGTGACCTCAAAAACGGGAAGTGCTAATAACGGACAAAAAAGAAAACTTTAGCGACAATGAGATTTGAGCTCATGAATGCAAGAATTTAAGAGGTGTAATTCCTTGTTGTTTCACACAGTTTGAGAGGAAAAAAGACAAAATATTGCATTGCACAAGTTGGTTATAATTACCTGGTCACATACAGTATTTTCAATAAATAAATACATATATAGTTGCAACATAATTCTTTCTTTCTTTGCAAACAGTATAATTAAAGTGTATAAGAGCAAGAGGAAATCTCTCATTTGTATGCTATATAAAGATGTTATAACCACAAGGAAAATAAGACAGCTGCCAATATAAAGCAGGCTTCGATAATAGACTGAAAAATGAGAAAAGACCCAAACATTTCTGACCTGTAGCAGTAGTGACTAGAGCAGAGGTGGGTTCTGGTTTCGGGACGTGTATAGCGTCGTCATAAAACACATCGGTGATCTGGGCCTCCCCTGAGAGTTGAGTGAACAAGTCTTCAGCTGCAGAGTCCATGTCCAAAGGCTGTAGAAAAGACACAAATATATATATTAATTATTATTATTGTTCATCGTTGTACGTTGCACCTTAATGCAGAAACAAGTTCCTATGTATGTAAATTTGGTTCACTGTCAATGGCAATAAACCTGATATGTGAACTGACAGATCAATATAGTCACAAATAGACAATTTCTACAGCTGGCAAATCATAGTATTGAATTTGATTTATGTAGTTTCAGTGTAGCCATGTTGTCCTTCACACAGTTCTTTGTAATGTCACTAAAACACATATACACTGTAACAATCATCGCGCCGTCTGCTTTCTCCAGTGGTCCAGTCTCAATTACAATCCCTGAAGTCAGTGTTGAACTCCTCACATGGACGTGTGTTACCAGATGTTTTCTTCTCAGGGTAAGACCATACAGTTTGTCTCTAATTTTAAGTAGGGCTCATCTTGTACCTTTTTATTTTTGTTGGATTATGGTTCTGTTCTTTATGTTAATGCGCCAATAAAATGCGTTTAAATACTGTTTATCACTGGTTTGTGACAGGTTGTCTTACAGGTCACAGGTTGTGACTGTGAGCTGTGTGCCAGGGCTGATCCGAGGTTTACCCATTGGATGTCCTTGATTTATGACTATTCACGGCAGTGTTCCTTCCTATTTATACTTACTTTTACAGAGTGCTGAAAGCCACTATACCCTGTGTTGACATGGTATTTATCATTTGTTTGTCCTGTGAGTACGGACAGATTTGGGAAAGCACACTTTTTTAATGCTGCTCTCAGAGCGTTTAAATGTAGTCCTGTAGTAATTTACTTTAGTTTTGTGTAAATGCCTTTGTAATTTAGCACTTCACTTGGCTACGGTCACCCATGGAAAAGAGATTTCTCTTTCATGGGTTTTTAAACCTGGTAAAGTAAAAGTTATTAAATTAATCAACTTAAAACAAGCATAATAAAATAATGCAAAAGTAGTCCGAACTGATCTCTTGCTGATCGCTATTTAGAAAAAAGTCTCCAGGTGCTGCATTGATGAGTTTCCCTCAGGACCTGAGGTTGCCCAAGTGTAAACAAGAGATGATAAATAGATTTTTTTGTGTGTGGAGAAAATAAAGTCTATTTGAACAATTACTGTTACGTTAAAGAGATGCTTTTTCTGGTAGTTGGTAATAAACTATGACATAAATCGATAATTCTTTTACATTTTGGTCATGTAGACGGCTGCATTGATCTAAAACTACTTTATACGAGAAACAAGTCTTCCTGTTCAAAATGGCAAAAATGATATTTAGTATAGTTATACAGTAAGCAAGTGATGAGGGAGAACAATTATGAAATGGTTAAAAGCTCATTAAGGTTGATTTAGCCGAGTATGTCTTCTTTGAAGCCAGGGTCACACACATAATACACAATATGATAAGATACACAATTTAAATCCTCATATACCTGGGACACAGCCAGTGATGCCTCTTCTGTGATTTGTCTCCTGTTGTTCGGGCTTTGAGCTGTTGTTCTGGGCACAGGAAACAGAAACCCCGGCTGCTCTGTGGGCTCCTGGATCCATATGGCCCCGTTTCCCCCAAAGACTGGATCTAAACCTGGACCAAATCCCACAGGGACCTTCTCTGGCTCCTCTATAGAGTTCAGGCCCTGGTCTCTGGACTTGGACTTAGATGGCTTGGACTTCTTCACATTCTGGTTCAGTTTGGACTTGGGTACCACGGCTGGACCAGGTCTGGGCAGGTTCTGGTAGACCTTGGTCTGCTCCACTGGGACTTCCTCTACTGAACTGTGGTCTTCTGGGGACAAGTTCAACTGGTTTTGTGTCTTTGGCTTCTCCCAGTTCAGTTTAGATGAGACCTAGGGAATGTAAAAGTGTTATTTATTTTGTTACTATTATAGTATTTAGTATACAAACATATACTTTTAATCAAGTATATTCAGTTTTGTTTTAAAACATGTAGTAGTAGCAAACTGCAGCATTAGTAGTAGTAGTAGTAGTAGGAGCAAAAATAGCATAGTGTATATATTTAGTGGAAATACCCTTTAATTAGTAGTAGCATTATTACAGAAACAAAATATAATATTAGCGGTAGAATAGATAGGTAGGTCGGTGTAATACCCTAGTAGCACATATACTTTTATTTAGGTAATATGCTTAGTGTCGGTGTAATCCCTCATTTGTCCAGGAGTGTCCCATTGTAGAAAAAGATTCAGTTGTAGTCATCTGGACTCTGTTTTAGAAAAAACGATACGTTTCGACTCTCATCCAAGAGTCATTCTCAATCAGTGAAACAAGTCTGAGAACTCCTGTTACTCCTTTTAATAATCCTACTCTGTGAAAAGCCCAGCCACAGGGCGGGACCTCCTGCTAATGCATTGAAACTGGATGGGCCTATTGTTCTATTGTTCCTGCATTTGGCTGCCTCACCTTGAGTGCCTGTTTAGCATCAGAATGCCCCGGCGTTTCCAGGGTTTCAGCAGACCATTATAAACAACTGGAAGGTTGAATCTTAAACCTCCATTACGATTTAAGGAAGGATTCTCTTCAGTAGTCTTCAAATAGAGTGGTTAGTGGCGTTTAAGATGAAGATGCACGGCGCTCTGGGGTCCTGAACTTGCGTGTCTTCTGTGCTGATAAAGCCTCTTGTGAAGTGGCTGTTTAGTCTCCCCTATGTACCGCTCTTTACAACTTTCTTCACTTCTAACACAGAGTCCAGATGACTACAACTGAATCTTTTTCTATAATATGCTTAGTATTATTATTGCAGTAACCCAATCTCTTTACATTTAACAATTTAATGGTTTTGCAGATAACTCAGGTTGCCTCAACCCTCCGTTAATAATAATAATTCACAGGAGGAGGAAATTACTGTAGATTCATGAACAAATATAATGACATTGTCTTATTTTAGTACAATATTCCTTTTACAAGCTTTTTATTCAGAGCACTATGACAGGCAGGTTCAATTATTACCTACAATTTGCGTCTCGTTCTTTGGTGAAATTACTTCTCGCTGCAGCTTTTCTAAATGGCACATGAACAAAACAGCTTTTCTTTGTGTAACATGTCTGACTTACTCATGCGATTTAATTGTGAAATATAGTTGAAGGTATGAGTTTTACAACCTTTTTCATTCTTTAGTTTATTCAAATCAATCTACTGTATTGCCCTTTTGACCACATTATCAACATCTACAACCAAGACAAAGGCAAAACTCTTAATCCCAAATTTGAATACATAGGAAATGAATGAATTAACATAAATAATTGTACCTCTTTGTTGAGGACTGTGTCCGGTGAGACAGTGTCAGAGTCTGAATCCGTCTCTGAAGGGAACAGAAAAATGTACAAAATGGTATGGTAAATGGTCATTAAACAGTAATACAGCACTTTTAACTTTACACTATGCACACACACACACACAGTCTGACCCAAGTGTGCATAGAGTCATAGACACTGAAGAAAAGGGAGGAAATCATCAACCTTTGGGTTATTGTTGGATTCACTACTATTGATTGTATTTTTTATCTTTTCTTGTCTTTTCTTGTGATGAACTGGAACTGGATGAACTTGTGATGAACTGATGTGAAGCACTGTGGGTTGCATGTGCATGAATTGTGCTTTATTAATACACTTTCCTTGCCTGGGCATACATGCTCTTTCATTTTGGATTTAAAAAAAAAAAAATCGTTTAAGTTTAATATAGTCAATATACTCAACATTCCAATTTTGCACACCTTCAACACAGTAAATCCAATGTTATCTTGTAAATACTACAGTAAATGTGATTTCCTACCCAGTTCTTCCTGGGGCATATCCACGATGATCTGGTCGCTCCACCTCCCTCTGAGCCCGTTGGTGCAGACAGACACCACCTGCACCACATAACTACTGTTGGACAAGAGGCTGGAGATGATTGCACCCTGAAAATACAACACAGGTGTAAATGTAGTCAGTATCTGGTTTAATAATGAACATTTATTATATTTATTAATTTAACCAGGAGAGTCCCACTGAGATGTAGCATCTCTTTTTCAGAGGAGTTCTTCACCCAGAGGGGCCAAATAAACATGTTTTGAGTGGTAGGGGAAACTGGAGGACCCGGAGGAAACTGGAGTACCCAGAGGACACCTAGACACTAGAACATGCAAACTCCACACAGAAAGGCCCCGCGTCACCCGGGAATTGATCTAGCTGTGATGCGAGAGCGCTAATCGCTATTCTACCATTAGAAAAATCTTACAAATAGTCTGGGTAACAGCTTAAAAATGATAATGTATTAAAAATGAGTAATTCAAATACTTATCACCACATAAAAAGTTTATTACAGCCTAAAAATATGAGTGAAAGGAGGGGGAAAACCCATAAGCTTTGATGAGGAAACAACATTGTTGAAAGCTAAGTACATTTAGCACCTTTTATCTGTAGCCAACCTTTGCTTTCCAGCTCACTCCATTCATATGTTTCAGCTTCCTGTTTATGGGCAGCCTTTTGAAGACTCCACCATTCAAAAGATAGAATATTTTCTTTTCAATATAATATAATAATTTGGACAAACTGTGCTCTTTGTTAAAAGGACTCATTATTGGAATAGTCTTCCTCTGACAATTGGAGAATGCTCATCACTTTCCACTTTCAAATTGCACCGTAAACTGTGGATGAATGAAAACCAAGTCTGTGGGCACTTTCATTGTCCTGTGTCGTTTTATTTTTGCACTGTTTTGTAATTGTCTTCTATGTAAACTTTCAATGGACTACAGATGGAAATTTGCATATTTGCTATAAAAAACAACACACAGTTTTCATCACTCACTCCACAGACACGAACAACAAAAACAAGAATAACATGGTATAATAATAATAATAATAATAATAGATAACCCCACAGTGTCCTCACCACGTCCTGGTCCCCATCGGTCCTGTACTCCTGCTGCCTCTGCTCCGGCCCCTGCAGCCTCTGATACGTGACCAGGTACCAGTCGATGGAGGTGTCGTAGACCACCCTGGGCCTCTCCCACATCACCACCAGAGTCGTGTCGTTCTGAGCATCCGCCTGCACATTCTGAGGCTCGGAGCTGCAGGCTGCAACAAGGAGACAAGGGTCAAAATGATATGGGCCCCATAGACACAGACACAGAGGTGCTCCATTCTGTTACGCAAAAGTCAAGCCCAGATATGAACATGAAACTATACAATATTTTTAAACAATGATGGAAACTTGCACATTTCAAAGGCTGCACCCAATTACAACCAAACACATAGTAGTAATAAATGGATACGTTAAAGAAAAAACATTATTCTGCAGGAAATTCAAATCAGAGCTACTTACTTAATTATATTATAAGTTATATTGCTAACAAGCTTCTTCCTAACAATGAAGTCTTTTAGCACTAAATATGTTCCAAAAATATACTTTGCATTCCGATTGATTACGTAATTTAAATACAAAAAATATGAATGGAAAACTTGTAAAAGCAATACAGTCTGGATAAGGTGTTTAAAATCATGAAGTCGGAGGATTGCCAGCTTTGTAGTCAATATGTATTTCATTCTATGTTGTCATACTTGGAGTGAGGACCTCTTCGACCCCGGTGTAAGAGGCGAACACTTGTCCCATGAACTGCTGCTGCTGCCCTCTGTAGTTGTTCTGGAGGTAATCAGTGAGAATGACGTATCCAGACTGCTCCATGGTCAGCACCTCACAAAACACCTCCAGCTTTGGGACGGCAGCAGAGCAGAAAAAACACGTATTGGAAAAGTATTGAACTATGCCATGTTATAAATGTATTGTGACAACAGTCATAACCAGAATGGGGCGGAGAAACAGTGAATGTACTTTTCAGGCTTGTGCAGAAATCAGGAGGAATGAAATACAACTTTTGGATACATATAGTATGTGTGTGCGTTTTGTTTTTTCAGTTCAAAGTGAGTTCAAAGCAAGTTCAAAGCACAAAAGTCCTGGGAAACTTCAAGTCATTTCAAACTCTGCTGATGCAATCTGAATAATCTGAGGACGGACCCCAGTATGAGGGAGTCGTCAGTTGCCAAAAAGCAGAATGGATTAGACTTTCTTTGAACTAAATATTAAGTTAAATTACATGAGCTGGGTCATTTCCAATATCTTATATTACAAGTCAATCTGAATTTCATGTTGTTATCATTTGTTCCATATGTTCCAGTGATTGATGAACATGTCGGTCTTCAAATTGACAGTGAAGGAGATTTTTGTTTCTATTTAATAAATGTCTAGTGTCGTTTGAGCCCAGTCCTTAATAGTTGGCTCACTCTGTGTCATCCATTTCTTTGTGATAGCCTTTTTTGTTGCTGCCAAAAGTACATTCCAAAGATATCCATCGATTGTCTCCATTGTCATAGTATGGAGTTTTAAAGTAAGGTGGATATATATTTTGAAAATAATTTGCTGTCCTTTATTAATCTGAATCAATTGTTTATTTATTTGATTATAAATGATTTACGAGCGACATAACATTACTTTAAAGTATGAGGTATTTCTCGAATCTTGGCTCAACATTTGATCGGCTAATATTTGTTGAAACTTTGCTTGTTTGTTAGGACTGACCTGTGTCTCTGAGATGGGAACAGTGTGCTTGAATATGACCCACTCCACGGTCTCAGAGCAGGGCGGGGCTGTGAGGGACCCATTATAGATGTAATATTTCTCTGTGCTGTTGGGGAGGAGGGAGCGCAGGGCAAACGGCTCAATGGCCTCTGTTTTACCTGAAAAAAAAACCAAAAACAATAATGACTATGAATAAATCTAAATGTTAGTACATATATAGTACACATAAAAGCCAAGCAAATTTATAATAAAAGCAAAACATGCACTAGACAAAATAGAAATGAACCATTTGGCAATTTGATACTGTTAAATTCAAGATTATTACAAATGTGCTATTGTATTTTACTTTACTCTACTTTAGTTGGTTTCAATGTGACTGATTCCAGAACTAGTGTGATGAGTGAGTTTGTGTGAAAGGCTTTTGAGGACGAACCGAATCGAGAGACGCTGTTCACTGCATCTATCACGGCCGTCAGATTCTCATTTTCATCCAGGCTCGTCTGTGGACACAAGATATATTTAACACTTTAGGCTGTCTGACATTATAATAATTGTATTTACTATTGTTCAAACACTAAATGAGGCCTACATAAAGACGCAAAATCTTGGCTTCAATTTTAAATATTGCTCAACATAAAAACTGTATTACACATTCAGCAATAAACGACTTAATCATTTTGAAGAAGTTTGCGATCTCCATCTGCCATCTCGTGTGCTTTAGAAACCAAAATTGTCTGGACCCTCGACTAAATCAAAGCAGACCGACATGACGTAGAAGCATGGTTAAATGTTATGGCTAGATTAAAGGTAAAGCATTAAAACGCTGACCTCAAAAAGCACGGCCAAAGCAGCGATTCTCCCTTCTGAGTTAATGGCTTCATCCAAGTTTTCAAAGGCACCTGCATCATAACAGTAAATCTGCATCTGAACAAAAGAAACACAAGATAAGTTAATATAATGTTCTGCAGACACGTGCGCTAAAAGCTGGAGTAAATATACCTCCAAAGGGTACTTCATCCCGTTAAGGCTGTGCTCAGAGCCGACTGATGTAGCATTACAGCGCCCCCAGTGGAAAGAGATGCGTCCAACTCTGAAACGGTCGGTCAGTCCTCCTCCGCTCACGAAGAACTCCCCTCCAACATCTATCACCACTTGGAACAGACAGAGGAGGTTCTACATTCATTTTTGTTTAATCAAGAGTGTTAATTAAGCACTTCATACGCAACGACCACACCACAACAAAGACCTGCGAATGAAATCATTAGACATAGAAAGGCTTTAGACTGGAATAAGTTAGATAAGAAGGGCTTCAGGAGTTAGAGATGTTTCAATGCGATTCAATTTATCTTTGTAATGCCTGAAATCACAACAGTGGTTGCCTCGAAGGGCGAATGTGGTCTGATGACCGATGTGGAAGACGGTGGTTGATGTGTGGGCTTGCTCACGACCTTCAGTTAACTTATTAACAAAAAATATTTTAAACTTAGTTTAAACTACAATCTGCATTTTCTTTGAGCTCTGCCCAATCAAATCAGGTGATGGAGTGACGTTATAGCCACGTTTCAACTGGTACTGGTCCCCAGACCACTTTAGAACGTCTTGGAACACTTCTGTTGATGGCGGTTTGCGTTTCCATGCACAGGTCCAGGCTCGCAGGGTCCGGTATGTGAGCAACTGATGTCACCCAAACACAACACATGTTTTGGTAATAAATAAACTCTAAATTGTAACTGAATTATACTTGTTCTTCATAAGGCCAGTCTCACAAATTCATAAAAATATGTTTACTAATTTCAAGTTTGGGAAGTGGTGAGACATGGCTAAAACTAAAGCAAACAGCAAAGTACTTCTGTTTATCATCAGCATTTTATGCATTCATTTTACTTCTCTGCACCTCCACAACAGGTCTAGACGTGAGTGCCAGGCATCATTTAACAGGAAATAGCTGATGCTAACATGTGCTAGTTTTGTTTTATAAAGAATGTGGACTCGACATAAAGTTATCACTGGATAACTGGCAGTTTATCACAAGATCAAGTCGTTGGTGAGAAATGATTCTATTTATATCTGCTTTTTGCCATCATGTTTTTACGTGGGTATAGTTATCATCTTGCTCAAAAGCATTGATGGACTGGTATGCAGGGCCGGCCCAAGCCTTCAGGGGGCCCTAAGCAAATTTTTCCCTGGGGGGCCCTCACCACATCATCAGAATCAGTTTTCTTGCCTTTGTCAGTGAACAATTCACAAACTAGGAACTTGCTTCGACGCAAACAAGGTGCACCAAAATACCAGGGTATCCGTTTGCCATCTTGGTTAGTTTATTATCAGCACCTCACAAGCTCAAATATTGTTGACTCAAATTCCACAACGCAACTTGGTATTCTGCCGACATCATCTCTACTCCCTGAAGTAATAACACACCACACATAGATGCTGTTACAAATGTATTTGTAGGGATGTTAAGGATCTACGGCCACATTCAAAAGGGGGGGTCTGGGCGAACTCCCCCAGAAATTTTCAGACCTTTTTTCTGTATTCTGGTGCATTTTAATGTGGTCCAGCCGGCTAAAGTAAGATTAAAATGTTGAGGTTGTAATGCTATAAAATGATGAGATGAAACTGTGCCAAGAGAAAGTGACTAAAGCCAGTTATTACGTTATTACGTTACATTACTCAATACAATATTGGCTATGAAAAATAGTTAGGGTCAAATTGTGTTCATAACAAAATAAATGTACCTATAACATTAGAAGATTTGTTAAATACCAAGATAAATACCATAATGAACTATGAACCACTGGAGGGTCACAATGTGTTTGTTAATACTAATAACTAAGTGTTGTTATTAGACAATTAAAGCAATCACCACTTAACATGGATGGATTAACTCATCATAACATAATACAGGGAAGGTCAAGTACAAACTGACCAAATATCAGCAGAACTACAAATATGACAATATGGCAATAATTGTAAACAAACAAGTTAAAATGTACTATTTAACTGAAAATGTAAAAGTAGTAGTTATCCTTACAAATTTATCTTATACTGCTCCCAACTATTCCTTCTTGCCAAAGTGACAAAACAAGTTAAATTACATTACATTAAATTAAACAAATGGCAGAAGCATTGATTGATTAACAATTAACACTGATAAAACTACACAGTGCCAAAATGTTAATTCCCACAGAGAATGAAGAAGACTGCGTTTCTGCCACTTTGCCCCTTTATATTATAATATATATTATTATTTTATAACATACGTAATTATAATAGGCCTAGTTATTTTTCACAATTTACCAATTTATTATAATTTATAACAAACAGTCTAAAGCCGTGTTCAGACCACTGCGGCAAAGCGGCCAGTTTACATTCAAAGTCTATGTGAACGCGCGACCTGCGAATCCTGATTTTTTGAGGAGCAAATCCTGCATTTGAGCAGCGGACGCGGCGCGACTTGGGCGTTTGAGCGGCGGCCGCTCTGGCTGTCGGAGTGGCTGCTGCTCAAACGGTCGCCGGAGTGGCAGCCGCAGAAAAGTGGGACAAAGCTGAACTTTTTTGCGGCAGACGTGGCGCAGCAACCAATCAGAGATTACGCTCCAGTGACGTACCTACGCACTACCCGGAAGACAGTGACATACGTACGCACTACCAGGAAAAACGACCAAAGCAAACCCCGGACCTATAAAAAAATGATATTCACTAAACTCTGCTCACCTCTGAAGTGTCTGCGGGACCCAGACAAGCCAATCGCCTCCGTTTTTGGACTTTGTAAAGTAAATACACCAAAGCCATTCTCTTAACCTGAAGTGCCATAGGACACAACTCCTCCACTGCGCATGTGCGTTCACCGCCTCGCAAGAATTTGCCCGCTGCGGTGTGAACGCGCATTTATGGTGCTTTCTACATAAATTGAAATGTTTTGTTGCTTTATTAGAAAGTTAATTAGAATATAATGCTGACGTGAGATGTTTGTTCTGGTCAGAACATCAAACTCTGGACTCTTGACGTTCCTCTCGTCAGTCAGCGCTGTGCTTATTTCTTATGAAGTCGAAGGAAAACAGACATCACGAGTCACTAATGATCTGCTGTTAAGGCTTTAAGGGAGAGAGATGGAGAGATGGGAGAGAGAGCGGACGCAAAGGAAAGACAGAACTCCCACTTAATTTGAAACAATTTCTTAAAACCCCCCATGGCAGGGCCACGGCCCGGAGCTCTCGTCTCATCAGAGCGCTATCGGAGCACTAACATGACAGACTTATGTTCTTTCAAACAGCAGCTCTAACATTCTCTTTGTAAAATGAGTTTCAACAAATTCTTTTCATCGTCAAGTCTTTTCTTCTTTTGTTTTTCGGCACCGGGGGGATATACTCTTTTGGACATGATGACCACATTCTGTTGTGTTTATGTCTTGCTTTCATTCTGCTCGTGCACAATGAAGTTGACCAATCAGTGCAGGTCAGGTGCCTTGGTTGCCAGTTTGTCTTTACAAATAAATGCTGTTTGTGCGTTATATGTTACCGCTGTGTTTGCACGGCAACAGCGCTGCTACGCTAATGGAGCACGCTGCGCTTGAGCTTCGCATAATTCAGGCTGCCCTTTGGGGGCCCTTTTAACGCCTCAGGGCCCTAAGCGGCTGCTTAGTTTGCTTATAGGCTGGGCCAGCCCTGCTGGTATGGTTCACTTATGACAGTGGAGAGACCTTCGGACCGCCCTGATCAACATCAATGTGAACCAGCCACATTTTGACATTTTGATGTATGAGGTAAGACGGAGCTACAGCGTTGGGGCTTGTGCCACACTCAGAAACTCATATGGATTTAAATGTAGTTAACGACAATTCATTACAAGTATTTAAATATTTACCCAAAAATGTACTCTATTGTGAGTATTTGTGTTACTTTTTACCACTGCTTATTAACTAAATCTAATTTGCAATTTCATTGCAAAATTCTTACTCAGTACAAAGTAAAAAAGGTCATCAGTATTAGGTGGCATTTTCAGATGAGTACATGTCACCTGTCTTTTTCCATTTACCAACCCTCAATATGACACATCTAAAACCATGAGTATTGCCTCTACAAACACCAGCTTTATCTGACATCACTGTAAGTGTCCACTGTTCCTGTTCCTCTCAGACTTATCTCCTTATTTTCTCTCCAATCTCCTCTGTATTTTTTTATCCTCTTCGATCATGTCTCTCTGTCTTTGTTCCCATTTTAAACCCTTCGTCTCTCACTAACCTTCAGCCCAGATTTACGTCTTTCTCTTAAGATAAGCAATCTCTTGAATGCAGATCATATCTTTCTCTTCATCTTTTATATAAGTAAGGCAAGACATACAATGAGGAAAGGTGCAGAAAATAATAAGGATCTAAGTAATCAAAGAGTGTGATGAAAAAAATTGTGCAGCTTCAAACGATTGCTTTATGGATAACCTGTGCCATAGAGCTGAAATGAATGTGGTGCATGAGTGAATGAGTTGTGGTGAACTTTAACCGTTGCCTTATTGAGCAGTTAAAAGATCAATAGTTTCCCATCTCAGGCAACAAGCTGAAAAATCCTGACAGTTAAAAAAAAAAGTCACCACAGAAAAAGAAAACCTCACACGCTTTAATCTTTGTTGGGACCGCCTTCATCTTTGATTTCAGCACACATTCCCTGTGGCATAGTTTCAATAAGCTTTTGCAATGTCAAAAGATTAATTTCATTCCAGTGCTGGATTATTTTTTCATCAAGATCTTGTATTGATGATATGAGAGAGTGACCACTGCACAAAGCCTTCTCCAGCTCGTCCCAAACACTCTCTGGGGTTCAGATCTCTAGTAGATTAGTTTGATTCTCCTTAGATGTTTTCTCTGCTCTTGATGCCAATGATTTGACCCTTCTCAAACATACTGACATCCTTTCCGGAATTTGTCTTTCCTCATGGTTGTTTCAGAAATGAGAAGTCACTCACTGCATCAGCTGGGTTTAAATACCGTGTTGCAGCTGAAAGGTCATCACTCATGCAGCAGTTTTCCAGTAGGAGGAGAGGACCTACTGTATTTGCTTAGTTGTATCCAAGTGGTGACTTTTTATTTTTTACATTTCTTCTTCAGTTGTATTGTTAATTTATTTAATGCTATGAATAATCTAGGTTCATACCTGTTGTCCCATTGTTGCGTACAGTACTGCTCTCTGCTATTTGGCGCTCCCAGCCCTCTAGCTGCAGGTTCTGGTACTGCAGTCGGACCTGCGTGAAAGTCTCATCAACATCGACTGGAGACTGACGAGCGCTGTTACAGGTCGGGTACCGCTGCCCCCAAATCTTCTGGTTCAATGTTCCTGTATGAGAAAGAGATCTTAGAAGGCAACACGGTGGAGCAGAATTTAAGACACTATCCTCAAAGCAAAAACATCGTGGATTTGATTCCCAGACAATGTTGTGCAACAAAACTAAGCAGATAGTCACATCAGACCCTCCATTTGATACTATTTAATTCCATGACAAATAAATCACTAACTTTAATGTACTCGATGTGCGTTTTCATTCTTTAAGGTCAGATTGATACTTCATTGTCTCGAAAAGACAATTATGGATTTTTGTAAGGAAATGAATAAATTAATTAAAAATGCATATGTATTTGAGCAGTTGAGCATTGCTGAGATCGGATTTATCACTAAAAAGTATAATTTAGTTAAGATTTTGATTTAATTTATTAGGAAAACATTTGTTATGTTTAGGTGACGTCAGACCCCTGCCTCTGGAGATATGGACAGAGTAAGGAGATGCACTCCGCCATTATAATAACTGTGTCAATGAGCTCCAAGTGAAATAGTCTGGGACCAGAGTCAGTCAAAACGTTCCTAGAATTCCCAGGAAAAACTACCAAACCTCTTTGGGAAGAAGTAGAAACCTTGGAGAGTTTCACACTGAAGGAGAGATCGGACTCCCTTGGACGGACAGGCGGACGCGCTTCAATTTGCAGACTGTGGAGCTGGAACCACTCAGGAGGAGAACCAGTTCTTCGAGTTAAAATACTGTATATTCCAGGCTAACATTAAAATCAGTGCTCAATATAGTGCAAAATTGGCCTCTAGAGTTGGCCTACACATCACTACAATTCACTGTTTTGAGGTCACAGACGTTGATAATTTGAGTTAAAAGCACAAAAATGGGATTGTCAAGTGTCAAACACATAGGAATCCCACAAATACGGTGTTTCACAAAGCAAATAAAGTCATAGATTTGTCTCAGTGTGGTTTTCTCTTTCATTTATCAAAGCCCTTCTCTCTCTAAGAAATTACTATTGATGTTTATACGCTTCTAAATAAATGTGGAACTAATCTTGGGTGCACATCAGGCTGCTCTCAGGTGCTACACACACCTGTCCAGTCAGCTCGAATGCTTAGTCACTGTGAAGGAGCTGATAAAAAACTCTGCTCGCTCAATGTGTCGTCTCCTTCACAGAAATGTGCAAAATGAGGATTAGTGCGTAGGAAAATAGATGAGGAAGTGGTTTGGGAAAGGGCCACACACTGTCATTCACATGTCTTTGGCCTCGGGCCAACAATAAAATCAAAAACTAATTAGGGAGGGGGCCTAGCCAAGTCTTATTATACCAAAAATATCACATGTCCAGCAGGTTTATTTAGTCAAAGTCTTCAAGCTAAAATAACACCTGAATCTAAGACCTTCTTCTCCTAAATCTTAAGCTTATAAATAGATACATATACGAAGAACTTGAGCGCGCAACAGGACATTTGTATTGAATTGTACATTTTCATTAAAAATTAAGAATGGAGTAATCACTAAATAATCATTACACCCCAGACTAAAGGCTATTCCTATTTTTCATAATCTAACCCACAAAGACATACAGTCTCCAAACACATGTGCTCATTGAATTACTATGACAATAATAATGTGCAGATTACAGAAACCAGGGCATGTCTTTATTCTGTGAGAGCGTGTGTGAAGAGTTTCTGTTTGTGTTTATAATCAGATTAGAGCAGCTGCTGTAACTGTCAGCTACGACACATCAATGGTCAGTGTTGCTGTCTATTAAGAGCTTCCATGCATGAGGTCACTGTGAGGGACAATGACACTTAATCTGACCTGATTTAACCCAATGGACAACAGAACCAGCCACCAGACATAACATAACCAAGCACAACTGTCTATCATGTCTTTTATATGACATTTGGGTTTATATATTCTATTTACATAAAAAAAAAACTTTCTATTTTCTTGCCCTGACCACATTATGCAAATTCCTCAATACCGAGTTGTTGTTTCATATTGGCTTAATTTGATGGATATTATTAGTATTCACACAAACATTCAAAAAGGCAACTGAATCTTTTTCCTCCTGTCGTGCTGTTTTTGAGCGACCATAGCAATTCGTCTTTGTATTTATTTAAAAAACAAAAAAAGGTTCTGACTATCCAGGCTAGTGCCACAGATCTATTAAAATAACTTGGTATTGCTATCTTAAACTTGTTGTGAGTTGGAGTGGTGAGTTCATTGATACTGCAGTGAAATCAATCAGGGACCTACTGCTTTCACAACAGGCAGATTTTCTATCAGATCAAACTATTTCAGTTGTCTTGAAAACAGTTTTTTACCAAGTAGCATATAGGGTCTGGACATCCAACGTTTTTAGTGTTTGTGAACTAGATGTCTGACTCATGCTGTAGTCCTCCACCTGAGACAGATGATCAGTAACACACATTTACAGTTATTTAAAAAATAGTATTTCAGCATATAATTAGCATTCTTGGTTTTGTGGCATGATTAATTTATTCTGCATTGTAACATTAATGAATACAGAAAAATGCCTACACATTTTAATGTAAATTAGAAACAAAAATGGCTAAACTGAAAATGCATATTTTGTCCTTGATTTTTCGCAGAAATAAGAATGATCCAACTTTAGACAGGGATAAAAATGAGAGGAGATAAAGCGGACATAACAAAGGCTGTGATAGAAACAAGGCGCTTTACATGGAACTGAACCAGGAGATGATTGACAGTAAAACCAGAAATTTGCATTGAGAATATGTAGCATGAAAAGCTGCACAGATGAGAGAATAACACAGAGAGAGCAATAATGAGGAGGAGAAAGACAATGTGATATGAGTGACAGATGAAAACGACATATATTGTGTATACATTATGTAAAAGAGGTGTCTCTGCATGTGAATGACAGTCTACACATGTACTGCTGCTAAATGTACACAGACAGTAGAAGAAATTGACAGTAGGAGAACAGAGATTTGTAATTTGTAATGCAGGGATGTCCAATTAATCCCATTTTAAAAATTCTGAATAGTTAAAACAAACATCAACAATGAGCTTAGGTCTTTTTAATAGAGAGGTCCACAGACAATCCTCTGTCAGTAAAAGCACGTGATTTGGAGCAGAGTTCAGACTATGGAGGAAGAAATGGCAATGATTGCAAGTAAAATGAGGGAAAAATTGTGATATGTGATGATGTGTGTGTATGGTTATTTGTATTGTAATTAACAGGGTTGTCAAAATATTTATAGCCTGACAAATACGATACTAATCAACAGTAAAACTAGTATAAAACTGGCCCATCATCAGTCCATCACCGGCCCATCACTGACCCATCACCAGCCCATCACCGGCTCATCACCGGCCCATCACCGGCCAATCACTGGCCCATCACACAGAGGACCCCGGCAAGACTAGTGGCCATTAAATGGGCAGCTAATGGAGATCCTAATAAAACAATAAAGCAATCATCACTCAGCACCAGCCTCCAATGCATCGCCCATTATTCCCTGCCATACCTGTCATATTCAAACAATAAATAAATAATTATACAAATGACTATGGAATATCTGTGGTCCCGATTTTTTCCCCACAGGTGGTAAAAGAATAAGGGGGGGGTGTAGTATCCGCTGCTAATTGCTAGAAACACTTCTTGGTCTGTGCAGTTGCCATGAACACTGCCACACAACAACAGCCGATACATTCAGTGACACATATAATTCATGGAACCCTCCAACCGACTGTCTTGGTACGTCAATATAAGGCAGAAATACTGTGTGTGCCAGAATATGATAGCCAATCTTTCCCAGCTGAGACAATGCTACATCATTTGGAAGATAGAGCTAATAATCTTTTAAATGTTGATGTCTTTTGTATGTATTTTTACTTGTCCAAAGCAGCTTATGGCTCTGATTGTTTAGTATCAACTCAAGCTCCATCAGACACTCAATCTCTTGTCATCTTCCTCAGCTAAAAACAAACCACATGATTTCACTGAATAATGCAGCCGCACAGTTTTTGGTGCCTGTCTGCTCCCGTTAGCGTCTCCGCTGCAGAAATAGCTGAATATGAATCAAATATTAAACTGTCTGAAGCCCATGGGCCCAGTTTAACCCAAGGAGCTGTATTCAAAATCTACATTATCTCGAGTTACCACTAAATATTTCAACTTCTCGCCTCCTGCAACTCACCAACAGCTCAACAATCAATAATGGAACAGGGCCACCACAGTTCAAGATGGACTCAAAGTTTATGCGTGTTTAATTGATGAGTCATGACCATTTAGAAACACTCCAAGCTGCTAAAATGATGCAAGAAATCTTCACTTGCACTGACTGTTCATGTATGGCACTCAAATAAAAAATACTTTCTATGGACTACAAGGCAAAACAGTCGCTGCCACCTGCGACTGTTAAGTAATAAAAATGCTGGTTAAAGAAAAAATGCCATACTGTGGAACATTCCAGGCAAACAATAACATATCCAGAATGAGAGTAGCTGGCACTATACCTTTCTAGCTATTGTTGCCCCAATGGAGCAAAAGTTCAAAGCTCCCAGGGGCTCCCAGGGGCTCCCAGATCTGCGCCCGCCGTGCTACATGGTCAGGGTAACAGGGCGCATTGATTTGAATCACTTTTCTCGCATCCACGTCGGAGTCAGTGTACACTCGGCGTAAAGTTGTTGTCTGGATGAATGGACATTAAATTGAGCATCTGTTGGGACTTGACAGAGGACTTGTAATCAAGTAAAAAAAAGTCCAGGCAGAATGTCAAAAAAAGGCTTATTAAATATTTTGTGGATTAGCCCCGAGTAAGCTTTCAAACTTTCAGAAAGTCTATATGGGAAAAATGTATGTAAAATGAACTTCTGGAAATGGTGGGTTCACTGTTGAGTTCAACACACACAGAAACTTTAATTATAGACTAAATGTGAAACTTGACCTAAAAAGGGACACAGATGTAAGATGTCGCTTATTACTAAAACATTGCATCAGGCTTTTAACATCCCTGCTAATGTGTTAACTGTCAATTCTCTCCAAAATGCTTGAGACTAATTATGATAATGTAAAAATCTAATGTGCATGTAACCACGGCACTGGCATCTTATTGTTCTAATGACACTTCCCATTGACACAAATCAAATCCTCTGTCTTCATAAAACTACTCTGGAGACAGTGTGAGCCTAGTGAGTTCCTTTGTCTGAAAACTTCAATCCTTTTGAAAGACCAGGTTTATGAATGAATGTATGAGATGTACAGACATAAAGTGAGAACAGAGCCGACAAGATCTGAGTCAATGTATTATGAATGACAGAAGGAGAAGGTTGTGTACAGGAAGATGCATTTGAAGGGTGTCTGTGCCTTAAAAAGGAAGGCTACATGCGCTGTGCTTTGGTCACAATAGTGTAAATGTACAAACAGGAGCGATAGGAGAATTTTAGTTTCGTCATAAAATATTTACCATCTGTGGGTATAGGGCTCTGAACTGATTTGCTATTTATTGGAAGTGAGAGGCTTCAGACTGCAGACGTAGGCTCTGTGAGGTCAATTCAATTTATTACAACTTTATGTGCCGCCAAAAGGCAATTAAAAAATGTACCTTATGATGCTGCTGACAAAATACAGCAATAAGTGGTAGCTTGTTATGTATATCATTCAAGTAATTTTATGTGTTTTATTGGTTCAGCATGGATTCTGTAGTCATGCTTGTTCCCACGGTGATGTAATTTGCCTATCAACGTGTATTCTTTTACAGGTTGCTGAAAAATGCGTATGGGAGTGTGATCGTCTCTCCACAGATCTTACCAGTAACTTGGGTCGGTGGCTTGTTTCCATGGAGATAAGTAGATACGTTTAACGCCATACAGTGGAACATTCGAGTAAAGACCATGACATCTCCACGGAGACAAGCTGGCTGCAGACCCTCCACCATGTAAATTTACATTTTGTCTATATGCATTTAAGATAAAGAGCTGTGCTGTTAATGATTCTGATATGGAGAAGACTGATTTTAGCTCCTATATTTATGTCCACAATTTAAAGCAGTGAATGCAATATAACAGTGTGCATTAAAATAACTCTGTCCAAATCTACAGTCTAGTCCTGGTTTAGTCCTGATTTAGGCCCAATTTGTCTCAAATTAGTGCCGGTTTGGGTAAATTTAGTCCTGGTTTAGCCCTGGTTTAGGCCCAGTTAAGTCATGGTTTAGACCTGGTTTAGCCTTGGTTTAGTCCTGGTTTATCCCCGGTTAAGGCCCAGTTATGTCTTGGTTTAACCTGCTTTAGGCCCAGTTAAGTCTTGGTTTGGACCTGATTTAGGCCCAGTTAAGTCTTGGTTTGGACCTGATTTAAGCCCAGTTAAGTGAATCAATCAAAATGAATGTCTTACCCAGATTTCTCTACCTATTCCAGACTCCAATTTCCATCCCCAACCGGCTGTTTGATGAAGGGAATAAAGCAATTTCAAGATTTAAGACCCAACAACTACCAAAAGAAAAGGTGGTTGGGGCCTACCTTGCCTGAAAAATGACTTTATTTCAGATAAGATCAGAACACTGCTGTACTGGTGTGACCCAGAATATGAGGCACAGTGGAAAAATATTGAGCGCAATGTTGTACCAGGGGTTCGTGTACAGGCCTTACTGGCAGATGACAAACGGCTTAATAACTTGGAGAAAGTTGAGAACTCATGGGGAAAATCTGCGCTTATGACATGGAAGGTGCTAATCAAAACATATAAATTGAACAAAGATATTATATAAAAGCTTAATATATAATATTAAGACGGTTGGCTTATGACCAAAGCTTTAAGCCAAACCGCACCGATCTGAGATTTAAGATTTGGTTAACAAAAGGTATAAGAGTTTTTTACCAGATCATAAAAGAAAATCAAATGAAAAGCTTCGATACGTTGAACGAATCCTTTGGCTTGGAGGAACAGGACTTTTATAGGTACTTACAAATAAGGAGTTATTATAATCAAGAAATAAAACAAAGCACCAACAACCCTCTGACTGAAATCTTTATCAAAGCATATAATAATGGACATAATGGATGGATATCTATGGAGCATACTTTTGGCCGCTGGGAAGAAGGCAATCACAAAAAAATGGATGACACAGACTGCTCCGACGATTAAGGACTGGATGGACATCATAACTGACATATGTACCATGGAAAAAATAACCGCCGGACTCAGCTTGAAAATGGACAAATTCAACAAACAATGGACAAAATGGGACTCATACTTCCCTTCTTTCCTTTGGATGCTACCTCATTAACTGCTAATCTTATTCTTGACTTATTCTGAGTTCCCTATGGTCCTGCCCAGCCCTGCCTTTATTTCTTTCTTATTGTATGTATATGTGTATATGTATACATATATATGTATGGGTGTGACAGAATATGTATAGATGAATGTTTTATGTGTATACGTATGTATATATATCTATATGTGTATATGTGTGTCTATGTACATATTGTAGAAAAAGATTCCGTTGTAGTCATCTGGACTCGATTCGTTTCGACTCTCATCCAAGAGTCATTCTCAATCAGTGAAACAAGTCTGAGAACTCCTGTTTATATCCTACTCTGTGAAAGCCCTGCCCACAGGGCGGGACCTCCTGCTAATGCCCATTGAAACTTAACTGGGATGGGCCTATTTTCTATTGTTCCCTGGCATATGGCTGCCTCACCTGAGTGCCTGTTTAGCATCAGAATGCCCCGGCGTCTCCAGGATTTCAGCAGACCATTATAAACAACAGGAAGGTTGAATCTTAAAACCCATTACGATTTAAGGAGGATTCTCTTCAGTAGTCTTCAATAGAGTGGTTTGTGGCTTTGAGATGAAGAATGCACAGCGCTCTGGGTCCTGAACTCGAGTGTCTTCTGTGCTGATAAAGCCTCTTGTGAAGTGGCTGTTTGAGTCGCTCCTATGTAATGCTCTTTACAACTTTCTACTAGAATACAGAAATAGAAAACATTGCTCTGTTTTTGTGTGCTCATCTTGTCCTTAGGGTGAAAAGTTTTTGTCTTAACGTGTTGCCTGTTTGAATAAACAGGGACTTCGTGTGGTCTAAAAATTCTTTGCAGTTTTCTGACAGTCCTGAGACATAAGGGATAGAGACACCCCTTCTTCTTGTTCTGTTTCTCTTTTTCCTTTGTCCTGCTTTTGGTTCTCTTTCACTTTGTTCAGAGCCCAGTCGGGTATCCACAGGCTGGAGCTTGGTTTACCTCTTTCCTCTTGCCCTCTGAGCTGGTGGGCACCTCTTGTGCTCTGTGTTGTAGTGTTCTGATCACTCCCAGCTTGTGCTGTAGTGGGTGGTTAGAGAGTTAGAGGTAGAGTTAGAGTTACTGATTGAGAATGACTCTTGGATGAGAGTCGAAACGTATCGTTTTTTCTAAAACAGAGTCCAGATGACTACAACTGAATCTTTTTCTACAATGAGGGATTACAACGTCTATGTACATATATGTATATGTATGTGTGTATGCTGATATGTATATTTATGTGTATATATATTCCTCTCTTTCTTTACATAGGTTAGTTTGTTATATGTAAGTTTTTGTTGCTGTATGTTTAAAAACAAATAAATAGAAAAAAAGAAAACTGCTTATACGATAGGTGATGCGACTCAAAAACTCTGCTTTGATAAAATGCAAGCGTTACTGTTCCCATAAATCAAAGATGATTACAGTCTGTAGGAGCAGAGCACAAAATGAGCAGGAGCAGCAGTGATTGTGTTGTTTGTGTGACTTTGAACACTTCACATCTCCAGAGGCCACAGTGACAGACCAAGTGGAGCAGAACTGAACAAGCCTGCAGTCTGGTGAGTCAGAGCAGAGCCGAGGCCAGTGAACGCAACACAAAACAGCACAAAACAGCACACATGACGAAGAGCAACATGTTTGCACACAAAATCTACAGCAACAAGCATTTATGGCCACATAATTGGGTTGGCTAAATCTTTAGGGTTTCTGATGGCATCATAACATTCTATTGGCCAACATTATTTAATACAGATGTGGGCAGCTAAAATGAATATTGTTAAAATAAAGTATGTGTTGTAATACAAGTAGTTAATGTGTCTAGTCACAAGAAAACATGAGATTAAATATTTTGAAATTTACCTTTTTGATTTTTCATAGAAAAAATTAAATGTCTCTTGCCCCCCATCTGTGAGTATGACATCATCATATTCTAAGGCAAAGGGTGTGATTTTCCAATTTAAAAACATTGGAATATCAAAAAGAGAAAAGAGTCGAAATCAGGACTAGACTGTGGGCAGATGATTGAAATATACAAATAATATTGTGAATTTAGTTTTGAAGATATGCAACATTTGAATCTAAAGTGTATAACAAGAAATGCTGCAAAAAGAGTTGATTAATAATTAAAATGGAGAAAAAAACAAATGTTGTAAATTTACAAATAAAGTATGTATGCATTTTGTTGGTCATTTTACTCTCAGACACATGAAGCACATTTATTTTGTATTGATATAGTATCATCATAGGGAAATGCAAAAAATATTGAGATATTCAGTTTTGCCAGTGGTGTTACTAGACCAAAATAGTCTTACAATAATGCAGCAACAGTAAGATTAAAGTAAAGACCTTACTGTAATAATCAGATCTATAGGTTAATGGTCAGGAGCACAGCTGGAGGATGCATCGTTTTGGTTAATGGAGGGAATTTGAGAATCAATAGGAGAAAACGTTGCACAAGAAACTAATAATTTCTCCCTTGGTCCTCAAAAAACCTTTAAAAACACAACCAACAAAAACATAACAGCTGTTCTAATAATGCCTAAAACACAAATGCATTTCTAAACACTTTTTGAGGTAGTGGTGAGCACACAGAGGTGGGAACATGTTGTGACCGTCACACAGGGTCACAAACTCTCACAGCCTCCTTTAGATTTTCGCATTCGCTCATTATCAGCTGCTGACTGGAGACGGGCCTTTGCTTCATGTTTGCTGAGAAATCTTCAGGAGCAATAGTTTTAAAAAGCGTGACCTGGTTTTAAAATACTCAATTGGTCTCAGCCTGCTACAAAATTGTGAAGAAGCATGGAACAGCACGGCAAAAAGGATGGCTACGATGCGGGGGTAATAGTAATTCACAGTAGCTGGTCATGTGACCATGTGGGGTCTATGTGCACATTTAACAGTTTGATATCAGTGAAGCTCATAAGTAGCCGAGCTCATTCCTGCAGGAAAGCCTCCCAGTCCCCACTTTACCGGGCAGTGTTTAGTCAAAATTTTACACAATTAATTTGCGTTAACTATGACCAATGTGTCAGTGTTTTGGGATTATTACGGTTATCCAATGAGTTATGTGTTAGTTTGACAGCCCTAACAAGATTAACATGACAAAATGTTATACTTTTTTATGAGCCTATTTTAATTTCTTACATATTTCTCACAACAATAGCACTGGTCCGGTTGTCCATGTAAAAACTTCATACAACCTTCTGCTTTTAAGACGACAACAGCTGAACCACAGTAAAAGAATACTAAAACATAAATAGTACACAACATACTATAGCTACTTCTAAAAGTGTGTGTGAATCTCTTTGATGACAGAAGAAGTTGTAATGTGTTGTTGCTTTTGGACGCTCCTCATTGAAAGTCTGCCTCAGTCTGTCTCTGTGTGTGGAGTCTGTTGGACCAAACTCGAGGGAGACTCAGAGCAGTGCAGCCCAGGGCTTTGAATGCATCAGAAGAAAACACTGAAGATGTGCGGAGGATCTACTGCCAATAAAAGAACTGCAGTTTACATTACACAGGGAAATTCTAGTGACACAAAAAATGAATCTATTCTTACGCTCAATGGTATTAAGTACCCTATCAAAAAATACTTGGGCCTCTGGATCGATGATAAACTCTCATTCAACAAACACGTACAAGAGCTGACAAATACACTTAAAGCCAGAATGTCATTCTTCTTTACAAATAAAAAGTGTTTTCTTCTTAATTGTAGAAAACAGTTAATCCAGGCTACATTTCTCTCAATGCTGGATTATGGTGATATTATATATATGCATTCTACAGCAACAGTCTTAAAACCTCTGAACTCAGTTTATCATTCGGCTCTAAGGTTTATTACAGGAGAAGGATACAGAACTCACCACTGTCAATTATATTCTAAAGTAGAATGGCAATCACTGGATTTGAGAAGAGAACAGCACGGCATTTTGTTGGTTTATCAAGCGCTCATTGTGATTTTACCTAATTATTTTGTTTCATCACAGCAAGTATTTGTTGATTAAGATCATAGGACATTCTTATTTTACAGTCTCACCGAATCTAGGGAAAGCGCTAGGAGCTAGGGAAAAAGGCTTTCAGCAACTTTGCACCCGGTTTATGGAACAAAACTTTAAATTTGTATGCCTTTAATAAATTTAAGACACTTTTTAAAGGGTATCCTCAGTGTTTTAGTTGATTTTATTCCCGATTGTGTGTTTTTATAAACATCTTTTATTGATTATTTTATTGACATTTAACTAGATATTCCGAAGGTCATTTGTTCCTTTTTTTTTAAAATATCAGATTTTGGTCCATTAATTGTTGGTGCAGTTTATGTCACTAAACTGCACTGTTTATTGTGTCCATGGCGGGGGTTTTGAGGCAAATACATAGTTCTGAAATCTAGCATGGCAATGATGCTTTAATTATATATTGCATATGATTCAAAACTAAATCTTTAACTTCTCTCACCTCTGATTAACAGTATTTAGTGCGTCGCCTGTTCATTTGGCAGAAGTCTACAATATTTCTAGCTGGTCTGCGCAATTGGATTGATTATTGATCCATTTCACACTTTTCTCGGAAGATGCCATTGTTGGATCGCTGATTGATTAATCTACGTGTCAATCCTGCACATCACAACTGCCGGGATAAAAACAAAATTGAAGACACGTTTCAGCTAATCCACCAGATTTTAGCTTGCCCTGTTCAAAATGCATGTCCCTCCCTTCGTTAACATGTATTAATCCATGAAGACGCACTTCCCACATTTTGAATGGACATCCCAACAAAGGCTTTGAGTCATTTTCAAGATTCTTATTTTAAGTTACATTGCAGGAAAAAGTATTTCCTTGTAGAAAATACATATCTGCTTAATGAGAAGAGTCTGGTCTCAGTTACACATGTGTGTGCTTCCTTTACAGTGAATATAAACTTTGCCTGCTTTTCTAATGAGCCCATTCACCTCCAGTGTTTTGTTTCTATTACTCCTGTGCCTCTCCTCCACCTCCTTCTCCTCATGACCCCACTCAAACTGTGCATCGTGTCTCACAATGAAGTCCTCCTCTTTCACATGTTAATGCAGTTATTCGCGGTTCAGCGCACCTCACAGGAGCAGAGAGAAAGGAGAAAAGGGCACATCTGAAAAACAGTCTATAGGCAGTAGCAGAGAAGTTTAAATCCTAGTGAGAGAGGGGGTCCGAAAAAATACTCGCTGTAACAGTCAACACCAGGGATTTACTTAGAGCAGAATCATGGCTGTGTTCCAACGCGACAGGTCCCAGAGCGGAGAGGAGATATGGATAAAAGGTCAGATGAGGATAAAACAAAGATATAAGTACAGGGGATATTGTAATCTTGGGTGAATAAATGGTTATAGGGTATATTTGTGTAAGACCAGTTAGCACTAGAGGGTAAAGGCTAACTTTAGTTAGCCAGGATAGTCCCACTGAAATGCCAGATACAATAATAATAAAGAATATAATAAATAATACTGTTTACATTTTTATTTATTTTTAAAATTTGATCCTGTGATTTAAATATTATGCCATATTCCTGTGCCCTAAAAACAAGTGAAATAGCCTCCTCGATCACTAAAGCTTGGGACACACTACAGAACCTCTCCAGTTGTGAGAGATTTAGAACCTTGTGGTGGGTCCACACTACATGACTGGACTGTGACTACAGAGAGACTGTGGGCCCACACTGTCTGTCAATCACATACATGACTCTAACTACAACTAAAGGCACTTTTACCCTACAATCTAAATATATACAATGAATCTATAAAAACATAGTTTATAATATATTTTTGTAGCGCCCGAAATCACAACAGCAATTTCCTCGAAGTGCGACAAAGAAAACAGATTAAACAATGTTCATAGGACGTTAGCAATGTCCCAGCATCCCCTGTCCTGAGACAAATGTAATCTAATTTGCATGTTTAGGCAGAAATATTAAGCATACGCCTTGTTGTTGTCATTGTTTATGCATTGTTCTTTCTGTAAAGATGAAAATAGAACGTTTTACCCCAGAGGCTGTGTCCAGTGTCTCCTCCACGCCTTTTCATTGGTCGCTGAGCTCTGTGTGTGCTCTGTGTGTCAGTTAACTGCTACACCAGTGCGTCTAAAATCAGGCGTAAAATTCAAACGTGTTTGAATGTAAGTGAGTGAGATCTGGTCACGTCTTTCTGCCATGCACACTTTGCAATTTGAGCGGGAGTCCAGTTGTAACTGCTCCACACCACGAGACTGAAGCAGCTGCAACTGAGTTCATGACTGAAAGTGACAAGACTGAAATGATATTATTTTTTAAAGATACTGCTAAAAGTTGTGTAGTGTGTCCTCAGCTTAAGTCACTCATTCAGGTGAAGACTTTTGAACCGACTTATAGTTCAAACGTACAATTGAGCTCTCAAACTAGTATAGCCAAAACCATTTTTACATCTTAAAGCAACAGAGACAGTATTCCAAGCCTCCCAATAAGGAGGTCATGGGTTCGATTCATGTATGAATACTAGATTTCACTGGAATTCTCTAGAAAAGTATATACAGGTGACTATAGCTGTTTGTGATCAGATTTTTTGAAGGTGATAAAAGTGATGGAGTGTAACTTTTAAAGTGGAAACGTTTTTATTTGAGATTATTATGAGGATTTGTCTCCAAAGCATGACTGAATTATTTCTATGAACATTTCAAGAGCGGATTTGTGGTGTAAAAATAACATAAATTTAAAGCCTGAAATGAGATGGAGCACATTCTGTGTAGACTTGGAGGTTAATCAGTCTAATGGCACTGCGTTTATCCCGGTGCTGATCTCTTGAGTCCAGCTCCAGTCAAGAGTCCGGCTATAATCCGTCTGTGTTTCAGGACGCTCAGTGGGACATCAGTGCTGAGGCAGCTCTGAGTCTAACCATATGCTCCACAACAGGACCTGATGGTGACACATACACCCACTGAATGTGCCTCATCCACAAAGTTTATATGGTCGCTGTGGCAATGTTGATGGATCATGTACTTTGTCCACTTTTGGGTCAATGGAATTACAGCTTCATTCACTATTCACAAGTTTCAGCTTCCTGTTTATAGCTAGTATTTTTAGGACTTTTACCAATTCAAAAGATGAAATAATTTGTTTTTGTTTTTGTCAATTCTCATGATTTTTGTAAATTTACAAACTCTTGAGAATCTGTCTAGCTTGGCTCCTGCTGTTGTGTTCAATTGTGATTGGGTCTTGTGAACTTTAGCCAAGGTATTCTCATGCAGCTGTCTTTATATTGCTGTGTCATTTTTATCATATAGGACACAATAATCTGTTACTGTGTACTTCCTCATTATCTGTAAAGTGGTACAAATGTTCTTACGGCTGACGTCATACCATTACATCTGATGCAAATAACAGCTATTTAAACCACAGTTAAACTGTAGGAAGACGGACTCGGCATCAAGACAATACAACAAGTTGTACTGTTTTCCCTGTTTTCCCTGTAAGCATCAAATAAAGATCTTGAGAACGACCCTCGCAGCCTCTCGCAGGCTCTCATAGACTCAACTTCAATAGTCTGGTCCACCAGTGCTTGGGGACTGGACCAATCACACTGCAGCATTGTGGTTTGGGTGGAAGCCAAAGGTGAATATGTCACACTGATTGATCAAATTGATAGAGGCGCCCTGTGCATTTGTGGAGGGAAAGATGTCTGTGTTTTTCTCTCAACTGGATTAAACGAAAGTTAGATTTTGTGGCTTGTTCTATGGATTTGACCAGTGTGACATATTTATTTGAACGTCCTGATTGCTTTTACATGCATAAAACTTTTCTATTTTGATTACATTTTATCCTCATAAGGGATTTCAAGTGGAAGATTTCCTGTTCAGCATTATTATAGATTATGTGGAGTAACTAAAAATAAATGATAAAACAAACATCAAACTACATGTTTGTACAGTATATGTGTATTATGGCAATTGATCTAAAATGTACAGCAGCTTATCAGCAAAGATAAAGATTTTGTTCATGTTGTATTTTCTATCGTGCATTAACATTCATATCATGACCAGTAAAAGCAATTCACACATTTTGTTGAACACAAAAACTAACAAAACCAGCTTGAAGTCAAAAAGCCCATTAACGTCACTGATGACTGAGTGGTGGATGACTGACATGACAAGGCTGCTAGTTTTAACAAAACATTGGGGTGGCAAAATTACGAACACTTTGAAATTCAATATCTTGATATTTATTGTTTTGTAATATGGAAAGGTGGGAAAGTAACTTGAGATTATTTTTGAATTCTCATTCTTACAATAGTCTTACAATAGTGCATGCTTAAAGTGATCATAGTTTACTTTTTGCATTCATACCAAATGACCACATGAACTGTATTCCGTTCACACTTGGAACTTTTCCTTTAACTTTATGTCAAGATAATATTTTTGATATTTGTGATTTGTGATTTAAAAAAAAAAACATAAATAATAATAATAATTATGAATGTGAGAGTTTTAGAAGAAACTTTGTCCAAAATCCTAATATTTCTTCTCAAACTAACAAAAAAAATGTATATCATGACATTGCTTTGTCAGAGTGGCAATGACCAAATGTAAATGATCTTTGCTTCAAAGTATAAAAACAGTACCAACCTGAATAGGACCATGTGACCTCATCGGGGCGTCTCCTTAAGCCCTGGACCAAAGGCTCTGCATCTGCTGCGACTGCAACAAGACAAAGAAGAACCCTTTCAACATCACACCACTTAAATGCATTCACACTTCTACACCTTCATCACACCAGCAGTATCTCCACTCTCCAACCAGTCCACAGGTAAAGCCACACTGCTGCAGAGGTGAGAGAGGAGCAGCAGGAGAACTGTGACTCACAGACCAACTTCAACTGCATCCTGTCTTTTATAATGAGCTGACGGTTATAAAAGTTTACTGAAAAAATGTTCTCTAGTGAAAGCACAGGTTAATGACTAAATACTTCAGTACAAGTACAAGTACAAATACTGCTGTCAAAATGTACTTAACATAACAGTATTTTTCACGGACACATTTATACCATACTGTGGAATATTATAGCCAAAGGAACATTTCCATGGAAACAAGCAGGAAGAGGCCCGCTCACTGTAAGAACGCATGGTTATTTTTCTTTTTTGTCGGTGCAATAAAAAAAACATGGCTTATTTTAGTCTATTCATCGGCTAAAAAGTTACGTACTCTGGCTTTGAGTAAAAGTACAGGGTATGCATAAAAAAAAGTTTGTTTTCTAGACAGACGAGCAGCAACAGCAGTGAGATAGTGTTGCACTGGGACAGATATCATTTAAAATGTGAATTACAATGACAAGGCTAGAATTATACTCATCAAGTACAAGTAAACCGTTACAAATATACAAAAAAGTACAATTACCACAAAAAATCCGCTCAATTACAGTGACGTGTGTTTTACAGGCGATCCTTGTTTGAATAATTTTATATAATCCAATTTTTGCATTAAAACAATGATTACTGCTTCTATTTAATCTTTGAGTAGTCAATTATTATTATTATTTTCCAGTACGTTTCCCACAATTATCTAAAAAAATTAGAGAAAAGCCTAATGTCTAACCTCTTTCCCTGTATATTTTATCTTTTAACTATTATTTAAGCAGGAAAGTTCCAGTGAGATTATACATGAACCCAAAGGGAGTTGAATGCTATTTTGCACATTTCAGTGGCTGGAAAACTATAATACCCATAAAGATATTACACCAATCTAAAGTATTATCATCATTTGTAAGGGGGTCGTTACAGTAAAATGCCTGTTACATCTGCATGACATTACATTTTGAGTACTTTTGCTGGCAGTAATAGCAGTAAATCCTCTGCAGAGCCCATACTCATTATCTTGGCTGGTGAAGACACTGTCGATGTGCAGTAATTATGCTATAGTCCAGATAAGTGCACGAGTCCTCGCTGCATGCAATAAAGTGAAATGGCAGTCTGGTATAAGGACAGAAGGACAGTGATTTATGGGCCTAATACCCGGAGGCTGTGCATGATAATGGCTTTACATTGAGCATGCGTCTTCACACATCTGACGTGATAATGAACATGAACATATTCTCCCCACAGACGGGGAGTAAAGGCTTAAGATCCCTTTTACAACAACACTCGGGAAATAGTATGTATGCATTGCAATTGTTGTTTTGGAATATCGAGTATATCGTCTATAATTCAAACCATGGCAAAGATAGTCAATTAAAAAGAAAAAACAACACCTATAAAATCCTCCAAAGAAATGTAGTGACATTACTGCTTTTTTATTGTTAAAGTGCACTATGTACAGTACGTGTTCTGGTGGGGGTCCGTCTTATCTGCTTTGTAAATCCACGACGAGGGAACATCATTATAACATGGTAAAAAGCTCAACAAAGTCAATTTGGCATATGTGTCCTTTTTGTGTGCTCAAACATACAAATCCCCATTTTAAGCATATGAAGACTCGGGCCCCTGACTCAGTATGTGGGTCGTTTAGATCTCTCTTTGCACCACATTAATTCAGTCCCTGTGGCGTTTCCAACATGAGTCTATGGTGAAGTCAGCAGATCGCATCACTTCAAGCGCAATGTCTAAAAATAACATAACATTCTCTAACATAAGCTGCTGAGTAACACTGCAGTTTTTCAGCGGTGATTTGGAAGAGATTAAGACACAAAACATCACACACACAACAAACTAAATGTAATCTAAATCTTATGCTTGGGTGAATATTCAACAGCGTGGTACAGAGAGACCGCAGGGAACGGACTCCACAACAAAACTTAAGTGACACAGCTGTCTGCTCAGCTGTGGGCTAACGCACGTCATGGACACAAGCTTAAACGACTCTTTTCTATGGCGCTGGAAAAGACTTTTGATGTGGAATTATATTGTTTGGTATGAATGCAGAACTTCATTCAAAATGAGGTTTTCCTGTAATGATTCCTTCTTAATTTAAATAATTTCCCTATTCAAAAGAGAGGTGCAAAGTCACGTGCATGAACATGGAAAGTTAGAAGCATACTTCGGAACATTCTCCATGCATATAGCTACGTTTTATGCCATAATGTGGAATATTATTGCCAAAGAAACAACATTTCCATGGAAACAAGCGCGAGGAGGCTCGTCCAGGTCAAGTAGAGTAAGGTTTGTGGAAATGCAAGCTCGCTTACCTGTCAGGAATTTTTCATTTAAAAAAAAATAAAAATTTAAGGTTAAGGTACAAGGTGGGATAAGACTGGGGAATGACATGCAGAACATTCTCAAGAGTCAGATTTGTACTCCACACACGTGACAGGCACATGTGCTATCCACTTGGCCACGAGCGGCACAAGGTTCTATGTATTTTTTTTTGTGCAATAAAAAAAAAACAAAGCTTTTGTCTTTGTCTATTTTTGTCTAAAATGTTATGTACTGGGGCTTTTGCTATAGCTTAAAACCCATAAATAGGAAGTAATGAAAACTATAACTATATCTCTAAAGGACAGGGGTCCACTACCTGCTTGTCTGCGATGCTTGAATGTTCCAATTTTGGAATGTTCCACAATAATGGTTTTCAGCTTGTCTGTATTATATTTATGCAAGGTGTTTTTATTGCTATAAAATATATAGATCGATGCATTTCATGCCATTTGAACTTAACAGGCAAAACAACATCGTACATACTTACTTACATGGTGCACCTTTACTCACAGAGGCAGTACGGGATGTAACTTTTTAAATTAAACTATAAACAGTCACATCACAGTACATTTGACAGTTTAAATTAATATTTATATTCCACATTAGACATGAAAGAGAGTGTCAAACGAGTGGAATTCAATAAAGAATAAAACCTTTCAAATATGTCATACTAACTGCCTTGAGCGAAGAACGGTGTGATCACTCAGCTCTGATTATGTCACACAGAGCAAGCACACTATTGATTTAGTGCCATAACTAATGACTGCACCATTTAGTCGATCACTGGCAGCGCTGTGTGAACGGACACACAACAGAATCTCTCTCTATCACTCAGGCCTCAGATCTCTCAAACTAAGATGATATTATGAATCAAGTAATGGTTAGTTACTTACATTTACTTACATTTTTTGAGCAGGTTAAACACTTCTCTGTCCATGAGTTTTATGACTCAGATATACCATGACGCTCCCCTGACCTCACCACAGCTGAGAGAGAACCAGGCTCATACAGCTATTGTCTTTGATTCAACAGCTAATGTAAAGCAAAAGAGACAAATATTAGGAATGGACAACATATTGATACCGGTATCGTGATAGCTAGGGTTTATCGTATTATATCTGTCTAAAATGAACATATTGAGAACCAATATTGTTTCTGTGTCATTCCCAGTTGGTCCTAAGTGCATCAGACGAGTGAGTTTAAAAGGAAATAAAAGACAAACATCTTATTAAAGGGGACATATTATGCTAAATCAACTTTAATGAGCTTTCCCCTTGTTTCCAACAGTGTTTCTTCTTCATTAGTATAGTTAAACTTGAATGCATGTTTGTGTAATCCTTTATTGTCCTGCAAATGAGCGCTCAGAAAATTCTTGTTTTAAGCTACCTCCTGTGCCCGCCCACATCCTTGTACTTATTTGAAGAAAAAAGACTCATGTAGGGTTCTAAAATGTCTTGTAGCCTCGTTTCAAATATACAAGCATGCAAATGAAAATCTGCTGCTCTCTAAGGCTGCAATTAGTACAAAATGCTGTTGTAAGGTTTTTAACAAATAAACGAACAAATTACTAAATTTTTTATCTTCATTGCATTGGTTTCCTATTCAAATTGGTATTGATTTCAAAGTCATAGTCTTAATGCATAGAGCTCTAAACGGACAGGCTCCTCAGTGCATCGTTGACTTGCTGCACCCGTGTAGTTCTAGCCGGGCCCTTATCAGTTCTGATGTTTTGAACAGGAAGGAAGCCAAGGGACCTGTTTCTATTATTAAACTGCTTTAAATCAGTACTCTAGTTTACAAAGAACAACGTTGTTGTTGTTGTTGTTGCTGCTGCTGCTGCATTACTATTAATGGGGGTTGGCAGCCAACTGAAAAGATGCATTTACCGCCATCTACTGTAGTTGTACCTCTTCAAAGTGAAATGATGATCTACTTATGTCACTGCAGCCATGTGGTCAAAAACACTTTTTACCATTTACGGAACATCACAAAACTTTGGTCAATTTTATAAGATACTGACCTTGAAAATATTGTCCATTCTTTAGTTATGTCTCATTTGGACTTTTGTAATTCTCTTTTTACTTGTTTAAACAAATCCTCAATTCAAATGCTGCAATAAGTACAAAATGCTGCTGTAAGGTTTTTAACAAAAAACGCACATTACTCACATTTTTATCTTCATTGCATTGGTTTCCTATTCAAATTTGTATTGATTTCAAAGTCATAGTCTTAATGCATAGAGCTCAAAACGGACAGGCTCCTCGGTGCATCATTGACTTGCTGCACCCGTACCTTTAAAACCTGTGGGGACTTTTCCTTTCAGGCGATGCCTTGTCCATGGCCCGCCGAATGGCAGACTGTGGATTAAAAAGCAGCTAAAGACACTAATATTTAGACAAGCTTTTGGTTGCCGATGGCTGTATGTCTCTATTCTTTATTGTACTTTTTCTTGTCATTGTATTGCTATCTGTAAAGTATTTGTGATTTTAAATCTGTGAAAGATGCTCTCTAAATACAGTTTTGATTACTTACTTACTTATGTTATAGTTCAATATGAAGTACATGAAAAAACATGATACATCTCCATTAAAAATAGATTATCAGCAAATATCAGTGAACAACAGCCACAGCAGTAAGATAAATATCAATTCTAACACACCTGAAACACTTTTGGAAACAGCACCTAGATTCATGATGCAGAGTATGAAGCTCCAATGTATTCTATCAACAGATACTTTTACATGAGTTTGTATACTCTTTATTTCGGATCAGGTTTAAAATGCACTGTTTTGGAGAGTCTACCCCTTTAACCATATAAGTTACTCTAAGCCTGCTTCTTTCAATCAAATATATGTGTAGTTTAGAGTACAGCTACTACTAACTCTACTGATTGATTGATTGATTGATTGATGATACTTCTGAAACTATGGCAGACAGTTCCTTTGACTGTATGCTATTTCTCTTCTACCACCACTATTACAGAGGCTAATCAGATGATGTCACAGCATTCTGAATGTTAGCAGAGAGTGGCAAAATTGTCTGTCATTAGTGAACAATGGCATTTCCTTCTGTAAGAGCTCAAAGCAAAACTAGAATGCTACAGTCTGATAACAAACAATAACGGAGAAACTACTACTCAGTTTACATTTTTGCCATATTTACGTACACTGAACAAAAATATGAACGCAACACTATTGTTTTCGCTACCATTTTTCATTAGCTGACCTCCTCCGTGAAGCCAGGGCTTAGTCAGCTCAGAGCAGCATAAATGATCCAAGGCCAGCTCCTCAGATTGAAAATGGCTCCTCAGATTGAAAATGACTTTCGAATGGAAGTCAAAACATCTTGATTTTGAAACCTTTTCTTCTTCTACTACTACTACTACTACTACTACACTACTACTACTACTACTACTGCTACTCCTACCTACTACTATACTACTACTACTACTACTACTACTACTACATACACTAACTACGATAACTTTATCTAAAATGCTTCCAAACTCAATTCAACTGCTAAGATTATACTGCTATGAATGCTAATATTTAATATGCTTGCTGCTACCAAAGCCAGTCCCAGTCGACCACTCACTAATGAATAGTATTAGCTTGGATTACAGGTCTCAAGGAGCTGAATTAACTAAAACACTTTTGAACAGGAAATAATGGTTTGTCTGCACCAAGCCACAGTAGTTTAAACGCTGAAAGATTTGGTTAATCCTGTTATGATAAAAAATGCAGTTTATTCTTCTGCTTGACTTGAGGACATGGTAGGAAACTGGTATAATAATGTAAATGTATGCAGATGTGAGGGCGTAAAATATATAAACAAATAATATGAGAGCAGTTTTGAAAGCTGCAGGGGAAATACATTATAGCGAGAACAAAAGCAGCGACACCATGCAGCTTTATGCCCTTATCACTTGCTTTTTGTGTTTTTAGAATAGACTACAATATTGGTAATGTAAAAAACTGAAAATATTGCAGTAAATATTGCACTATAATTGCTATAATTAGGCATATTGTAAGCCTATATCAAGTTATTGTCTAGAACAGACATTTTGGATCAACTATAGTTTGAAATCACAGCTCTTTGGTGATTTACAGATATTTTACATTTGTCTGATAATTAAACCTCAACTAAGACATTTAAAGAGATGTTTTAGATATACATAATATTGTCTGATTATTGTTTTGAAGATACTCCAAAGAAATATTAAGAAATACATTTTTGTCAACATCCCCCACGCCTAAACCAGAAAGACAAATTTGCTGTTACAAATAAACTGTGTAAATATTTTGACAGGACAAATATTTTGATCACAAATGGATCTTCCTCAGGACATTATTTCATTTTGAGTGCCACTCACAAACATATATACCTTCTGCCCATTGATTGGTTGGAAAAGGTGCCCTATATAATCTTTTTTTTTTTTTCTAGTAGGGGGTGTACCACATGCTTTTCTCCTTGGAAATGTAAAGTAATGTCTGCAGTATGGCATTAAGGATCAGAATCAGAATCAGAAAAAGCTTTATTGCTATTGTCAGTGAACAAAATTCACAAAATAGGAAATTGTTTCGGCATTAAGGTGCAACATACAACAATAAATGGCAAGTATATCAAATCAAATAAGGCATGCATAAATAATGTCTTTCTAGGATTTATTTCAGGTGATTTAATTATAAAAAAATGCCTTAAAAAATATGCAATAATTCTCTCTCCACAGATCTGACTTTTAATTGGCCTGGTGGTGAAGTCACCTGCTTTTTTCTGACTCATATAGATAACTTTAATGCCACAGCGTGGAACATTCTATGCAAAACAATAACTTGTATTTGAAAACAAGCTGGTAGCAGAGCCTCAATCAAAGTTATATCGTGCATCTTCAATAACAATATGTTGACCTTGAGCTACTGACCCAAAACTCATTAACACACAGCATTCCTGGAGACCACAACAATTAAAGTGAGTCACGTTTTGTTTCTGTCTGGAGTGACCCGGATGACAACTGCTCTAAGAGTTCTATGTGTTCCAATCATACATGTCCTCTCACTGTTATAGCCCTCAGCTGTGGCCCCTGTGTCAGCTGCTCTGATCAGGACTCACTTCCTTTACATTTCATCCTATACCTGGATCACATTACCTCATGCCTGACAATCGCCTCTGAACCTGACCTTCACTGGCACCAGAAGGAGCAGAACACCTTGGTTCAAATTGTCATATGGAATTTTGTTTTTTTTCCTTTTGATTAATCAAACTACTTATTGCTCTTTAATTAAGCAGTGCCTCTGAGATCCAGAGTCTGTTTTTCAAGTGAAAAACAACCCATAAATCTGGAATTGGGCCACTGGGCATTGCATACAGTCACCCACTTCTCCTGCAGGTTTTATTATTAGACAATGAATTATTAGCATTATTTAGAACAATAATTAGGCAAGGAATTATTAGACAATTTCACATTTCCGTTAGGGCGGCAGCAATAAACTTAACTTAATCCTACACTTCTTCACTGTCTATATGATATAAAAAAGTCAAGGAAAAAACTGTAATGTACAATAACGCCTTATTTGAGAAATCTTGTGGAGTCTACAACTCAACAACTTTCTGTCTCTACTTTTCGTCTTCATCTGCCACAAATGATTAAATGTTTAGTTAAAAGCCCACATCAAGTAAATTGATCTGCAGTTGTGTGAGATCATTGTTGTCTGCTGTAATAGACCACGACACTGCTCTCCTCTCACTCTCTGCTCCACAGGTTACAGCAGAATCAGATTGGGCCCACAATAAAGCACGAACTGAGTGAAAACAGCCATTGTTCCTCTGGAACGCCACACGATACCAGCAATCTTCAAGCTCACGAAAGCCTTAAATGAGATTGAAAAACAGGGACAATGGCTACTCTGATACAAGAAAACACTATGTAAATATAAAACATATAAGACACTATTTCTAAATATAACATACATTTTAAAACCAAATTCAAAGTGATTTTGTCAGAGCCTATCAGGCACAGACAACTCAATGTGCTTTACTAATGTTAAAATATTAGGATGGTAAATGAGAAAATGGCATTCTGCAAACAATAAATTCAATGTTAATCGCTGAAAAAAAAAACACAAGGCAAGGTAAAGTAACTACCGAGTATCTGCCTATACATTTCACAACTTTTAAATAGATCCTTGCTTCTTATTTTTATTTGGATGCATTATTCTTAAAATAATAATCTCAAATAATACACACATTGTTTGTTCTTTGGTCCGAACCGAACCTGAATATATATATATATATATATATATATATATATATATATATATATATATATATATATATTTTTTGTAGGATTATAAAAACCAGGAAAAAAATGTCATTGTACAAGTTTGTTGCATAGTGTTTTTTGGCCACCACTTAATTTTAACAGGAGAAACAACTCTGTTTTAATTGTTCTTTTTGATTTGATTTCAGGTCCTTTAAAGGGACATACGTTTATAAGCTTTAACCATGTTATAATGGTCTTTCGTCATCATTAGCTTACCCTAAATTGCATTTTCATTCATTCATACATGTTTGAGTGATCCTGTATTGTCCTGCATTTCAGACTTGCCTCAGAAAATATAAATTTATAAATTGTTACCCCCATCCCATCCCTAACCTCTGCTTGGTTGCGATTACTGCTACAATTTAGACTGTAGGTCATACGTGTAGGGTTAAAAAATGTTCAGTAGTAGTAAAAATAAAAACTTGTAGATGAAATTGCATGTCCAGCTTTGAACAGGAAGCCAATGGACCCATATCAATTATTGGTGAACTGCTTATGTTTTTAGGAGCATGTCGTGGTTGAAAATAAGAATGGACTCTTAATTAAGATGAAAGTTAAATAAGTACAAGAAAAAAGCAAATACATCTTCTTTAATTAATTAAATAAATATATATTTTGTGCATTGTTCCGCAGACACAACAAGCTGCATTATAAGCCTGTGCCCAGTTGTTGTGCTGTGGGACGGGGGCAGATCGTGAGAAAATGGGGCCCTGAGCTGAAGGTGGTAATTCAGAGGAACAGCTGGAGGGTTAAAACTAACACAGACACATTCATTTACATGCAGCGTGTCAGGTAACGCCGGCGAGATGGATATCACACTTGATTCTGCACTCTAGTGGCTCCACATCACAAGTTACTATAATAAAACTGTTCTGAAATTCAACTCTTTTACCAAATATTTAAACCTAACAGGCGAGAAATGTGTGTGAGCCTTTAACTTCGGTGGGTCTGAACTGTGTCGAGGATCTAATGTCTCAAATAAGATAAGACAGGCGCGGTGTAAAATATACAATAATAAACCATGAAAATGAGCAATAAAATCTGTGGTTAGAGGTTACATCGTGCAACATGTATCGCACAACAGTGAGTAAAGCCCTTTAGTTTCTCTACTCTGTCCCTTAAATGTCTTGTATTTCCATAAAAAAAAAAAAACTACACTTGTTTCACATTCATCAACCCTCCATATACTGTTTTTGCCCCACATGTGTTGAGAGATCCAAGGCTATTGTCCAAGACCAAGGCTGCTCATGTCACTTTACTGTTTACCAATTGTATTTGCGTGGATTAAGTTGATTGAACCGAGTTTACAATGTCTGCACTCATTTTGTTCTGTATTATATTGTTTTTTGTAAACTTAAATAATAACAAAAAATATGTTAACATGATTCAGAAAAATAAATAAATAATAATTCAAAAAATGTCATGTGCGAAGTTTGTTACTGTTAAAGTTCTAGGGAAAGCAGCCCTCACATCGCTTGAAACAGAGACTTTTATATTAATATCACCAATTGATTATTAGGAAATGAGAAAGAAAATGACCTTGGACTTACTGCAATCAATTACTAGCACATATTTGCTGGTGATATGATCGTAAACTCACCCTAAATGAGTGAGACGGCATATATATATATATCATTGTTCAGACAAGAGCAGATAGCTTCAGTTATCTCCTAATGACAAGATGAGTGAGAAACTGGACCAAAAGAAGATTGTGACACAGGCTCCCGATTTACCGGTAGTTATATTGCCATTCTTGTTTGTAAATTTATGATTAGAACATGCGCTACACCAAGCACAAGAAGAACACAATCTTCTGCTATTTCAGTCCAAATCAGAATTTCTGTCCTACATGAAAACAGGAAAATAAATTAAAAAGAACACATGTGAGCAGCTGTATTTCTCATCACGCTCCAGTAAAGCAAGATAGAAGTGACCCGTGATGCACAATGAACCAACAGATTATCAACAGCCACTAATTTGTACCACATGGACAACATTATCATCATGTCTGCCTTTGCTTTAAATGTTAAATATAACTCCTTATTTTGCATATTTGGACATTGGCAATCAGCAAATCATATCTATTGCCTCCATTTTTTCATCTGCATTTCCTCTTTCTATCTCAAAATGGTTCTAGTTCATAGCGGATCTGATGCGATTAGTGCTGGAAGGGTAAAGGCAGGTGCTGCGAGGGGGATTGAGCGGCGCATTGGTGGATTGCCTTCAGCAAGCTGGCTTCAAATCTCTGCTCCAGGCACAAAACCACACCAGAAGCAAGAGAGAGACGACCAGGACACCATGAATAAATGACACGCACTGACAGAGAAACATATGCTTACATGTTAATTGCTTTATGACAGGTCTATAGGGAGAGAGATGGAACATTAACTAGACATGGTAAGCAGCAGAAAGAATAAGACCAGGATGCTTGTGTCAGCTGTAAAGTGGGTTGTGAAATGTAGGGCATTTGCGTTTGGGAAAGATCGAAACCCACTGGGGACTGGAGTTGGTGCTGTGTGAGTACAGTAGGAGGACATACTTATGGGGGAGTAAACGGAAAAAAGCAAAAATGCTGTGGCACTACCAAACTGAAGCTTTATTAGGAGGTGATAAGGCGTCGCAGGTGGGATGTCAGAGGTGATATGGTACGACTGTGTCAGTCTTCAGGTAGTTCAGACTTTGGAGGATTTTAGTGTGTATGTGTGAAAATTAGCTGATTAAATGCCTGTCTAGCTTATGAAATTGACTGAAATCCACGTTTATATTTGCTTTAAGCTTTTTTTATTTCATTCAGGCTGTATGCGATATATTGGACAAGACAGTAAATAGTTACATTTATACAGCGCTTTTTTACATTCAAGAAACCACTCACCCTAGGACGTACAAACCACTCACAGTATGAAATGGGGGTAAAGAGAGGGGAGAGACATTCAACAAAAGGTCAGGAATCTATCTCTCTCATGACGCTGGACATGGCATGTGCACACATGGACAACATGGATTTTCTTCTGTACTTCCATCGCATTGTTTTTCTGTGTGAGCTGATGTTACTCTGGAATATAACCAGCAAGATTCAATGTTTTGTTCTTAACTCGTTTGTTAAATATCTTTGCTTCAAAGCTTGCTTTAGGGTTAAACCTTTGCCTACTTTACTGCCCTCTGCATTTGACCGATGAGTCAATTCTCCTTGCAATTAAAAAAGAATCCATCAAATCTCTTTGTGTAGCTTCATAACAAAGAGGAACTAGCTGTCACCTATTTATTGTGTATGTTTTTTAGGGCTGTCATCCTTTAAGTAAGTCAATCAATCTGTCAATGGCGTCTTAGTGAACCAACATTTGAATAAGTTGACTACTATTAATACTACTATTACAATTATTTTATTTCAATTATAAGCATTAATGAAACAACAGCAGAAAGAGTAGAACTGGAATGTGTTTGCTGAAGATTTGATAGTGAATCATGAGTTTAATCTGCCTTATTTTGACATATATAAAAACACTGTTTCCTATTACTTTCTGTATAAATAGTTTTGCATGTACTTTTGTGGTCTTGTGAGTGTAGTTTGGGTCAAGAATGTCTTTAAACAACTCCAGCCCTAATGCTTTTATTTGCCTAAGTACACTAAAATAAAAAAAATCTTGGCCTATATAGAATCTTTTGACAAAATATTCAGTAGCAAATCTTGAATTCAATATTAAATCATTATTCTATGTCACCCGTGTAAAAAAGAAAATTGATCACTAGTTGTGCTGTAAAACCTAGAATGTACAGTATATTGACTGAATCGGCCTTTCCAGTCAGGATTACGACTGGCTGATACTGCACTCATTCGTAGACTAGAGGCTTATCACTGCTGTCTTTCATGTCTAACCCCAGACTACGCTCACACGCATTGAGGTTTTTCAAAAGAGCTGTGACTTTTATCATACGACTCCCTCGATCAGCCTGGTGTGTTTGTGCTCTTTATAGAGTCTGGAGCAGCACAGATCTGACAGTCTTTGGGTTAAATCTTGAGAAGTCTCCCCGAGGCTTCTGTGGCCGCTCCACTGATCTGCACTGGCTTATAATCACACACGTTTATAGGAGCTGAAGAGCGAAGGGAGGAGCAGATGGAAATGCTGAGGCTCATTGCTTTAACGAGGAAGTGCAGATTAGTGCGGGCAAACAACAACTGTGAAAAGAGCTGCAATTATCACACAGTATTAGTTATAGTGGGGAACTTAAATCTGAAACAGGACAATGAATAGGATATGCCTGCAACTTTTTAAAAGAAATTGAGAAGCTCGAAACCTGTCACTGCAATTACTGTACTTTCTTCCCCCAGTACAGATATATTGTAAAACAGATTGGGTCAAAATGAGAACATTGTGTGCTGTATCTAATTATAAAACGTTTTTATTTGCAACAAACCAGGAAGTAACAGCAATGATGTGCTGTAAGCATGGTAGTATCGGTATTATTAGTATTGGGCAATATATTAAAATGTAGATAATATTGTGAATGTTGTTTTGAAGATATGCAAAAATGTTATATTGAGTGCATTGTTTATAGTTAAAAATGCTACAAAAAGAACTGAAAAGAAAAACGTACGTCGTAAAATAAGGGTATAGCGTGCTATTTCTGCACTTTTGTGATTCATTTTACAGACATTTACATTTGTCTGATAATAAACTTCAACTAATACATTTGAATCCATGTTTAAACACATATCGTATCGAGATAATCCCCAAAAATATCCAGATATGCATTTCTGTCAACATAGCCCACCCCTAGCATGACGCCGAAACCCCACTCTGATCACTGAAAGTTGCGAAATGCGGTTATAACTGTGACAATGGGAATATATTAGCAAAGTGAGGAATATGTTTGGAACGCTGTAAACAAAAATGAACTTGTTCTGGTTTTTACGTTTATAGACTTTAGAAATCAGGTACTGTGCTTGTGTGTATTTTATTTGTCCGGATTAATGTTACTATAATTACTGTTTTTCATAAATCTGTATATGCTATTTGCCACGGCAGCAGATTACTACATTATCATTGATTACAGTGAAAAAATACATTTCTGTCAAATTAAATACCGTACTAACCCAATATTGCGGCAAATGTATTAACCATTTAATCCCGAATGTACACAATAAAACTTTGTAGACAAATAGCTTTAGCCTGTGTATTTGTGAATGACAGTGTCCATTGATAAAATCCACTGCGCGGCGTTACCATGACCGCAGCTCGGGGCGTCATGACAACAGAGAGAGCAGCGATGGCGCGTGCAACACTTTCAGACGCTCTTTCACTTTGTGTTGGCTTCCTGCTCCGACCCTTCCATCACTGTGGAGACTACGCCACCCCTTTGCTCCCTGCGCTCGCTGTCAGGTACTGCAAGGTCAACAGCATTCAGACAAGTGACAATAATAAAGTGCAGCCAGACAGTTTATTTATCCTATTTAGTTTATGTATCTATGCAATTTATTTGACAATTAGACCATACGATTTAGAAAAGCTCACAGTGCACAATTTAAACTCTTCTGAGAGCATTAAAATTTGAGAGATTGCTAAATTATTGATTGCTAAACTAATGCATTTCAGAACCTGTTTGAAGCGGTCCAGAAGGTTGATGACGTGCATGATTGTTTTGTGGAACAGTGGCTGCATAATCCTTCGTCGGCGCTCAACGACCACAGACTATTTTGGATCAGACATGAGTGTGAGTGAACTTCTGGACACTCCAGGAAAACAATGCATGGGTTTCTCTGGTGTTATGAGTTAAGTTGCTGTAGTTGTGTTTAGGGTTGCACAACAGCAATAATCGATTTTGTAGAAAAACAAATGTACTACAACAAATCAAAGTAATACAACAGAAAATGTTATTATTATTTATTACTTTCCCTATTTAAGTCCTAGCTTGTTTTGGTCTCTGTTAAGGATTTAGTTTGAACATGTTTGACAAGTAAATTAGCATGACCATTTAAGTTTTATTTTACTTCTTCTAAATGTACTTAAGCTATCTAAAGCAGTGATGCAAATTTTCATCAGTGCAGTAATAATAAGAACTCTCATTCTCTCATTTGTCGTACAAACTCAATTAAAGCCTATTCTCTCTGCTCACCAGAGACCCACTGTGTGGCTGATTGACTGTTGAGGTTTGGGAGGAAGGTCAAACTTTTTAAGAAACCAATTGGTCACAGTCACGGCCTCCTAATCAAGTTTTCTGTCACCAAATAAAGTTGGTCCCTGGTCCGATTCAGCTCACTTCCTCTGAATGATTCGGCTGACAGAGCAATAGACAAGCCTCCATCAACCTCCATCAATGAGTTTACACCACATTAACGGCCCCTCGGAGGAGAATCTGCGGTCTTTAGTCTCCGCTGCGGCTGATTAAGAGGGAAACTGTGTGGTAAATGAGAAATGTCTCGCTCACAAAATACATTTACTGCAAAACTGAGACATGTTATATAAACCAGCAAAAGTCTTTGTAAATGATAATACGTTACCATAAATTACACTCCCAAATATTGAGTTTACAAAAATAAAGTTAGAAAGGTCATTTTGCAATCCATGACAAATGTATGCACGCAAAGGCTAGTTGTGCCTAGTATCGGTTTGTAAACGAAGGGAAGGTTCTGAGTTATAATATTGATCTTATTCCGCCCCGCCCACTTTTGCCTCTTTTTGCCACGGATCAGCACTTCCATTGTAATGGCATCTCCAGTCGAGCTATCACTAATGTGGAGAATGAGTGAAAAGTCTTGTTGCTAAAATATGCTATAAAGTAGACTGACTTGTGTAAAAAGTCCAATGTTCATGTGACCAACAAGTCAACACTGGGTCGGCCTGAAAATGACTTTTTAGTCTGTCTAGAACTTATTTTCTCTCGGGTTCGAAAGCCCTATGTAAACTAATACAACCGGAGAGATTACGGCGTATGGTGGGCCCAAACGTACTTCTGGAATAAGGTGAATAGGGTAGAGATTCTCGCCATGGTAACTTATTGTTAACTAATAGGGAACTGGACTTTTTAATCATAAATTTGTAATAAATATTTCAATAATGTGACCGAACAAATGTGAAAAAATAAACTTCATAATAGTAATGGTTGTGAAATAAACAGAAAACGTATCAATGATTGTACATCAATAAGGTGAAGTGACACACAAAAATGGTTTAATTCTGCAAAAAATATAGACCAGTGTTTGTAGGGTGCGGATTCCTATTCACAATTCAGAAAAATAATGTCCTGACAGAGAGAGGTAGTTCTCTGCTTCATTAGGACCACAAATATTGCCTGGAAAATTCAGAATGATATTTCTCAGTACTAGTCTCAGTAGTTTTAACGAGTTTATTTTCTCATTTTAACGTGAATATATTTCACTCATATTGTGGATAAGGGAAAGCAGGAGTGCAATCTGCCGGGGAAAAGCCATAGGCGCTTTACATTTTGCTTGTGTTTAGTGACACACATGCACACGCACTCTCACACTCACACTCAACTTGTGGGCACCTTTTAGACGTTGTGCCAATGCCCTCGAAACAGGCGCTCACATCCAAAGTTCATTGCAACTGTGTGTTGGTGCTGTGTCTTGTAATCAGCACAATGCCTCTCGTTCGCAGTCTGTGGAAAAGCCCCACCTGTTGTCAGTGTCACCCAAGAGCGCGCATGAGAATAGGACATCTTGAAGCATGATCGGTGTGTCCAACTGTGCGCTCCAACTGTGCGCTCCAGGGGAATTGTGGCTGATTACCAGATGAAGAACCAACACAGAATTGTGTGTGTGTGTGTGTGTGCGCGCGTGTGTGTCTGTCACTAAACACAAGCACAATGAAAAGCACCTGGGAGCACAAGCTGGTCGTAGGACTGATCTTAAGATACATCTGACTTAAATCTGAAAGTTAAGACCAATTTATAGTTACGGCCAGTGCACCAGCAGGACTTAAGCCCTCTGTGTGCTACGCCCAGGTGTAACTTTTAGGCCCATTGGGGAACAGGCGTTAGTCCAGGGACAACATGAGAGAAGTGGGGGCAGGGGCCGACAGACAGAGCAGCGGCATGTGACCGCAGTCAGATGAACAGCGAGGGCAGCCCCCGCTGCTCTGATTCAGCGGGGGCTGTGGTGACTCTTCCCCGCGCTTTTCCGTGCGCTCTCGGCTTCAAGTCACGGGCGTAGCTAAGCCCAGCGTAAGAGTTAAGGCCGATTTAACGTACGACCAGCTGGTGCACTCAGCTCCAGGCTTTTTCTGCAGATTGCTAACAGATCGCTCTACTGCTAACAGATCGCTCTAGTGTAACTTTCCCGTCACAACAATGGATATGAGCGAAATATTGTCATGTTAAAATAAGAAAATTAGGTTGTTCTCATTAAAATGAGAAAATACACTGGTGAAAATTAAAATTTTCCTGTTATAACGTGAAAATGTTTTCATTTAAACGTAATACCTTCTCGTTTGAACAAAAAAGCTTCTACGTTTCACATGCATAAACAGCACAAACAAAGCACAGCACAATTAGTGTTTGACACACAGCTAGTTGGAGTGGTGACCAGTCTCACTCTTCATAAAGAACAGGCAACCATAAATATACCATTATATGTTAATTTAAACACGTATTGTTATGATTTTTCTAGTCGAAATTTGCTGCTTCTCCACTCGCAAGATGATCGCTGTAACTGCTACAGCAACAGAACCCATGTTCTCTCTAAGCTGTATTAAAACAAAATGTTCTGGAGATTCTGGCATTGAACTGGTTATATTATAGCTGTGCAGTTAATTAGCCATTTTAACATAGGCCTACTCCACTCTCAATATCCTCAGACACCTCACCCCAGTGTTCCCAGCGGAAGTAATACAGTTACACTATCTGGAACAACATAATGCTAAGGTGTCCAAAAATATCTTTAAAAAGCCTCAATGAAACTTCTAAGACCTTCAAGTAAGAGAGAAGTTGGAATTTACTTGGTGATGCAAGTCCATTAGCGAAACTCTAATCCTTGAATAAATTGTATATAAAGTTCAGTTTGTCCCTGGCAAGCAGCAGAGTTCCTTAATCCTTCAAAATGGCATCTTTTGTTTGTGGGCATCGGCACAAACAGGCGTCCATTGTCCAGTGCTGTAACTTCAGACAGGACCGGAGTCTGGACAGACGCTGTGCTGGTATTTAGACTCTCTCTTCCGCTCTCGCTCACATTATGTCGCCCGTGATCTGCACTTTAAAAAAAAACCTGAAACGACTCTGTCCTCAGATCACCTCCATTTGTAGGACATTATCTTGTCTAGAATTTCGCATCTTGCATAATTTTCACAGAGGGACAGTTAAAAGAGTTACAAAGGCTTGCTGGCATGGATTATTGACATTGATATTATCTGCACTTACTTTATTTAATGTTTAATTCAATTCAAGCTGAGGTGGAGAGTAGATAATGGTAGCCTCTATTCACCTCATTTCACCTATATAGGAAATGCATCGCTCAAGCCCTACAGTGGATCGCAAACTGATATTTAAAGGTAATAACTTTTTGACTTCTCACTAAATCACACAATGATCTTTTGCCCACTAACAGCTTCATATATCACAGCAGACCCAAAAACTGTACCCAGAATCCCTTTTGTGTCCAGATCTTTCAGCATCAAAGCCAAAGAGCCGTCCTGGTGGCAGTTCCGAAATAGCCAGTGCCGCTACAGAATGAGCAGAGCGCGGCTAAATGGATTAGGAAGAAAAGAGGAGTACTTATGAGTGAAACGACTCAGATTGAGGCTGAATGGAAAAGGCCTGAGACGTTCACCGGGAGAGAAATGAATACCACCGAACGAACAGACAATAAATTATTCAATATTACATTTGGGTCTGCTGCATAGAGCAGAGAACAAAAAATATTAAAATATGCTAGGAGTAAATGAAGACTAAAATACATACATAATAAAATGCAATAACATTTTTAAAATGTTATATTCTAGCACTGGGCACACAAATATATCGTCGTTGTTGTTAAGATAAGATCATCTTCATTTGTCCCACAGTGGGGGAATTCCACTGTTGCAACAAAGGGTACAGAAGCAGATTAGGCACAGTATAATAATAAAAACAGAGAACTTAGAAAAAAAGAAAACTCTTATAATCTTAATAATAACAACACTCTCACTGTTGTTGTTGTTGTTGTTGTTGTTGTTGTTGTTGTTGTTGTTGTTGTTGTTGTTGTTGTTGTTGTTGTTGTTGTTGTTGTTGTTGTTGTTGTTGTTGTTGTTGTTGTTGTTGTTGTTGTTGTTGTTGTTGTGTTGTTTGTTGTTGTTGTTGTTGTTGTGCTTTTAATGGCAGTGGACAGCGAAAGGTGCATTTACCGCCAGGTACTGTAGTTGTACGTCTTCAAAATATGTGTTTTACGCTTTACCGGAAAAAAGGGGAAAAAGGAGAGAAAGAAAGAGAAAAAGAGAGAGAGAGAGAGAGAAAGAAAGAAAGAGAAAAAGAAAGAAAGAAAGAGAGAGCCTTCTTTAAGATGATGAAAACTCTATGCAATTCAATGTCTTATATGACCCAATCTTCAAAGCTCCAGGGGAAACCTATCAGGAGAAGGGAAACAGGCGTGCTCTCTTTCTCCCTCCTCAATCTTTCTCTCGTTCCCTCTCTCCTGTCTCTTTCTTTGCTTTAGAATAAAGTCTAAACTCTCAAGAATGAAGTCTAAAGAGTGAAATCTGAAGGATGAATTCTGAAGAGTGAAGTCTAAAGTCTAAAGAATAAAGTCTAAAGAATAAAGTCTAAAGAATAAAGTCTAAAGAATAAAGTCTAAAGAATAAAGTCTAAAGAATAAAGTCTAAAGAATAAAGTCTAAAGAATGGCACACCAAAGAAGAAGAAGAAGCCTGTAACCTTTGTCTGAGGACAGGGGTGATGTCAGGTTTCAGTGTCTGAAGAACGCTGCAGACGTGTTGCAGATTTGAAGGAGTCATGGGCAGAAAGTCTAAAGGATTAAAGATCGTGAGAGTGGGACCGAACAAGAAGAAGAAGAAGAAGAAGAAGAAGAGATGTCGGGGGGAAGCGACGAATCAATAGTCGATGTCGAATTAGAGAGTGTGGAGGATGAAAGCTTTACTACTATTGAATCTAAAGGTAGTAGTCAAAAACGTAAAAAAGCCGCAAACTGATCCGAATCGGAAGGTTCTGGTAATGAGAAGCAGGAGGAAACTTCTAATGTCAGGAATGAGAGTACAGAATGTAAGGTGATCATAAAACTTGCACAAGAAAATCCATCCTTTAAGGAGTGGAATCCAATAACATTAACGTTGAACCTAGGGAAGGCGTTGGGTGGAATCAAACGTGTGACAGTTCTAAGAAATGGCTCGCTGCTGGTTGTGTGTAAAGACGCGGCAAATGAAGGCAATTAAGATGGATGGAAAAAGGGTTATTGTTTCAGATGCTGAAAGAAACATGGTCAGAGGAGTTATCATAGGCTTCCCTAAGATGGTGACTGTGGATGAAATAAAGAAGACTTTAACTGGAGCTACGGTTGAGGATGCCAGGCGATTGAAAACGACCCGGGCTGTAATAAGATGTGACAGGCTGTCAGTAATGGAAAATGTCTGCCTAGTAAAGTGTTCATCGGATTCATGACCTATAAAGTGAGGCCATATGTTCCACCACCACTACGTTACTTCAAGTGCCATCATTTTGGTCATGTAGCAGCAGTTTGCAAAGGGAAGAAAAGATGTGGTGGAGAGCACGAGTATGGTAAATGTTGTAACTGTGGGGGAGACCATAGCTCTGCCTATAGGGGATAAGAAGATACCAAACTGCTGCTGAGGTGCAAAAAATTAAGTCTGAAGAATAAAGTGTAAAGAATGGCGGTAATGTAACACTATAGATACCAACCGCCATAAAACACCACCAAAGAAGAAGAAGCCTGGAACCTTGGGTTTTCTCTTTCGCTCTCTCTGTCTTTCTCACTGTCTTTCTCTCTTTCGATCTCTCTGTCTTTCTCTCTGTCTTTCTGTCTTTCTCTCTTTCGCTCTCTCTGTCTTTCTCTCTCACCTTTTTTTTCGGTATAGCCTAGAACACATACTGTGAAGACGTACAACTACAATAGGTGGCGGGAAATGCACCTTTCGGCTGCCAAACGCCATTAAAAGTAACACAACAACAACAACAGCTACAACAGCTACAACAAGCCTGGCACCTTCTCCATACCCAATACATGACCTTGGTCCGGACTTTCTAGATGGAGGATTTAATTATTTTAGATTGATGTGGGAGATAAGACAAGAACACACAAAAAAGTCCAACATAATTCAAGCATCAAACCCACATTCTTGCTGTGAGATGAGAGTACTAACCACACTGCCATACAAGGTTGCCTTCAGGTCTTGTCAAGCCAATTAGACTCAAAGATATGTATTCAAAGAAATCCACAGAGACCAAATACACAAAAATATAGGCCAACATTAATTAGCAAATGGTCATATTCCACCGGAATGTTTGTTACCAACGCTTGCTTTCTATAGTTACTGTTAGTCTTTTTGATTCACTCTGCCATGATACAAGATTATTTGTGCAGTGAATTCAACACACTCACTCACACTTAATCCTTCTGCACTAGAGCTCTGTACAGCAGCCAAAAGAAATCTCCTCTTAGAGAATAAATCTAGTTACAGAGATTTCCCAGAGTCCCTTCCAAACTCTAGACTCAATTGGAAGATATAAATACAAACGAACTAGTACAGGTTGTGTGGTAGTCAGTTTGCAATACTCTTACTCTCTTGATTATGTGTTCATTTAAGTCATGCTAAAGAACACAAATGAGATTGCTTTTTCTTTTAACTTTCAACTTTATCAGATATTACATTTATAAACATGAAGGTCTAAATCACAAAAAGATTTATAAACACTTGTGTAACACCAGACAACTGTCTGAACTAGTATTATTATACCTTGTAGGTAATTACTACTATGGATGGCCACCAGTTATTTTCACACTACTGTATGGAATATATGTGAGTCCAGATGGTATCTCCTAACATATGATCTCTGTTGCCCTGCACTGCTATATTTATTCTCTACTAAATTAGACCAGCCAAGGTTTACTCAAAGGCTTCCACCCCCAATTTTACTTTTAAAATATTACTCTATTTTATTGTTCATTATTTTTATTGTATCACTTCTATACTTTTAGTCTTCTATTTCAACATGTTGCTGATGTTGGCAAACCCCTGTAGACTGGTTTGAACTGTTGTGATCAATAGCACCGCAGGGTTGAGTGCTTATGCTCTTGCATTGAATGGCAGTGCACAATTTGGTGTTTAGTGTCTTCCTTCAACTGTACTTTAACATGATTAAAACATTTACTATACCATTTGAAATTTCACTGCGGTTCTTCTTTCTTAGGTTACTCCTACAAGCAGACTACTGCCAGTACTACTACTTGAACTTGAACTAAAATAAAACAAAACGAGGTACTTTTAACATGCTGTCACCGCTCCAAAATTGTATACAAGTTTGGAAGTTCATTTACGCATATATAATTTACTTGTCAGGGGATTACAAGTGACAAGTCAAAATAGCAATTTTGGGTACAGCTCAGCCACGCAATGACAAACCAACATTTCACTCTCAAATTCACTAGTTTTTATCCTTTATTATCAGATGGGGTAGTGCATTTGAAAGTTCTGTTTTCTAAATCATGATTTAAAGAAGCCATATTGTGCTTTTGTCTGATTTAGTACTGAATTATTATGTAAAATGTAAAATTGCAATATTGATTGAAAACAATTTCATTAAAAAAACATCCGGTCGAAAACCGTACATCGCCCTGGTGAAAGCAGTTCACAATAGAGAATCGACGTAATAGTGTCTTGAAATAAAAATGAAGGGGAAGAAGGGGAAACAGTCTTAATACTGTATTCATGGCTTGTGTACTTTTAAAAAATTAAATATAGTTAATTTTAACATCAGCTGGTGAGGTAGATTGTTGTAAATGTATAGTGTATTTTCCAACTGAAATTGCCGAATAAGAATAAAACACAACCATAAGGTTAAAACTGAACTATTTGATGCTCAAATGCCTTTTATGTGTTTTGAAAAAGTCCTTATGGAGTGATCAGCAGGTGGGATGTGAGCAGCTGAAGTCTTCTGTTTCTGCTGTTCAGGAGGAAGCGTCTGGGGAGCCCCATATGTCCCAGTACAGGCTTTAAGCACGGCCACACTCGACAGACCACTGACTGTATGTACTCCACTGAGATACTGCTGTAGTGTTAGTATGAGAAAGAGAGGCGCCAACACGCGGCTAAAGACTGGTGTCCGGACATATTGTGGCACAGATGGCACTGGGATGTTCCTCCAGAAATGAGCAGCTCTCTGGGAATACGCAAAGAATCAATAATATATGCAGCGTCAAGCTATAATGAGTTAATGTGATGTCATTTGTTTGTATAATTAATGAGCAATGAACAGCATAGTTTCATTAAGATATGAAACAGGTAAAGGTCACAATATCGTTCAATCGTTCAACTGGAGCAATATTTTTGGGGGTTCAATAATTATTGTGTGTACTTTTTTGTTGCACTTTTTCAATTCAGGTTTAAAATTGCACTTGAAATAAACCCTTTTTTCTTTTTTTTTCTTTTTTTACATGTTATTGCCGTTTCAAACGACTCGTTTTAATTAACAAGCTATTTGTTACTGTGATTTGAAGTCGCCTTTGGTTCAACAAATAGGCTATCTTTCTCAAAACAAACTTCAATGTGACAATGACCACAAAAAGTACAATAGTGATTCAGAAATAGTGCTACCAACAACACACTCTGAATCATTTCACACTCTATGGCCAAATGCAACAGGTCTGAACCAAAGCTGAAAATGGAAACATAATCTGAACTGGTAATGTTGAACACGGCTCAAAGCACGCCACAGAGAGAATTACAAGCAATTAAAACAATGCAATGTCCACTTTTGAAGTTTTGATCAAATGCACATAGCCTTAATAAGCCTACAACAGCTTGATAACAAAAATTACAGATAAAGTAGGCTAAATGTGCATAACCAAAACCTGAAAACGTCCAAATCACTATATGGCCCTGTACAGTTCTTTAATTAAGAAGTTAGTTTAATCCGATTAGCCAAAAGAACCCTTGGGAAGATTCATCCAAAGACTGTAATGACAACTCATGAAACAGTCTAGACGAGGGACCACCATTTTTACTATAGCGCACTTGAAACGTCCATACATCAATTATGCAAATTCAAGCAGCGTCACATAGAGTATCTTATAGTCGAACTATTTTTGCATTTGAGGACTCCAACAAACTGGCATTGACACCGCTGAAACAGTCCACGAGATGAAGATGCGTGGCAAATTGACGCCAAATTCAGGTTTAGGCGCGCACCGTGCACAAGTGCCGCGGCTGCGTGCTCATCCCTCCAACACGTGTGGAAATGGCATTTAAATTCACTCAGCAACAATTCACTGAAGAGACACGACCGACTAAAAGGCATGAGCGGCAAAGTGTCATTTTGGGTTCATTTAGGCTGACCACAAGGCGACAGCGTCTCGTGCCATCGCCGCTGCTCTTACCTGCGATGTGACAGAGCAGGAACAGCCGGGAGACGAACATCTTCACCCGGCGCGCGCTCGGATCCATGGCTTAGACGGCGAAATGAAACGTAAAAAAAGCCACAATAATGACTGGAGAGGAGCGCGAGTGCGGTGCGTAAAAGGATGCCCTACTCGCGGCTCATCGCTGCTCCGCTTGCTACACTCGCGTGGAGAGAAGAGGAGGAGGAGGAAGAGGAGGGGGAAGAGGAAGGAGAGCGCGCAGGACTCAACTGTAGCATGAGATTTTGGACGCAGATTGGCGCAGAGTGTGGTGTGTAGTAGTCTTTAAGCGCACCGCCCACTGCCCTGAATGAAAAACACGGCTTTAGTATTCTTCAAGCGGGCTCCCACAGCCTGGGCAAAGGGCAGTGTGGACTCTTACTACCGGCTTTGACTGTAGTTGTTGGTTAAGTTGACTACGTTGTTCATTGCACAGGGTGAATGTGGGGGAAGTATGAGGATTGGGTGAAGTGGGACTGTCACGTTTCATCTTTTGTACTTTATATCCTATTTATTTATCCCTCGTGAATGATTAATCAAGGGAGAGGGGATTTGAGCTTGCCTTCCAATAAGGAGATCATGAGTTCGATTCCCGGGCCAGATCAACATCACATGATCTATCCGCATATTAAGGTGTGCAGAATAAAAATAATTTGTGGGTATGAGACTATTTTCTGAAAAGTGATGAAAATAAGAATTTTCAAAGTTACCAGTGAAAAAGCATCAAGCCCATGACAGCCTTTTAAGTGGTGAAGAACACAGGCCAATCATGGCCCGACACCACATCCTCTGGTTCTGATAGATTTAATCTGTCGCTTCTTTAACCAAATAGGATAGTAAATACAGCCGCTACGATACTTTTATATTTTTAGTGATTTCACAACAACAAAATCACATATTTATTGTGTCCCACTTTGCAAAACCTTATTTGAGCCCAACATGCATTTGAGAAGGAACACCAACTTCCGTGTGTAATATTTCTGATATTTTCTTTCTCTGATGCAAAATAGACGTCACATGTATTACATTAAAGACTTTGGCATTGCACTGAAAAAAGGTACAACCTCTTCACTGTGTTATTTGTAGAAAGGATATGAAATGGTGATAATTTTGTACACAGTAGCTTACCATTGAGGGCTCAGGATTGAAGTAGAAGACAGGGCAAGTTAGAGTCGTTTCTGTTTGACCCCTATAGCTTAACTCAGCTCTAAACCAAAGCTGCTTTGGCTGCTGGAGATGTGGTTGCCTGTGCCAAAAATCACTCACAGAACACAATCACTAAGGGTGTGAACATTAGCATGAATGTGATTGTGATTCGAACTACAAACCTTCTAGTTAGAAGACGTATTTGCTCAAATCTAAGCCTATAATTCTCAGGACAAAAGGCTAAAAGAGAATGAAAGCGCACTTATTGTACATGTAATACTATGCAGAGTTGAAGCAAATACAGATACATAATAAGGCTAATCTGTTTGAATTATGATAACATTACCAAAAGTAACCACAAAAAATAAGACTATAATAGTTAAGAAAAGTACAAGTGCACTATAAAAAGTCGATCCTAGCTGCACATTTATGTATTTCCAGAGATAAGGCGTGTAACTAAAACCACAAATAAAGTACTGTAACTGAAATGTTACCAATGGCATGAGTAAAAGAGCACTTTTCCCATGGCTCTCATATTGGCTCGCTGCGGTGTGGAGTGAATGAGAGTTAGAGTTTGTGAGACAGGCTTCAGTCAAACACACTGCTCTTGTTCCTGTGTGCATTCATTATCATACATTAAAAGCATAATCCTCTTTAGGCCCCCCTGTGTCAATGTTGCACCAACTTTTTTTGGACCAGCACAATATCTTTAGAACCAGGATTTCCGGACAGAAAAGTGAGAGGTGTAAGAAGATTAACTGAATGCGTACGTACATTCTGTAATAATTAGCCATGTTTAAAGGGGACATAATACGTAACAACTTTTATGAGCTCTTAAACATGTTATGATGGAATTCATTCGTCAATAGTTGTATTTTGATGGCTAGATGCAGCATGAAACTAAACAAAAGTTTAGTTTTCACCTACCCCCTATCTCCGCCCACTGCTTTGTACTTATCTGTGTGATTTAAATGTACAATAATTATCTTATAGTTTAATATTAAATACCTCAAACATTTCCCTCTTTTTAAGGAATCAATTAAAATAAGAGTAAATTCCCTTCTACAATTTTACTACAACGAATGGTAAGAAATGGCAACACCCTTTTTAGATGATGCCAAAAAAATACAATACTGTGCAATATTGTAATGTTTTGCAAATGTTTGGTTTTGGTCGTAACCTTTAGAGAACCTCAGGATAATGTTATTTGAACTTTGAACTGCTTCTTCAAACTATTCCTCTGCTGAACTTGGAAACAATTTTATTCCGGATACAATTTTATTTTCTCAAAAATTTCCAACTCATGAGTTGTCTTGTCTGATGATGACAAGAAGATCCAAACTTGCATTATTATTCAGAGCTGGCATGCTATTGCGTCTGGTAGGTTGAACATTACATAGATAGACAGAGCAAAAAATAAAAATACGGGGGGAAAAAACACGTCCTATGTAATGTACAAGTCCCATTTGTGCCAAAGTCTGTCAAAAAGGTCCATCTTCAAAATGCGCCGTTAAACCAGCTCTAAAACAAAGGAAACAATCAGTAGGTCTCAACTGAATTATATCTAAACCAGGATGATTTCAAGTCCAAGGTCTACATTTTGTCTTAACCAGGAATAGCTCCAAATCAGAAATACGTCTAGATTAACACTGACATGATGGAAAACATGACAAACAGCAGATTGAATAACTACAAATGCAAGAAAATAATGATAGGCAGTGTCCCTTTAAGGATTTATATAAACTAAAATCGCAATATGCCAAACCTATGTTGACCTTCTGCTGAGATTCCCTCCCGTTTCTGCGGATGTATTTGAAACTCGAAGCAGCAGATCTATGGATTATGGATTACGTGTTTTCCCTTTGATTATTCTCTGAGAAAAAGGGGTCAGCCACAAATCAGGAAATCATTTTGGTCCAAGTCCCTCTCCACTGCTCCATCTCATCTCTGCTTACCAGAAAATTCACACACAGATTTTCAGCACCATTTTAAATGTCAAGGGTTCAGCATTTTTAAACCAATGCATTTTCTTTCCAAATGTTCGAAATCGCTCATCAAGTAAAGGTCAACAGAGACGCATTATGATGAGTTCCAATCTCTAACAATAGCAACATTATTTATCCATGCCAGAGTGTTACCAGCTACAAGTCAGAAAATGAAAGTAAAGATATGCTCTAATCAAAGTTAAGACATGTTTGAACCAAAAAGAAAGGGCTTAAATTACATTAATATCCTAATGACCAATCAGAAGACATCAGGGATTTTATTAACCCTTGTCTTTTCACCTTTCTTTCACAAAGCTATCCACGTAAATTTAAGGGTGAATTTTCCAGCGCTCCTGGTACGCTTTTAAAAATGTGTGTTCATGGACTTTGTATTTTATTAAACATGTTTTTGTATTTTGATTAAAGGCGCATTGTGTAACTTTTCTGGTGGAGGGTCTGCTACCTCATTGTCTCTGTGCAGATGTTATTGTTTAGCAAAGAATATTTCACATATATTTCACAGTATAACTTTAAACTTGTCCATCTCCATGAAGACAAGCAGGTGACGCCTCTAGGCTAAGTTACAGGTCAGATCTGTGGAGAGGCAAGCCTGCTCACATCAGAATGCACATTTTTCAACGTATTTTTGGCAATAAAAACCTCTGTAATTGAATAAATGTAAATTAAGACCATGCTATATAGAACATACCAGGCAAAGCAATAGCATCACCATGGAGACAAGCAAGTTGGTCACATTTGCATTACGTCAGTTTACACTTCTTAAAACAATGGCATGGGTGGGGGCGTCCTGGACCCCCAGGGTTTCTCTCAAATGGAGAAAAACAGGTCTTTGATCAAAACGGAACACAGTACGGATACATAATTATCAGTTATATGCTAACAGGAGGGTCTCCAGGCTAGGGTTAGGGCTAACCCTAACCCTATAATGTCACATAAAATAAGAACATACCAGGCAAAGCAATAGCATCACCATGGAGACAAGCAGGTGGCAGACCCTCAACCAGAAAAGTTACATAGTGCAGTGCACCTTTAAATTTAAAATAGTATTTTGATTTCAAGGTTACTTGAAAAGGCCCAAAGGCACTGGGATAAGCTCCAGTCACCCGCGACCCCTAACAGGAACAAGCGGTAGAAAATGAATGAATGAATGAATGAATGAATGAAAGGTTACTTGCTGGGAATTGCATGTCCAAATGTCCCTGGTGGATCAAACAATAATGAAAATACTAACTCTGTGACTAAAACCTGTCGCAAAATGCTACATGTTGCTAATGTACATCTAATACAAATCTTTGCCCTCCGCCCAACCCGTTATACCTCAGTGAAGGTTCATAGTTAGCAGTGGTATTGACTTCCATGGAGGCAGCTGGAGGTCAATGACTGGTCCAGAGCAGATTCACACAGATCAATGTGAACTGAAGCTGGGGTCGATGTCTATGTGTGCGGCCACTGACATCCTGCGGTTCATCACGAGGAGAGAGAATTCATCTGGAGAATACAACTCACTAAAAGCACCTAAGATATTTTCAGATCATCTTAAAATCTGAATTATTTGCTTTCGATCAGCAAAAACAAAACATGTTTTTGAGTGCACAAGTTCAACTTTTGAGCTGAAGTAAAATAATAAAGTGTGAATGAATGAGCCTGTCTATAAAAGTAGCAACTGTAACTAATATCCAGTCTCCATAGAACAACATTGGAGGAATCCGTCTGCACTGTGCTTCGTATAGTGAGCTGATGTCATGGCTGTCACTCATTGGAGTCATGTCGAGAGGGAACAGGATCCTGGTGCTGACAGCTCTGCTCACTGTGTGGACTCCAGTGACAAAGTGTGGATCTGTGGCATATGTTGTAAATCAGGGGGCATGGAGCTATATTAAACTGTATTTAATCTATTTAAATTATTTTAGAAAGTTCGCTACCTGTTTCTCTAACTCCATGGAGACAAGCAGGTGATGCAGTCAAGTCAGATCTGTGGAGGGGTGAGGCTGTTCACAGCAAGAATGCATGTTTTTAGGTATTTTGAGTAATGAAAGTACCCTTAATTAAAAAATGTCTAGATTCATTTCCATACTGTGGAAAATTCTAGGCAACATACCATCTCAGAAGCAGGCACCAGAAAAGTTACAGTACATCGTGGCCCACTTACCCTTTTCATTGAATATCGTAAATCAGGCCAAACAACAAAATAAAATGTCCAAATAAAATTAATATTACTTACCAAATGACTTTATTGCAGTTCCAGGGTTATTTTCAGGGTCCCTGGGTAAAAGGTCTCTCTATATGATATTGACATATATGTGTATATTTTCTACTTATTTCAACATATTGTGCCTAAAACAACAAAGCCAATTTTTTTTTTAAATGACTAACATTTCAATCGGCTCTTCATTTGTAACAGTAACACCCTCATAAATGATTTGCACCTCAGATCCTTGCATGTTTTGCAAACATTGCTTGTCCTTTCATGTCTATACTACACCTCTTGATCCTTATAGTCTCCTACATGAGGAATGCCATGTCTAAAAGGGAGGCCAGCAAGAGCTGGAGTGCCCTGAGTTGAAAACGGTAACAGGAGGAGTGTCGTTGAGGGTGAACCACACAGATTTGAAGTGCGGAGAGTAAAATGGTGCAGGCCAGACAGTGATCAGGGCCCTCGGAAACTCTGAGAAACAAACACTTACTTTAGAGAAGAGAGAGAAGTGGGTGGAAGCAAGAGAGCGGTCCTTTTCATTCAGACACTTTCAGGCACATAGGAGAAAGGGGGATTTCTGCCCAGCTCCATGGTAACCTGCTCAGCTATTCAGATTCACTGTAGGAAAGAGAGAGTTAATCAACAACATTCATTTCATCCCGGTGTCAAAGCGAAAACATAAAACATGACCTAACTTGAAGTATTTTGACCGTCCACAATGTAGGCTAACGTTTTATAAATGTAGTTCTAGCATATTTGCCAAGCTAATCTGTTCCTTAAAAAAGATTACGTAATCAAAAGAAGAAATAATAAAAATGCATGTACGCTTCAGGTAAGATACAAACATTTATACAATTTGCAATCAATAAATATGGCTATTTTAGGGTACTCGAGGAAATAGACAGAAATAGATAGAAATATTAATTTTAACCATAAATGAAAAAAGTAACTTGTAGAGCGAAAGAAGTCTGATCGTCCTTTACCTAGCAGAGTGCGCCATCAAGTGGTAGACAGGGTAAATATGTCTGCTGACAAGAGTAAAAAAGGATAGGGAAATTGTTTCTGATTAAAAGCTTGAACAATATGATAATGAGAAAATAAAACAACCCTATGCTACAGTAATATGATACAATAGAAATATAAAATGAATTCAAACAAATTTGACTCTTATGACAGTTTGTACTGTTGTTGCAATCTAATAATGTCAAACAGATGCAAAACCACTTTAGTTCTGTTAAGATACCTTTAATTCATATGCAAACTTTCATAAAATTTACAAAGCAAACAAATACTAATAATTATGGTACAATTAATCTATTCAATTTCCAATGTATTAACAACAGAGTGCACAGGCCATGTGGTAACTTGAGTCATTGATTTCCTGCATACTTTTGCACCTCCTCTTTCATTATACTTGGATTTAAGTCTCTGAATTGTCTTTTGTGTCAAGGTTGATGTAAACAATGGTGAACTTCTTGCCCCTTTTTCCTCCATTTGCAGTGGCCTCTCATTTTCACTGTTACTGAATGGTGCAAGTTCTTCTAATAAATTGGTTAATTTTCCAGAAGTCTCCTCAAGTTTGTCTTGGTCCTCAATGAAATAGAGTTTATCCAGCAGTTTTTTGGTTAGTTTGACGCACTTGTTCCTAAGGCGTGTTTTTCTGGCACGTTTCTGAGCTGGGGATTCCCCGTCTGTTGTTTCATTATTCACTGCAAAGACAGTTTATTATAAATTCAAACAATGATATGCCATCCCAAATATCAACATATTTTGAGCTTTTTTTGGTTACAACAAATTTCATATTCTAATGTAAAATAAGAGATTTGATGAAACATTCCTATTGAATACGCTCACATATAGAGCTTGACTTACTCGGTCTTTTCCTTCTTTTCTTCTTTCCATTGACAAGTTCATCCATCTCATGTCCACTGTGCTCATTGTGGTGTGTGATGACATAGCAGGTCTCCCACACCACAGGGTCTTTCTGTAAAGCCAGTTTCAGGGCTTTTGAGGTTCTCTTACGAGTTCTCTCTTTGTTATCACTGAGCTACAATGAATAATGCATATTTTAGACTTAAAAAAATATAAAGAAATCCACTTTTCAGTGTGTGAGTTGTACACAGTATGTCTGATAATCTCCCATAGTCCCATTCAGAGATAATAAAAAAACAAAAAACAAACAAACTGTTGACTGACCCAGTTTTTCAGGTATTCAGAATGATAAATCCATGATAAACAAACACGTTTCCCCCAAAACCCAATATCTTAGATAATGAAGCAAAAAATAAATACAAAATAAAATAAATACACACACACACACACACACACACACACACATATACATATATATATATATATACACACCCCCATTTTAAATAGTTAAAATTAAATATAATATCCATAAACAAGCATAAAGAGTCGATATTGCACAATTTTATTGTTGATTTCTGACTTACCTTGAATTTAGGGAACATTGCAATCTTGCTTATGCATATAGTGGCTGGACATCCAACTTTTTTGGAGTATGGTGAAAGAGATGTCTGACTCATGCTGTAGTCCTCCATCTGAGAAAGATACATTGAGTCAATCAGTGACACACATTCACAGTTTTAAATAAACTATACTGGTAAGTTATTTCTGTTTTCAATTCACACTTCAGTGACTGCCAGAATTATGTAAAACCATCTGGAAATAAATCTAAAAAGGCTCTCTGAGAAACTGAGTATTTCTTATCAGAGAGACTGAGTGGGACTATGGGAAATCAATCTGAAAACTCAGGTCCAAAATCCAATCATGAATTTTCATTCAAATGAGGTTTCAACCAACCAGTTAAAACTAACTAGAAATTGTGAGGGGAAATATTTTTTCTTTGACAGCACAAAAGTTTCTAACTCACCATCCTTTTAGCCTTCTCTTTTGCATATTTCCTCTTCTGCGCAACAGCACGATCTTTACCTCGATGGCATCCAAGTCTTTTGCCCCCAACAAACATAAACGGGACCCCAGTGAATTCAATGGATGGCGAGCCTCCTTCCCCACCAGACCACTGCCAGTACACTCGTTTTGTGGGTAAAGGCTGCCAATCTACAAAACAGGTATTAAGTTAGTGCAGATGTTTGTGTGCTTCATATTCCTTTAAGAATTAGGGTAGTACTGAGTTGTATTTTTGTTTTTGTATTAAGGTGCAACATACAACGTTGAACAATAATAAAAACGACATATATGAAATCAAAAGGGAATGCATTAAGAAACAATTTAAAATTACTATAGGATAAAAGGCTTAATATGTACACAAAAATGTACAGTTACATTTACAGATGTAGTGCAGAAACGGACTGTGATTGTAGTTAAAGTGACAGGTGTTTAGAAGTGTTCATGAGTCCAACGGCAGAGGGAAAGAAACTGTTCTTGTGGCGGGAGGTTCTGGTCCGGATGGACCATAGCCTCCTGCCTGAGGGGAGTGGTTCAAACAGACCATGTCCAGGGTGATCCGACCTGCTCGTCCCAGAGCCCTGGAGACGTACAGGTCCTGCAGAGATGGAAGTCTGCAGCCGATCACCTTCTCAGCAGAATGCACAATGCGCTGTAGTCTCTGTTTGTCCCTGGCTGCTGGCTCCAGCGTACCACACGGTGATGGAGGAGGTGAGGATGGACTCAATGATGGCCGTGAAATTGCACCATCATCTGCACTGGCAGCTTGGCTTTCCTCAGCTGCCGCAGGAAGTACATCCTCTGCTGGGCCTTCTTGATGAGGGAGCTGATGGTGGGCTCCCACTTGAGGTCCTGGGTAATGGTGGTGCCCAGGAAGTGGAAAGAGTCCAGGGTGGTAATGGGAGAGTCTGTCATGATGAGGGGGGGCTGGGGGGGCTGTGACTTTCCTGAAGTCCATGATCTCCACTGTCTTCTGGGCGTTGAGCTCCAGGACCAGGACAACAGCCGGTCCACCTCCCTCCTGTAGACAGACTCATCCCATCCGAGATGAGCCCGATGAGGGTGGTGTCGTCCGCAAACTTGATCAGTTTTACGGAGTCATAGCTGGAGATGCAACAGTTTGTGTACAAGGAGAAGAGCAGGGGAGAAAGTACTTAGCCCTGCACTTGCACTTCTCTCAAACATATTACTAGCTGTGTTGAGTAATATGTTTGACAGTGTAACAGCAAAAGTTTTTGGTCCCTCGTGAGTAAACTCTGCAGTGACAAAAGCTGAACGATGTGTTTAGAGGATTGTGATTTTCGGATTTATGTGGAATGACCATTGAATACCAGAATCAGTGAAATATGTCTTGGCCTTAAAATCACATTAACTTCAAAATAATGAATCAGTGTTTACATGTAGACAGTTACTATTAGGTTAGTTGAGTTAGTTAATTTATTAATTTGAGACAGGGACGGTGCACAATATACATTAACCTTAACCGGAGAGATGCATTGTACCGGAGTCCTGGACTCTGTATTTCTACTTTAGTAACTTAACATTAGTTTAACAAGTATTATACTTGAGTAAAATTGTGGCGACTCCATTACTTAAGCTGTTACGTTAGTCCAGAAGAAACGAGACTTATGGCAAGATATTGTTACACCGTAATTACCTTTCTTAGTGAAGCCTCGATCCACGGACATACAGACATATTTTGAGTGCGACTCATCTTCCACTCGTTTAATAAAAGAGTCTATCTCGGTTTGAGTGGTAATTACTTGCATTTTGTGTTCTTCCTCACAGCGTTTATCATCGCTTTTCTGTTGACTGTTGCGGCAGATAAATAAAACGTCATTAGTTTGTATTAGTCAATCAAAACCGAGGGCCGTAACCACGTCATCATTGAGCGACACGGAAGCACGAGCGCCCTTCAAGCCGCTTGTGCACTAAACTTCACGCGTTACAAAATACGTCTTTTACAACTACGAGTTGCCTTATTCATAAATGGAGTAACGGTGTATTACTTGAGTTTTTCTGGAGGAGAGTAAGTGTGGTAAGACATGAACTATGTAGATATAACCTGCTGAAATCGCATAGTGCCGACTGAATTATCGCTAACAAATAACGTTGGTGTTAGTAGTGCAATACAGACCCACAAGGTGGGAGGTCATGTTAGATATTTGCAATGCTAAGTGTGAATATTTTAATTTGAGCGAGCATGCACGTTCATGCACCTATATTAATTTAAATCAATAACGATAACCTGCCTGTTATCCATGGGTTTTAGAATGGAGGACGCAGTACGTTTTCAATGAATATATAACACCAGAGCTTTTTATATGTCAGGTTTGTTAGTTTCTGATTGAATGTTCTAGCTTCAAAATTATATTTGAGCTTCACAAAAGCATAATTTTAATCCGTCAATTAAAACTTTATAATCCAGGTTTTGCCGCCATCAAAAAGGCTAAATGTATGTCATTATTTCTTATTAAATAAAACATTTAAATGTGTTTAAGCCAGGCTCACATGTATAGTGGTTTTAATTTGCCAAATCCTGTCTGAGTGATTTTCTGTGGTATATTCTAATCTCGCCATTGAATTGCATGATGTCTCATTGTGGAATTTAGAATGTTTTTGGTTACAAACTTATAAAGGGTCTAGTATTGAAGATACTATTTTCTATTTTTTAACTGTCTCAGCTATGTAACATGTGTTTGCATTTGTGTCCTTAATAAAGATGACATGAAATAAATGAAATAATAGATTCAATACCATATTATTTACAGTGCAACCAAAAGTGCTTATTTTATAAGAATTTGATACACCGATGATCACGGTCCGGCCCTCCGCCGCTTGCCTGGATTCTAATATGACCCTCGGAGGAAAAATAATTGCCCACCCCTGATCTATATTATAGTTGTCTCAATGTGCATTGTATTTATCCAGCTATTCGACATATACTGTATTTTTTCTTAACAGTATCAGCCTTTGCGCTCTGCACTTGAGTGGATGGTCTTGAGTTGAACAGCGATGACTGCCCCTAACTCATCTGAGAGAAAAGCCTGCTGGGAGGCCAGAGACCTGCTGTGGAAATGCATGGATGACCACAATGACAGCGTCACATCATGTCAACGTTTCCAGATAGAATTTGAAGACAAGTGTCCGGCTCAATGGGTAAGTCTGTTTTATGATTGTTTATAGCTGATCTCATATCTCTCCAGTGCTATATTTAACTTTTAATGTCTCCTTTTGATATTTATTTAAGATAGATACAAGTAGTTTGAATTTCCAGAGGTTAGATTTAGGGCTGCAACGATTACTCGAGTAAATCGAATAATTCGTTTACAAAAAAGCTTCGATTATTATTTTATTGCCTCGATGATTCGTTTAATTTACATATTTAATCAAAAACACGTGAAACTGTGGCGCGCGGAGCGCACGGAACGAATGGTGGCGCTTTTGTTTCACACGGAGCTTGTTCCGCTCTGACGAAGGCGCAACAAGGAAGAGAGCGGCGCGTTTTAAACTCACAAGTGCAACTGGGAAGAGTTTTGATGAGTGAAAGCCATGGATCTATTATAATAATCCCGAGCTGCAACTCTAAACACCGCATCTAGCTCCCACCCAACATAACGTTTTACAAATGTCTTATTTTTGATGTGACACTTAAAATAAGTGTCACATCGCTTATTTTAAGTGTCTATGACAAGTCATACAGTCTATGACAAGTTAATTAAGTCCTTTTATATATATTCTTTATATACAAACAGAACAGTTTGGACTGAAGTGAAATGTTGCTGTTTTGGGGACAAATTTATATGAAATTAAGAATAAAAATGTTGTTATTTTCAGCAGAAATTCCTTATTTTGTATTGTTTATTACTATGAACTATACATTTATCTAAAAAATGATTTAATATGCGTTTAAATGGTTTACTGAATGTACAAAAAAATTTACCAATTAATTGAAGAAAATAATTTATAGATTACTCGATTACTAAAATAATCGATAGCTGCAGCCCTAGTTAGATTAGATTTAATTGACTCTAGAATTTCACCTCTACATTTTGTAAAGAAATTGTTACAATCTGTCCAATTGATGATCCCATGACAGTAAATTAATACTAAAATTGATCTGTTATTGATATAGGTCAAATATGTTTTTAGTACTGTGGTGGTTAGTTTTGTTCCTTAAATTTGGTATCTATCAAAACAGCACTCGTCACTCAGGTCTCAAGACAAAATAGTGGATTGGTGGCCAAAGTAACCATGTAAACAATAGATTTTAGGGTCCACCGAAGAGAGAAAGCAGCCAAAATGATGATGATTTGCTTAAAATGTATTAAAACGTTCTCTTTTCTTTTTTTTTAATTGCAGGTCAAGTATTTCACAAAAAGGAGGGACTTTCTCAAATACAAGGAAAAGATGCAGACAGAAGGATTCACACCTGCTGAAGGGCCAAAACAGGCTTCATAACCACAGACATGCACTAATGTGACATTTAACCAATGTATATTGGTGTTATTTATTCGTACAGAGGTGAAAGAATATTGACTAACTGTACAGGGATTTTCTTTATTATGGCCTAAAAATCACTATCACAAAGAACAACTTATCACTTTAAAGTTGTAGTTTGTTTGCGGCAACTTCTTTTTATTTAATACTTCTAAAACTAAAAAAATCTTATTAAACAACAGTATAAGGATTTGAAAAGCTGCTCTATGCTTTACCTGTTGAAATGATTAATATCGCACATTTTGGTTGTGTGGGACATTAAAAAAGTATAAAGCTAAGTGTGTAAATGACTACATTCTTTATCTATTTGTAACTGTTTAGGGTTTAAAAATACCAATTTTGCCACTCTTCTTGAAGGTCTTTGGCATTGACAACTAACACTTATAACCCACCATTGGATCATACACTGAACTAATTAACAAGCTAATTTGATAACCTTGTCCCTTGACATGCCCACTTTAGACTTCTTCAGTCTTGTAGAATTGATTCAGAGAAAGATCCATTTGTTTTGGAAAAAAAATAAATAATTAAATGCATCATTTTCGGCATATTTTTTATTGTATTGACACATCTGTATTTTTTGTTTATGAATAAGCTATTCTGATTTTAATATACAGTGACGCTCATTTGAAAATAGGCACTTTATATCTTCATTTTTGCATATTTACAAAAGAAAATAGTACTCCACCAAGATGTGTGTAACCTTTGGACACCCTAAAATCACTTTAAACTTTAACCCTATATTATTCTGGTGATGCCCAGCCCCATGCTTGTCCTGTAATATACTGTTTAAAAAAAAAAAAAGAAAAAAAGTCACAAAACACATTTCAAAAATATAAAGTCTATCTCCTGCTATGCAAGTACAGTATCATGTGAATGTCATGTACAAAAATGTAATTGTAAGACGTGCTCTAACTAAAATTATGTGTTTGACTTGATTCTTCTTGCAGAAATTGCACTAAAATCACCTGATCATTTGTATATTATTCATATTTATTCATTTGTGCAGCTATTGATGCTTGGTACCTGAATTATTCCACCTATGTTGTGCAATGTTAAGTTGGTTAAGTATCAAACCAATTTTGACAGCCAGCCAGAACCCCAGATAGTTCATACAGTACACGTGACGTCACTGATTATAACTCTTAATTAATAAGGCATCAGCCAGTAGTGCCTATAACCGTTGGAAAGGCACAGTTTTCTTATTTAAGATTTAGGAGCTTGAACTCGATAATTAATGGGCACACAAGATGGTACGCGTGATGCCATGGAGACTTTTGTTTTTCAGATGACTTAATTCCTCCCAGATAAATTGTCTCTGTCCTGTCCAATACTAGTTACACATGTACTCTTTTAATGTGTGCGTACTATTCATAATGTTTTTACGGCAGTAATGGACTGCTGAGCTGAAATTATAAATGAATCTTTATCCAATTGGTCTGCTGGACAGATGTTTGCAGTAGCCATTTTCTCATCTAAAATAAAATCATTCAAAACATAAACTCAACCAGAGCATTTGACTTCTCAGTATTCTAAGTTTGTTGAGTTACGTTCCCCTCAGTGGTCGCTTTGGTGATGGCTTCCAGTAATGTAGTGTATTGATCTTTCTGTGTGATCAGTTTGTGAAGGTTTCATGTTCACTGTCTCTGATATATTCCCCCTTTAGTCCTAGTGCAGTGATGTTATAGGCCCCCGGTGACGTTTCTGCCCATGGCCCAGACTGGGAACTCTGTGAGGTTGAATAGAGGGACGCCCCACGTGGTGATGGCCAACATGACCACAGCCACTCCTATAAGGTTCACTCCAAATCCAGCTTTAACCTGTGCAGGGAGAAAAGGACCAAATAAATACACATACATTTAATGAAAAAAATCCTGGGACAACAGTTGTACCATACAATATTACTGTTAATTTACAGTATTAAATTAACAACTTGATGTTGGTAAAATTTGCTTAGTCTTGAGTGGACTGGATAAAAGTAGGGAATTACCGGTACATCAATTACTTCGAGTTATTCCATAGAACCCCACCTCATGTTATGTATGTACAAATACAGCGTGGATTAGAGCAGGGCTATCACTAGAATGAAAGGCATTGTTGCTTATACCATGTCTCTGATCTGCACGTGCCCATAACTGAAGACGATGGCGTTCGGAGGGTTTCCTACAGGAAGCATGACCCCAAATGAGACGCACATGGTGGCCGGGATCAGAGTGTGGAGAGGGTTCATCTGCAGGGTCTCTGACTGTGGAGGGTAAAGTAATTAACACATTAATATACATTTTGCATTAACTATATTCTGCATTACTGTTGTCATGTAATATGGATAATAATTTAAAATCAGTTGATCAAAGTTACATGTTTGGGTTAGTTTATCAAATAGCTTGTAAAATAAAACACAAAAGCTAACAATATTTCCACTGTTCTAAACTGCCCCATGGCTCCACATATAAAACATGGTGAATCAGGTCATTATGCTTTTCCAAACTTTACAAAATAATCATGTACAATAAATACAGTGTAAAACATGTAGCAGTACCAGTGCACAGAGTATGGGCAGGAACACAGTGAGTGTTGCCGGGTTGGAGGCAAACTCTGTGACCGCTGACACGAGTAGACAGGCCAGCAGGGTCACAGCCCACGGGGGCAGGCCGCTCATGGGCTCCAGCTGCCGGCCAATCCACACCGACAGACCAGACACCTGAAACAAACAACATCGGATTCTTACGATAGGTGTACTGCAAATTAACATTATGGTGGATAAGGCAAGTCTAAAGAATACGTTTTTTGTTATTTTAAAAAAAAATCTGGCTTTATTCGACAAGATAGTGTTTGTGAGTGAAAATGGGAGAGGGAGTATAGACATTCAGCAGACATTCGACAGACGAATGCCTTTGCAGTGGTAGAAACCAAAAAAGTAATTGAATGTAAATCTACATCCATGGAGTAGGATCTCAAGCATTAATGCATCATTCCCCCAGAACCTTGTCAATGCTCTGATCTGGTCTGATCTCAACAGCTGATCTTGGGCCTGGTTACACACGGGAACACCAGGTGCCACAGCGGGGCAGCAGTGGCTTTAGTGAATACTGATGATGTGTGCTTAGGTAAGTTGCCTATTGTCTAGTATAAATGTGTGAGTGAGCGTTGGTGGTGGTCAGAGGGGCCAATGGTGCAGGTTGGCAGCCTCACTTCCATCAGACTGCCCCAGGACACAAAAGTGCTTCCATATGATTCTTCACAGCTACATGGGCATTATACAAAATAAAGCACTTTTAGTTTGATTACGTGAAATTAAAAAAGCAAAAAAAAAAGCTGTACCCTAAACTAGAATGGCATGTGTTTCCTGTATTACATAATCAGTTCATATCTAAATCTTCTTAATGTACCAGTGTAAACAGTCAGAAGTTTCCCAACTTATTCCCTTTACCAACTCTTTGACATGTGTCATTGCTTTCTTATTTTAATAATTTGATATTTCTGATGTAGTATCATCACACATTGTGACAGATTACATTTATTTGCCTGAAGGACTCTATAAACATTACCTTACAGCCGGCCGCCAGGGCATAGCCTCCTCCCACCAGGATCACGATCTCCCACGGCATCAGTCTTTGAAAGTCCTTCCAGGTGATCATTGGAGTCAGAGCGTCCTCCGACGAGTCTGAACAACAGAAAAGTAGAGGGAATAAAATAGTTTGTTAGGAACTACTACAGTGAATTCTTTCTATGTGAGGTTAAGGGGGTCATCTTGTCATTGTAAATTATAGCATATCTTTGCTTACGTCTAACTGAATTGTATTTCTATGTAACTGCGCAAGTTTCAGATTAGCTACATAACAGCACTTATAATTGACCCGTGTCTAAATTGGAACATGTTTATGCAGTTCTTTATCTGACCTACTGAACTAGATCCAACAGCTATAATAAATCTAGGCCCAGATCAGAAAAACAGGTTTGTAATTTATGTATAATGTAGACATGGGGATTCTAGTATTTATTACTTCTGACAATGTAGTTAGAATGTTTGATGTTACAAACTAATCTTTTCACTCGCCTATGTCTTTACATCCAGAGGCGCAGGACGAGGAGAAGGGCCTTTTTGCAGGAATGAGAAACAGGAGGAAACCCAACAGCACAGACACAGTGGCATCAGTCCTGTAGCCTTTTCTAAAGAAACAGAGAACATTGATTTATGATGTACCTGTTCATGTGTGCATTGGTGTATTCTATGATCACTGTGTGCTCTTACTTCTCAAATAGTGAGGTCCATCCGGGGACGAAGCCTGGCTCTCTGGTGAACCACAGCAGAGTCATCAGGACAAAGAACACTCCAGTCACCACTTCCGGGTAACTACACACAAACACACACACACACACACACACACAAAAAACGTTTAGCATACTACCATTTATTTTCAAATAGAGTTGTTAAAGTTGCGTGTTCGTCAATGGGGTTCCAAGCAAATAAGCAGATAAATAATTGCCATTAAAACAAACCAGTGCAATATAACAAACACATTGAAATGACGGCTGGTTTAGCTGTTCTGAACATCTCGATCTGCCACTAAATGTTTCTACTGCTTTCGAATAACAACATGCCAGCTGCTGTAGGTAAGAAAAGCTCACTTGTTTTATGATGAAAATGGGATTCAATTTAAAGGTAATTTAAGAGAAATCAATTCAAAACTAAATGATATAACGACCAATAATGATTCTGAAGGACAAAACAAGATAAATAGAACAAAAGAATATTCAAAAATTAGATTTATTTACGAGACTAAACTTCATTAATTATGTTTAAGGCTCCATGTTCAGCCGGCCACTGCATCGTGAGTTTGAATCCCGGCTCTGAGAATGTGCTGCATGTCCTCCCTTCTCTCATAACCATTTCACGCAAAAAAAACCCAACTGACTAATAAACCCTTCTAGCCTAAATAAATATAAATATGTCTTAAGGTTTGGTCCTGGTTTGAGCCCAGTGTAGTCCTGATGTAGACTTGTTTTGGTCCTTCTCCAGTCCAGGTTTAGTTCAGGGTTTAGTTGTGCCATTTTTGTTCTAATTTCAATGTGGTTTGTGGACACCCAAAGTGACCTACTACTCAACATATGGGTGCACTAAAACATGTCTTCATTTAAATTTGCATCATTTTGCATCATAACTCACGTGTAGAATAGGAGGAATGTCTAAGGGAAAAGTGAGCTATGATGATACAATTCGATCTTTAACGTGATACTGTCCAGCTTTAACTCAACATGAAGGTTTGTGGTTCAAATCTTGCTTTACCCCCGCTCATACTGTCATTGTGCCCTTACACAAGACACCTCAGTCTCCATGTCCATGTTTATCAATATGACTGGTGGTCACAGAGGTTGTGGAAGTGCACTGGCGGCCACGTTTCCAGCTGTCTGCCTCTAAAGCTGTTTTGGCTCACAGCTTATATTTCAATTTACCAAACTGATTACTATGTACACTGACCTGATAGGCCCCAGTTTGGCGTACTCCTCATGGATCCTTTGCTCTGACAGCATCTCTCGCCTGGTCTTGCGTTTCTTACTCAGAGAACATGTCTCCCTGAAACTAAACACAAAATAAACACCATTAACTTGACCTCACAGTAATAACAGTGTTTAGACCACACATTTGGGTTAGTCTTGGTCCAGCCACAAAGCCGCAGACAGGGGGATTATTAGTATTGCCGTTCCCACACTGATGACACATAGTAGCCGAAGTACAGTTGCATTGAAAAAATACACATTTGCATCTACTGTAACATTGCTGGGGAAGTTTCCTGGTTAAAGTAATTACTTACATATTACTACCGGTAGTAACATGTAATATTGTATAAATGAAAGTGCTTTTATGTTTTATTAAAGAAAATCTAAAAAGAGTTGTTTAAGCTGGTTAAAATTACATACTACCAAGAAATCAACCACAGAAGGGTAACATCTCCAAAATCCTGCTACATTTCTACATTTAGAGAGGCCTATGGCGTCTTGATCAAGAGCAATTGCAGTATGTAATGTAAACTACATACAATCATGTATACATCAACTCACAACAACTACTCACAAAACAAACTTACTTGCAGCCCAGAAAGAGGAAATGCAGCCACAGCCAGGTGAGGACTAACATGATGATGGCAATGGGGAAAGAAAAGATGAACCAAGTGCCAAAGTTTATCACTTTAGCATCAGGATAACGCCTGGAAAACAATGAAATAGTCATTATTATGCTATTTATTAGAAGCCCTTTCATTAATGGTAAAATGACCTTTCGTTGACCTCATTTAAAAAAAAGTGATAAGATCTGTCAGTCAATAAAGATATACCAGCCTTTTGTACCAATCAGAAGTGAAAGATACTGTGTTGCTATGGACCAGTTTCTTTGACTGTTTTCTGTTCTTTCCCCAGTGTGAATATCAATTAGGAAGGCTTGAAAACTCTCTGAATGCTTCTCTAGCCCACCTGGACTCGAGACAAGGTGGCCAGTTTGTTCCCTTTTAAAACGGGTAACTTATTGTCAATGGCAGAAAACAAGTCTTGGGAACGACAACCTATTTACATCCAATTTGGAGAAGGCAATGGCGCATTTTTTTCTTTTTTGGACTAGAAATATCAAGTCATATAAAAACGTGTACTTGCATCACTCAGGACAAGCCTTACATTTCTCCATGCCACTAATACTTTATAGTTTGTTGTGACACAAACAAAAAGCACATTCTTAGTCAAAACCCGACCTTTGGAGCAGATTTTGTGAAGCTTAAAGCAATGACTAAATGGGGTTTGCCCGGACCAGTCACCAAGGGAAAAAAACACTTTTTCTACTCAAAAGGAATTGCGCTTGGATACATCATCTTGAGTAGGTCCATGCAATTACTCGAATTTTAATTGAGAATCAGTCATTTTTAATTGTCAATGATCATCTTAGGGCTTTTGATCGAGAGGTTTACAGCCAATTCTAAAAGCATGTGGTTTTCAGACTTTGTTCAGACTTTGGAGGACAAGATCAGTGAAGAAATACATACATTTGTTTGCCATATTAATTTCAGCCCTGCTCCTTAATCATTTAAAGATGATTGCACTCAATGTTGTTTTTTTATCTGGGTTTAATTTCAAACATTTTAAACCCAGAAAAATGCTGCTTTGCTTTCAAAACTCATGAATTATCCCCCCCAAAAGCAAGTTTTACCAACAAAATGCTTGTGTTATCGTGCATTCATTTCACTTTGCAGCTCAGAAGCCTAGTCCTGCTCTCACTGACAAAAGCTCTCGTTGGCACAGTGCGGTCTGCCTTTGGGTTCAGTATCTCTTTGCTCTCACGTGTTGAACTGCTCGGCGAAGATGAGGTTGGTGGAGGTGCCGGTGATGGTCATGAGCCCTCCGATGGTGGCCGCGTACGTGATGCTCAAAGTCAGACATTTGCAGATCATGTGGTCTCTCTTTGTCGGGTACTGCGAGTCCCTCCTCATCTTCACTCGCTTCACATTTGGAATCTCCACCGCCACCTACAAACAGGGAGGTTTATATCACACATTATTTTTTTTTAAAAGGCAAATTTTCTTATTAATGGCGTAACAACATCGCACTTCAAACAAGGACGAATGAACTTTCTTACCCCGCGAGCAGATAATGTTGTAAACGCTCTTTCAGCATGGGAATTGTTTGTTAATTTCAACAAAATACAAAAGTATCTTCCCACAAGAGTGTCTTGATTCTCATTCAAAAATATACAGGCACAGTGGATGAATGGATCTCTGTTCACTCTCCTCCTCAAACCCCTAAATGATTCTGCAGCGCACAATCACGCTCACTTAAGAGGAGATTTTCTGGATGACAGAATTTAGACATTCCCAGTTTAAGCTGGACTGACCTGGGGTAGATGTCCATTTGTATTTTTCATGTCGCCAGAGTTTGGATACAGCCCTAAACCGCAGAGCTCTCCACTCTGAAACACAGAAAACATCCAGACATTACTTACACTCTGCTTCTGTTTTAAACCATTCACAGGTCTACGATTGGCGCTCACCTCGCTGACAGTAGAGAGCTCCTGTTTGTTATTGCTGTGGAAAAAAGGCACAACAGATTCAATTTACCGTAAAATTGGACTGGATTTATTGTGCAATTGGGCGTACATCTAGCAATAGCTTAAGTAAAAAAAATAGACATACTGTACCTGTCATCTTGATAGAGCAGCTCCAATGTGTTTTTCTTCAGGTTTTGATTTTTTTCTGAAACAAAATGAAAGTCACAGAGGAAATTAAGACATTACAGCTAATAAAGGTTGCGTTTAACTACATTGGTCCAGCTAATATCACTCTTACATGTGAGGCGAAATGTCATAGATTTAGCATGACATGTCCTGTACTGGGCTTTATTCTGATTTATTTGACAGGTAATTGTTAAAATGGCCCATGTAACATTTAAAATACAGCAAAAAATCAGACACACAAATTCTAACAACCAATCAACCAATCACCAGCATATCATCACAATATTTACAAATGATTTTTTTTACAACTTACATTATTTCTACAGACAACAGAGCACTAAAGACTACACACCTGATTGTCTTTTATATTGTTCAATTTAGACAAACATTTCTGTCTACTCTGCTCACCTCTTAGCATTGGTTATTGCATGTGTATATATAATCGTGAAAACATATCAGATTTCCCATACCCATGTCATCCTGGCGACTGTCCTCTGTCCCGTCTGTGCTGTCGGGGTTCTCCAGACTGTCCGCGAGCCCAGTGCAGATGAGCTGCTGGAGCACGGCCTCCGCGATGGGCATCACCATGGCTGTGGTGGAAGTGTTGCTCAGCCACATGGACAGGAAGACCGTGCAGCACATGAACCCCAGCACCAGCCTGAGAGAGAGAGGAAGGGAAAAACACTATTACTGCTGTATAATGTAACAGCTAAAATGACAGTTATATTACAAACATTCTATTGCTATTTTTTTCTTTTTCAGTGAGGTAAATTCACTTAAAATAATAATAATAATAATAATAATTTAAAAAACTGAATTACAAGTAGTGCTGTCAATTGAAAAATAAAATATATCAGATTAATCACACTTTTGAAATATGATTAATCACACAATATTCCAGTGTTCTGTTCTGTAGTTTGATGGAATCTTTGGCCCATAATACTTGTTTTAGCGCTCACATGTGAGCCTTATTTTCATCATGGAATGCACAGTGTTGAACTTGAGAGCGTCTTCGGGTTGTCCTGCGGAGCCAAACTGCGTTGGCGAGTGATCTGCACTCTTCCACGTTAGGACTGATGTCTAATTAGCACATTTAATTGCATGATATCAGCACTCTTTCCTTCTTCTTTCAAATTAGCCTCTGCTTAATCTAAAAGAGTGCGTTTGGGCAAAACAGGCTACATGAGCAATCTGCGTCAATTCATTAATAAAGCATTATTTTCCTCTGATTAATTGCATTGTATGTGTTAACGCATCAGCTTTGACATCCCTAATTACTTGTGAAATATTTGGGCAAATCTATTTGGGCAAAATCTCTTAAAAAATAATTATCTTCAGATCCAGGATCTTAGATTTAAATGTATTTCTTCAGATTTAGATAATGTGCTTGCTGAGCTGAGGATGAACATTGTGAACCCACAGCCTTTCTTTGAAAATGTACACTTTCACCAGTGCTGCCCGGTGGTCGAGTGGTTAAGGCACAGCACACATGGCCGCAGGGTCGTGAGTTTGATTTCTGACTCTGAACATTTACTGCATGTCCTCCCTTCTCTCTCATTCCTTTCAAACTCACCTATCCTGTCCAATAAAGCCTATGGGCTGGGCCAAAAAGTTACACTTTCGCCAATATTTGCCTGTATTCGGTAAACATGGAAAACTTGTTGAACTGAGCGAAATACTGTACATTTTCCTGGAACATATCATACGCCTTGGATTACATATAAATAAGGCTTGTTGTGTTAAGCATTTTAACGTGCACTGGATTTTCTAACTCCAAGGACATATGGACCGAAACAGAGCTCATTCGAACCAACCAGTGTTTAACAAAGCAGTTCTCCATGACATGATCATAAATAGTTTCTTACATTCCCGGTTTGGCCCCTGCGACCATGACCATCCTAAGAGCGATGCGCTTGTGCAGGTTCCACTTCTCGATGGAGGCCGCGAGACAGATCACTCCCATCAGCAGCAGAGTGGTGTCCTTACAGTACTCTGCTGCCACCTGGATCATCACAACAACAAAAAGACAATTTACCAAAAAGAAATGTATAATATGTCAAATATTGACTGGCCCTTGTAGGCACCATGCTATTGTTTACAACATCCAAGTCCATTTAATGTCCCTGACAGAATGAGCACATTAACATGGTTAATACTTTAATTTTCTGATCACGTCTGAAAATGATAACCCTTAACTCTTTGATCAACATACATAACTACCATAAAAAACGGACATGTAATATTAAAACATAAATTGTATCAGCCAAAATGTTGGTTATATTCTCATTCCTAATGTCTCACTGGTCACCTTTCTCACTCCAGTCCACAAAAGCAGATAGCATAAATATGTAAGCTATAGACCTAATAAAAAATGTGTTGTGTTGTTGGGTTCAACTAGGTCTAAGTCTACATCAATGCTTCAGTAGTTCTTAAACAAAGACTAACCCAAACGGAGACAGAACAAATACTAAATATGGCTTCTAAGTTTAAACTCCATAAACACTAAACCTGCAGAGAGGCTTATGTACCACCAGAATGAGACTGACATGGTTAAACACTGCTTTGTACATCATTATATGGAGCTGAAACAATCCAATCAGATGAACTAAATGTATAACCTGTCGTCACATGTCAAATCATTAAGACCATTAACTTTGGAGCTCAACCAATCAATCCATGTTGTAGACTTAAGATTCCCCTTTATTATCTCGCTGTTTCAAGTACAACAATCTCTGACCCTAAATCCACTGCAGCAGCAAGATCAATGACCACCTCAGACTCTGCGCCTCCACCCCTTATTTGATCACCAACCTGCTGATGTCGAAATGGCAAAGTTTATTAATTCAGGAAACTTTCTCTGTAAGTCCCTCCTGTTTGAGACTGCTTTGGTGAAAAAAAATTGATTCATAACTGTAAACGGCCATGTGTTTGGGGCCATAATAAAGACAAATTGTTGCATAAATCCTGTTGCTGATATATTTATGGGACAAGAGGCTTACGCTGGTGTTAACTGCATTGTTTGTCACCGTGATTATGTCACAGGGAACTTGGCCACACTTTTATGTAACAAAGATTGGAAAAAGTGAAGAGATTGTTTGAGAGACAGTCTTTAAAGGTGTGCAATGTAACTTTTCAGGCATTGAACTTGTCAGTATTTACATTCCTGAAAAAGCCTTTTATTTTTCTCTTGATTAAAAAATTGCCACTTTGCTAAGCACCGGAAAAGTGCACCCCGAGTTTGACCTCAGATTTACTGTATGGAGCCTGTGTGTTATAATCTCATTATGTTACATACAAAACCGACTTCTTAAATCCACACACCAAATCCAGGCTTCAGCTGAACTCTCTGCATTTCTTTAAGCTTTTTTCACTGCAACAAAATGACATTTTATTGTAAATGCTGCTTACTGCAGTTCATTAGTAAGTGTTAATGCTCACATTCACGTTTTAGTATGTCTTACTTAAAAGTATTCATTTATTTCTTGTCAAAATACTACTCAATTTACTGGTGTGGCAATAACATGTAGATTTGGCAATTACCCACCACAACCACGCTTTCATTGTGTCCCTAGGCAAGACACTTCCCTCAAATTGCCAACTCAAATTATAGTAGCAACAAGAATCGAGAATGTCAACTTGCATAAAAAGTTGGCAAATATAAGGGCTGGTAATTGTGACAAATTACAAATTAAGCCGCCATATCAAAAGTATGTCTGAAATAGGTCGACTTTCCATGGTAGAAAAAGATTCAGTTGTAGTCATCTGGACACTGTTTTTGAAAAAAAAAAACAAGACGCTTCGACTTTAATCCAAAAGTCATTCTCAATCTGCGGATCTAATTTGAGAACTCTGATATTTATCCTATTCTGAGTAAGCCCTGCCCACTGGGCAGAACCTCTTGATGAAAGCCTGACCTGTTTATCTATTTGTTTGCACTGTTATATATTTCCCCTGGAACTAATCTTCTTTGTTACCCTGTGATGGGCCATACAAATACAATTGTTACCTGGGTTGTTTCCTGACCATGGTCTCAAAATGCTGTTGTATATTACCGGTAGATTGAACCTTAAAACTCCATATCTGTTTAAAGAGGGATTCTCTTTTTCATTCTTTTTAAAAAAACAACAAAAATAGCCTCCTTTACTCCTCTTTCAAACCATCTCTTCTCCATTTTAGAATCTCCACCTCACTGTCTTCAATGGAGTGGTTTGTGGCTTTAAGATAAAGATGCATTCTGTGTTGATACAGCCTTTTGTGAAGTGGCTATAACACTCTTTACAACTTTCCTCCCTGCATTGCTTTGTTTTTGTGTAGGCATCTTGTTCAGATGACTACACTTGAATCTTTTTCTATGATGGAACACTTCTAGATGAATGCGAGATTACACCGACTTCTACTTTCCATGGTTTATTTATTTATTATATGTGATTACTATAATACTTTCAAGACAGCATAATTAGGAGTTTAAATATGGCAGTTGGTTGGCTCTCTTAATAGAAGGATGTCATTTCAAGAAAAGTTTTCTGACTAACCTCACTGGACTTGAGGACTCCAAACAGCGGGTAGAGGAAGGCAGGGACCAGGGCAGCAGCACCTAAAGGAACCGCCTCCGACACCCAGTAAATGGCGGTGACTATCAGAACATATGCACAACTCGCCTCCTGGAAAAACAAAAATACATTCAACCTTTACATATCTATCAAGTATTACTGACATAATGCTGGTTTTATCATGATCAATATAAATTGGAGGTTGAGTTGAGATAGATTAGGGACATTTTATGCAAATATTACATTCATACATATTACACACAAGGCTTTGTTACACACTTTGTTATGTAATGTAATGTAATGAACATAAGGGCCCTCTTACGCTACCTGTAAAATATTAAAAAAAGCATAAAGTTATGTACACGGTTATCTTTTTGTGAACTGGAACTAAAATTGTAATTAAATAAAACATAATTTAGTGGTTTAAGCTTTTTGATGGACCTGGTAAAGATGGGAAAGTTTCATCGGTTTGGAAATTAAGAACATAAACTAATTGAGATTGAGAATTTCAAGCATTGCCTCTATAAAAAGAAAGTAATATTGCCAATTTAAACATAACTAGCCGTATAAGCAAATTAACAGTGAGCCAAATCTATTGCCACCTACCACGTTTTACGCACGAGTAGGTCTTACTTAATCTCTAATTAAAGCTCTCAGAGGGAGAGAAACTCTGGTCCTACGTCATAACATGAGGCTAGTTTCCATCACTGCAAATCTCATCTCTACAGTAGTAAATCATCAGTATAAAACAGATTAAAGTGTAAGAATATTTCATTAAATAGAAAGGTAAAAACAGAATCATTTTTTACTAACTCAAATCGAACCCTTCATTACACTAACTTTGACAAAGATATCAATGTCACAATTTCAAAATCTCAGATGAGGGGCAAAAGAAAACGTTCAACGTATTGAATCATAACTATTAAAACTGCGACTATTGGCAATCACTTTCCTGGTTTAACAGAGGTCCTAAATAAAGGACCTTGACAAACAATGCCCAACCTCACCTAACCCTGGAAGTTAAGCAAGGATGGGTCCGGTTAGTACTGCTGGGAACACCAGGTTCCACAGCTGTGGCAGTCATTGTATCCTTGAGCAAAACACTTCACTCACCCTGTTTCCAGTTTGGCAGTGCACTAGTGTGTGTTTGTGAGAGTGAATGCGGGACAACGAATGGAAATTAGCCCATGACTACAATGACATGTTTACAGCGTGAACAGTATATCATGTTCATTCAAACAAATACACAAATGAAAAAATATAATTAGAAAAACAAAATAATACAAAAAGACAAAAATAATAAATCCTTTTCATACCATTCTGTCTAATGTTTCTAGATAAATAAATACAGGTGGATTGAGTTGTGGGATTAGAAGAGGAACAGAACACAATGTTTTGGTTTAAAGCCTCAAATCCTGTTGGCACACGTGTCATTCACAGCGCTCCAATAAACTGGACCACAAGTGCACTAGGCTGCCAAGATCATCACTAATAAGGCCTTTAATGGTGTGAAAAGGCACTCAAACTGTGAAAAAGAATGACTAAGAGATATCGCATTGATTATTGGTTGTTTGCTCCATACAAGTTAAGCCAGTGCTGGATGAGCAACAAACTTTATACTGAGACGTGTCCAATGCAACAATCAATACAAATCTTTTTGTGCAGCAAATAACCATCTCCAAAATGTGCATGAATTGGTACCTGAATTAAGCTTATGCTGCTTTCCTTTAATTTTTCCCTCAGTGTGTGTTTTCTGGTGGGGGATCCGCCACCTGCTCGTCACTATGGAGAGGTTATTGCTTTGCCTGGAATGTTCTACAATATGAACCTGTCCTGCATTTGTTCAATTAGAGTTCCTTTTTTGCAAAATACATTGAAAAACAAGGATTCTAACTGTGAGTGGGTTTTGCCTCTCCACAGATCTGACCTGTAACTCGGTCTGATGACACCACTTGATTGTCTCTGTGGAAATAGATATGTTTAATGCCATACTGTGGTACATTCCAGGTGAAGCAATAGCATCATCCATGGTACAGAAGCCCTTTCGAAACATTCACGCTCACACTGACCTCCGCCTGCCCAGATGCAGAACGCAGTCACACCCACTTTTCCCGCTGACACTTCAGGGCCCGAGTGCTGCGAGGTCCGGTCGGAGCTGGTCCAGATGCTGCCCTCTCATGGTGTCGGAAGAGCGCGCCATGCGTAAATCCCTGTGTGCGCCTATTCTTTATTTAGTTTAAGTGCAAGTAAGATGGACGCAAGAGGGAAATTAAATGTAATAGTCTTAAACAAGGCATGACACCCTTCAAATCCAATGAAATGTAGATTCTTATTTGTTGGGCTCCCAAATTATTGTTTCTAAGCTTATGTCCTGCAAATTAAACCAAACATTAAAAATAAGGTGACTTTATAATTTGGTGGGTTGCTTATTTTTATTATGGGGGGTTTTGAGAGGTTGAACAGGTTGAGAACCACTGTTTTTGAAGAAGGATACTGCTCTGATTTTCTTTTATAATTGGGTAAGAGTTTAAAGAGAAGTATCAAAGTGAGTGACACAGAGGCTCCTGTGGTGAGCTGGACTGGGTTTATTTGGTCCCAGCAGGCTTCCATACATTTCCCTGCCAAGGTCAACGCTCTGGTACAAGTAAGAGCATCATGTTTTCATCTGTTGCGGTGATGAAGGGAAGGAACAAGCCCAAGAAGTGGAATAGAGAAAAACATATATACATATTTTTGAATGATTTTTCCCATCTCATTGACTTTTTTATTTCTTAGTTAAGTATAATGTGAAAACAAAATGTGTAAATGGTTAATGCAAATCTTTCTTTCTTTCTTTCTTTTTTTAATTTTTTACCATTTTAGGAATATTTAAGAAAAACAAATGCAAAAGTGTTTCTTTGAGTGGTTCAGATGTAATTGAGTCAGTGTCACGTGTCGTTATCTGCATGACCTCAGTTTGATAAAGGAGTGAAGAGCTGAAGGAGCAGTTTCTCTATTGACTGTCTCATCACAGCCCTCTTATCTCCGGAGCTCAGGTCGCATGTCGTGCAGTGCGGTGGTGCCAGGTGAGCAGAGGTGTCTGCTGCAAGTCTTTTCATTGTAATGCATTTTCGCCAAATGCTGCAAGACGTTTCCCTATACAAATGATTAGTTTGTATAGTGAGATGTGGTGTCATGAGTGATCAAAGCTTGTGACCGCAAGAACACAGCAGAGCTGTCTGAACTGCTCTCTGCAAAAAACACAGCTCCAACACAGCAGTCACAGTTACAAGCTCAGTCTGAGCTGAGGAAATGGTGCACAAAAGTGGGACAAAAACCCATCACCAAACCCATCATCACATGACCAAATAACTCGTTTTCAAAGTCAGATAGTCCTACACGCATCTAAACTTGTGTGGGGTTCAGTCACATTACTTTCTTCCTGCATAGAAATCCATGCGTACTCAAATATTTGTCATAATATGACATATATTTTCCACTAGGACAGTGCAATTGAAAACATTTTAGATTGTGATTACATTACTAAAACAATTTACAAAAATAGTGTTAATAAAAAAAAATCATCATGTTTTCACACTGCCACTAAGGTCGATGCAAAAGGGCTTTAGACCTGAGTGCGGTGTGCTTGGGCCAGTGTCAACACGACGCACTCGTACACATTAAATGACCATATCAAGACTGCTTTAAACTGGTGGTCTCCGAGCAGCTCCTCCCGCACGCTAGAGTGAGTGTGGTGTGAAAGCGGCCAACATTTATATACATTTGATCAACATCTTTTAGCGAGACACTACTCGCCTTGGTCTGTGGGATGAAATTAGAATCCATTTTAAAAAGGCCAGCGCCTACAGCACCAGGGTAGAGAGCGCGAGCGAGTCCAAGGCGCTCTGTTTGCTGAAACTCCATTGTTGTAGAAATAAGTTTGGTCGTCAGCTGATCGCCTTTCACGTGGCTCATGGTGCGTGTGAAGAAGTAATCATAAAATAATCATGATTTAAATAATGATCCAAATAATAATGAATATAATGATAATGATGATGATGATTATTTTTTAGCAATCGAGCTGCTCTACTTCCAGCGAGTCTAGTGTCTGATATCAAGAGCCCAAATGTCAACAATAAAAGGTGCAGTTCTTTGTAGTTCTCTCTGCCCGTGACCTGTCCTGACTGCGCCCCACTGGTGTCCCCCTCGAGTCCCCTCATGTCCCAGAGACGCAGCTGTATGACCTCCTCCACCTCCCCACTCTCCACACACACACGCGCTCCTGCTCTCTCAGTCACATTCCTGTCCCGTCTGGGGTCCTCTGTGTCGTAAGGGAGCCACGCAGGGCCAAATCCAGCAGGTCCAACTCATTATATAACATAATGACAAGGATTTTTCTCTGTAGTCAAGTGTTATTCCTTTGTTTTCCGTAGATTCAAACTGTGTGATGGTGAACTTGTGCCAAAATGTCCCCGACTCCAGACACGAGAAAGACAGCGGGTTTCTAAGTGACAGTGCAGATGGGTCATGTCTTAAGGGCATGTCATATTTTTGTTATTAATAGAAAAAATAATAAACCTTTCTGAGTAGTGTACTGTACTTAAAAGTGCACTATGTAACTTCTCCGGTGGACGGCCCGCCACCTGCTGGTCTCCACGGAGATGTTGTGTAGCTTTTCCTGGAATGTTCCAATGGTGTTAAATATCTTGCATTTATTCAATAACAGGTGTTTTTATTGCTCAAAAAGTGGGGTCGCCTCACCTGCCCGTTTCCATGGAGATTGGCATGTTTAATGCCGTACTGTGACACATTCTAGACAATGCAATAACATGTTGCATTGTAAACCTTTAACACACTACAATTAAGTTAAGCCATTATGCAAAAACAAACTTATATTTACTTAACTGCTATAAGACTGACCTTTAATAAAACTACCTTCAAATGAAGAGAGTGCGAGCCCTTTGCCATGTGTATGCTGTCCAACAGGAGGTTGTTATGAACAAAAACATGAATTAGTACATTTGGAAAGGAAGAGTAATGGCATTGCACAACACACTAATGAACGACATATGTCACTGATGCTTTAAAATAGCAATTTTTTTCAAGAATAACATAATGGCCAAATGAAGATAACTTTCAAAAACAATGGCGTAAAAATATAAACACTACGGCAGTAAGATTCCCCCCCCCACATTATACTAAGTGTTGGGAAGAATACTTTGAAATTGTATTTAGTTACAGAATACTGAATAGCTGCAATAAAATGTATTTTATAACGTGAAATAATACTTTCACCTTGATTTTATTTATAGTGTGAAAACACGACGTATTAAATAAAACGGCTTTTTGTTTCACCATTTGTTCATTTATTTCTAAGATACGAGAACTTATAAAGGATAATGGCACATGCTCTCACTATAAGAGCTGCATTTTCTATTTTTCTCATCAATTGGATTACATTGTTCTTCCTCCTTATAAAATGCCAAATGGTTTGTCTAACTTACTCGTACATTATTTAACACTAATAGTTTTTTTGTACAGTATGTCTAAAGGTTGCACATTTTGTTTTAGTTTATTTAGGCTGAAAGTATTACTCTGGATATGTTTCAGTTTACTATTTTACTTCAACTCAAGCCATTTTATTTTCTTACTTACTTTTCTTACACTTTTACGGGAGTATAATTTGGCTACTCTACCTAACTCTGATCAGTCTCGTGATGCCATGCTCATTCACAATGCACTGCAAAGCTAACCAGCCCCAAAGCTCATGTTTGTGCAGACTGGAACACTGCAGATCAACAAGAACTCAACGTGCACAGGTTTCAGTGTTTGGACCATGTTTCTAACCACTCAAAAGCTTTACCATTACAACAGAAACTGGCATAATCGTGTAGTATCGAGCAGTTGACACACTTCCTTTGTGTTTTGGAGCAGCTCTTATCTCCCTCTCATCAACATGTGGCGACATCTCCCCTTCACTCACACAGAACTACAGTGGGACAGAGGGGACAGTGTTCCTATGAGAGCCCCTCCCAAGCCTCTTTTCTGTCAACTCAAATCTTATCAAGACATCAAGCATCTGCCCGCGGCCCCTAACAGAGCTTCAATCAACAAATGAAACCAGGTATTTATAATATCCATATGCTTTTATTTATAACAAAATGAGCAGCAATATACAGGTTTGGATTTTGAGGTTTCAATTTTGATAATGCATATTTACTGCTGCAAATAGGTCCATATGTCCCCCTTTATCCTAAATGTGGGTGGGGGGCTCTGTTTTAAATGATACATGATGTGGAACCAGGTTTAAAAAGTTGAAGTGCATGAATTGGTAAGACAAATGTGTTATCTACAGAAACAATGGATGTAGAAAGTTACATTTGTGGTTGTGGAATCAGAGTAGAGAACTATTTTAACCCATTTCAGTTACAAAAAGTTTTGTAAAAATGCTACAACAAATAACATTAACAGCTCCAACACATTAAGGATGAGTTCACACATTCCTTGTTGTTATTTGGTCCTAAATTGGAGTCCTGATGTGGACTTGGTTTGGATCTGTTTTTGTCCTTGTTTGTCCTGATCTCGTCAAGATTTAGGTTGAGGGGTAGACCCTGCATTATCACAATTTTGATGTGGTAAATGTGCAAGTGTGAGTGCACGTTACACAATATTTTTATGGTAACAAAATACTAAAGCAAGTACATTTTATTCATGGTATCAATATAGTTTCATCAGACAGGAGAGCTCTGTAACAATTGAACTATTGGTTTTAAAGCTTCCCTGTAATTATTTCATAATGATTGTTTTGTGTGGGCTCCACAGCCTACTGTAAAACAGAGCCTTGAGCTATACAAGACTACAGCTAAACACACAAACTAATAAAATACTCCATCACTAAGAGTATGTTTGGCAAACTGAAGCCATTTTTTAGATTAGAAAATAATTTCACTATGCTCAACCCTCACCATTCAGGGCCCAGGGTGACTATAGTTGCACAGTTCTAAGTTCAACCTAAAAGTATCTCTATTTATACAGTGTATGTGTCTAACAATCCAATCCCTTCAATACTTTCAGTAAATTGTGAAATAAGCCCAAATGTTACTTTGTTTTTGTAGTCCACAACTAAAACACAAAACCTACTTTGTTCAACTAAACATCCTGGTGTACATTAAAAATCCACGGAAAAGTGTGGCACTCACGCTGGTTGGATGGATGAGCGGCAGCGGCAGCAGAGACAGCGGGATGAGGACCACCACGAGCAGCTTCCTGGCCCTCCACAGCTTCCGGAACAGATCCATCCTCGCAGCGGCCTCCAACCTCATGAGTGACCCGGCTTTTGGAGCAGCAAATGCGGCTATGAAGCGTTATACCTTTTCCAGATGTCCACAGGAGGGCTACAGGTGAGTGGGTGTGTTTGCATTTAAATATCTTAAGTGCTGAATGTGTGATGTTGCTCGCTCCATGCAGTTTGAAGTTTCTTGGTCCGTGCGTAAAAGTGCGTAACCGTGCGTCAGAGTGTGAGTATGTGTGACGGTGGAGAGGCTGCAGGTGAAGGACTGGGGCTTTTTAAACGGCCTGATAAATATGATAATTTGGCCCAACCTAAACGGACTCCCCCTCGACCAATCAGAGCCGAAGGCATTTGCACGCGCTCAGTGCGTGGGTCAATGGTGCCGGTTCTTGAATATTGAGGCTTTAACTCTTGGCGCACAGAACAGACCAGAGTGGAGGAGATCCCTTCAAACTGTTCTTTGAATTAGAACAGAATGTGTGATTTAGGTCTATGTGACAGTACAAACATTTGCATCTCAAGTTGAATCTCTAATTACTTTGGTGTCTATTGCCCCAAACTTAACACACAGCAAATGCTCCTCCTTCTAAAACTATGTTGACATTTACCCTTGGATAGTTTGTTTAGTTACTTTGGAATATGACAAGTTTACATTAAGTGACTGGCCACTACACTGTCACATACAGCTGTAGTAGTTCCCTTTGCAGTAGTACACAGCACCAGAAATGTGGGCGGTGTAGCACACTGCCCTCTGGTGCTTACTTTTAGTCACTGCAGATAATGGATTTAACTGGTGTGATGTTCATTGTGCAACCTAGATCTTGTGTATCTTCGTGGATAAATGATGCAGGCTGCGCTTGTTGGATGTTCTTGTCCGATTTATTTTCGCTGATGTTATTACTTTATCTAAGTAACGGTTGAGAGTGGTTCTGATTTCAATTTAACAAGCCATGGCAGACTTTATCTCTGAAGCCATAACGTGAATCAATAGTCAGTATTGGACCCAATGTGCTGACACTTGTTTTTGTGACTGAGGTATTCTGTTATTTTGGCAGTACAGTAAATGCACTTCTGCCCTTTAACACATGGTAAGAGTAGGCCTAAGATTTATCTGTCTGTGGAATGTTCTTCTTTATTATCTGTGAGTTTAAGCTGAATTAACATATTTTGTGTTGTGTTGTATGTATGGTTACTCACAGCAAACTCTCTAGGGATAATGAATAATACATTTGGAAGATGAATTACAAAAAATAGAACCAATTTAATGCAATAAATAAGAACAACAAATGTTGAGGAAGCATCGAAACAGGACCAAAAGATGAGGTTATAGAAGAGAACATAAAGTTAGTTATGCGAGAGACGAGGAGGTTACAGAGGATGGGCTCAAAGGGAGGTCGATTATTTATACTGTAGGCACCATGTCAGTTCTGTTTGTTTTCTCCATTTTCTAACTTCCTTCCTCGGAGTAAAGTAAATCCAAAGGTCAGATTTGGTTAGCCCTGAGTTTGCAGAGGTTACGACACTTTTGAGCCCAGACATAAAAGCGCTGTTTGTGAGCGGTGCGTCACATGATCAAACTTCACACGTTTCTCCAAACACTCAAGGCTTATATTGTGTAACCAGGATTAATGCTCAGACAAAAGGCATAGCCACTCAAATCTACTGTAATGTGTCAAGACTGGCAACAAAAGTGTGAACGGAAGTAGTTTATACTTAAACCCCTTATCATTCCAGACAATTTTCCTTAAAGTGCCTGACTACGATGTCCTCCAACTAAAACTAAAGCTGTTTTTGAACACTTTGGAGTACAAACAAATTGCTGGACAATTTTGAAGCTGTTTTTTGCCTCTGGAGACAGATCTACTCTAATTGTGAATGATAACACACTAATCCCACCTTGATTTTTGGGGGTAAATAAAGAGTAAAGCTGCATTATGGAGATATTGACTGACAGACAATTTCCCTCAAAATTTGAAGCCAATTTCATACATTTCTTTTTTTTCTTTTTGGACTTGAAATGACAGTATGTAACTTTATGGAAGTGCAAGTCACCTATTGTACATGATGACATTAAAACTATATTTTTCCATGGAGATAGATAGACTTCATGACGTACGGTGCAATATTATAGCCAAAGGAACAACATTTCCATGGAAACAAGCAGGAGGAGGCTCCTTCAGGACAAGTACGGGTCAGGTTTGTGGAGATGCAAGCTCGCTCACTGTAAGGACACCGTTTTTCAGTGCAATAAAAACAACCAACATGCTTTTATGGTACATTTTTAGGCTAAAAAGTTCCGTACTGGGCCTGTAAGTAAACAAATTCAGGTGGAATGCAGTCTTTTTTTAAATGTGTTTTTTGTTGTACAAACTGATAGTGATTCTTCCCAGGTGATTTGACTGGAAAGATGTGGGTTATTGTTTTCCAGTGTCCTGGAGCTTGATCTGTTTGTCACATGATTGACGAAACGGAATACTTTTAAGAGGCTAATTTATATGATCTTAATAGCATTCAAGTATGGTAAGATAAGATTCAGATACAAAATTAAAGAAAGAAAGAAAGAGAAAAATAAATGAGCTAATTAACTCTTTGGGTGTTGTTATTGTTGATACATTAATGATATGAATAGCAGTATTTTACAGCATTTAACAGTTATAGTTTAGCACAATAGTAGAAGTTTAATGATCGAGCTAGACAGACACTGACAAATTATCCACATTGTGATAGTTTTGATACATTTGAAATAAGTGGACTATGTATGATTTACTATTGTTATTTACGAGTGTTACTTTGTGTTTTGTGTTGCCTTTTTAGTCGCAATGAGAGCACAGATCCAGTAGATGGTGCTCCATGATTTACAGTATATATTTCTTTCTTTCTACATTTCCAGACACAAGAGAATCAAGAGGGTTTTGGGTATTTTCATTCCCCCAAAGTGTCCCCAGTGTCACAAATGTATACATTGTACATTCTGTAGTTTGTTGGTTTTGAAAGAAACCTGTCAAATTATTTATGAAAACAATTCTAAGGTGTAAAACAAGACAAAATGAACCTAACTCACTTTGTGGACAGACATTAGAAAAACATTTCAACACCACAAACCACTTGTTTAACTTGTAAGTCACCACTGTAATAACTCATGACAACAACACTATATCTATTTGCACTTTTAGTTTATTGCTATTTATATTGTTTTGTTGTTCATTGCTTTGTGTTGCACCATGTCACTGAAGCACATTCCGAGTTTGTGCATTTTTAATCACTGACGATGACAATAAAGCACATTCTGACTCAGATTGTTCAAGACAATGCTGCTAAAACATAGTCCATTTGGATTAAAGTATAAAGTCGTACATCCTGAAATGTGAACAAAGGGGACAACACAACCTTTGAAATGTCTTCACAACTTCAGATTAGGATTTCACTTAAGAAGAATTTGCATATCCAAAGTCCGATGGCCCAATCAGCCTTTCTTACATCCAGCAGCACGAGACAGACACGCTCCTATTTCTACAAATCTTCAGATTAGACAGAGGTAATCCTTCATCTTCACCGTTTTAGCAGATAGATTTACACATGCCCGATATGATTGATGGATAAACACATTTTCTTGTGGCTTTTTAACTTCTAGGATTTCCACAGCCAACCATCTGCCACTATAAACTCATACTGGTGATTGATTTTTATGCTTTTTACATTCACATTTCATTCAACTGCATGTGCGACAGATGTCTTTGATTTAATTAGCCTATTTGAAAAGTGATTGTTGTACAACTTTAAAATGTTATTGGTAAAATATGTACACACATTTGTATTTCTACCATATGATTTATTTCAATCATTACATTATCACTGAACATATATATATATTTTCATTTTTCATTTTTTTGTAATGCAGGAATAAGTTGTTAGGCATTAGGTTAGGAGCCTTAGATGAAGACGATCCTGGTGTGCAGGGTGAACATCTGCCGGTCCTCAGTCACAAGCTCATTGGTCTTTGAGCCACTTTCTTCAGGCTTTATGGGGACATTCTCCAGTATGATCGTGGTGCTGATCTGTGGAGCCTGATTTGGCCCTCCTGAACATCTGCCCTGGCTCAGTCAAAGGCAAATCCTCAGACCTCTCTTTCTTGGAATTGGCAGCTCCTCTTGGCTCCTCTGCTCCTCCAGCTGCTCCCTGGTCTCTGTCACCTCTCTCACCAGTCGAGCGCCTTTCCGGGTCTTCAGGTGAAGCTCGTTCCTCAGCTCCTCCATGTTTTTCTCAGCCTCCTCCACAGACCACCTGCACGCCTCATTCAGCGTCTTTTTCTCTTCATAGTTTCATTATTTCCCCCCTACATTGGCCCAGCATCTATATCATATCCTGCTGCACATTTTTATAGTGGCAGATTTTGTCCTGCAGGTCCTGGTTTCTCTGTCGTTCTTCTTTCAGATCATTTTGAAGGCCTGTGATCTCCATTGTCAGTTCATCCATGTTCTTCTAAGCCTCATCTGCAGATCATTCATACTTGGTCTTTAGAGCTTGTTTCTCCTCTTGCAGTTTCTCCTGAAGACCCTGATTCAGTCCTTTTTCCTCTTTTAGTGCATTTTGCAGAGCGGTGAGTTCCCTCCTCAAGTCCTCCATGTTAATTTTCTAGAGCTGTCCAGAGTTGCTCTTTCTGCAGCTCTTTCTGCAGAGTCTCATTCATTCTGTTCCTCTGACTGCCGCAGTCGGTCCATGAGCTGCAGCAAAATGACGGCCTCAGAAGACGGTTTTCTCTTGAAAATGTTCATAACTGGAGCTTTTCTGAAATGTGTCCTCTCTTGTGAAAAAAGACACAAGTTACACTCATGAAGACTGTAGAATGAAGTGATGTCAGAGCCTCACCACGGAGAAGATAACATGAGAGAAGTGATGCCGTTGATCTAGTTCTAGTCCAATCATTTTTTGTTTATTTTTTAGCCTTATTTACGTTATCTACTATATACTCATCACAGTCTTTTAGCATGGCAGCATTTACATTTGCGATATATTGTGCAGCCCTATTATATAGTCAGTGTTTACATTTCTACCTCTGTATGGATATTTGATGGTTCTTACATACAAATGCACAGTGTTATTTTGAGTGTGTCGTGCACTATTGAACTCATGCTACTGTATATTCCTGCACTGCACTGTCCTGTCCTCTGCCTGACCCCTCGGTCGGACTAAGTCTAATCTCTCTCTCTGGTTTTGGCTCGGAGTGGAGACAGGCCCCGTGGAGAGACTGTGGGGGTCTAAACCTACAGTCTTGGTTTGTATCCCGATGAGTCTTGGTTCAGACTGGCTGGCCTTGTTTCTGCATGGCTCCTCAATTATAGGTGTTGTACCTGATTTTGTTTCTCATGTAATAGAGTTGAAAAATGTGGATGTTGCATTGGTGCACTGTTTGGGTTCACTAGCTCATGGTTAGTTTTCTGTAAGTAAAAGCACAGATACAGGAGCGAAAAATTTACCCAAGTAATCGAAGTATCGAACATAAAATACTAAGTCTGTGTTTAAAATGTTACTTTCAGACTAAAAAGTTTAAGTATTTTGCGCTGTTGAAAAGTGAAAGGTGTTGATCTTGATAAAGAATTATCCAGATTTTTTGTCAACCAATTTCTTAATGTTTTTAGACTTTTTATGAGTATGTTTTTGTTTGCTCAAATCCCAGGGCTAGAACAGGACCAAACCAGTCTACTTTAGTATGAATGGGATTAAACCTGAAGCAAACTAGGTGTGAACGCAGCCGCATTTTCTCAGCGAGTGCAAAATGGATTTGTAAAAGAAACAAAGGTTACATACATTCTAATCAAATCAAATCAATGCAATCCATAACTGTCTTTACTCATCCAGATGATTGCAGTGGTTGCAACCAGTCATCTTCTGGCAGAAACAGTTTGATTAGGTTGTAATATGCTTGAATTAAAATGAGAATTTCTTGCGATAACTTTTATTTCATGTTGTTATTTTCTTTAGTACATGTTTGTTCTGTCTACCGGCCTGAAACAGTGGAGGTGAATGGAGCAGAGGGTCAAGTGTGGATTAGGCCCATCTGACCCTGCTGAGCCTGACCCAACACCAGCCTCACAATCCGCTTGGCGACCTCTGCTCGGCACACATCGGTTTAACCAGTACAAGAGAAAACCATGGACATAAACAAGGAATAAAGTCTACATAAAGAACTGCATGTACTGTATGAGTGAAGGCTGACTTGAGAGGTTTGAAACGACTTAATACGATACACATTTGCCAAAAAAGGTTTCCTTGATATGCAGTGTTGTTTCCTCATCTAAACCATTCAGTTTCATTCATGTTTTTTTTTTTTATTTGCCAGGATGCACTGACCAATCAGCAAGTCAGTAACTTTCCAGTTTTAAAAAAAAAGGGGAAATACAATCACATGAACCTGTATTGCCAGCATTGTAGGGGAAGTTACTTTGAAAAAGAACTAGTTACACATTTACACAATGTAAAATGTATGTAAATGTAACAGGTTACACTACTTAGTTACTTTCTCAAAAAATAACTCATTTACATTAGTCGGGGATTATTTTATTTGGGAATATTGTATAGATGTGTGCTTTTATGTTTTAATAATCACATTTAAACAAACAAATTAGTTGTTTAAACGGTCTCAAATCACAACAAAAACATAAGAAATTGGAAACATTTCTACAAAGCTATCAATCTCTGCCTTTGAGAAGTTAACTGGACAATATAAATGACAAAGTAAATGACCTAATGAATGTCCATTAGGATTTTTAATTTTAAATTTATTTTTTCTTTTTGTTTTTACAATTTTTAAAGCAATGTTTTTGTATTTGTTTACCTGGCATCTTAGGACATAGGTCATGTTTATGAAACTGAATAAAAATCTGTCATACTGCAGTGGTTCTAAAAACCCAGTTTACTCTTAACAAAACCTAATCTCGCAATCCTTTCATTCTTTCATCTTCTATTCTATTCATTCTATTCATCTTCATTCATCTTCATCTTTCCGCTTGTTCCCGTTAGGGATCGCGGGTGACTGGAGCCTACCACAGTACCTTTGGGCCTTATATAATATATATGTGTATATATATATATATATATATATATACACATATATACACACACATATATATATATATATATATATATATATATATATTATAACTAATTATAATATTATATATATAAACATTTCATATGTCTATGTATTTGACATGTTTAATTTGTACACTCCACAAACTCTATTAAAAAAAAACAGAAATCATTGTATTCTATTATAACTCAGAAATGATGAGCCACCACAGCTGAAGTGAGTGACTCAGAGGTGTCTTATGTAAGTGTGACTTCCACATCAGAGGATATTACGGCTGATGACAGGGTCAGATACACAGCTACTGTGACTCAGTGTCACTGCAGCACGTGCAGCAGACAAAAGGCCAATTATCTAACTGCAATTACTAATAGTCTTCATTCCAATTGGTTGTTTTGTTCCGTATCATTAGTAGTTGAATTCAGAATTCTTGTTTTGTTATAAAATGTGATATTGAACTGACGTTTTGAGATTTTGATTTCAAAAACATTGTCCAGATGACTACCTTTGAAACCATCTCTACTACGGACCACTCCTGGACAAATCTGGGATTACATTGATTAGACAGGATATGTGTGAAATGACGGTGAAGAGTTGGAAGAGACATTAAGCTAATTGTGGTCAGGCAGTTCTGCTACGTCTCCCCTTGGCCATAGTACAGCTCTTGGGTTTGTTTCTTTAATAATTGTACATTTGAAAATGCACTTTTTTCCCCTCATCATCGTGTATAAACAGCTTATACTGTCTACTGTCTGACTATGTGTGTTTTATCTATCACAAACTTAGAGCCGCAAGCAATGACTGAACGTTGGCGGCCCACCACACCCAAAAGATTGTACAGGTGAATATTAGTGATGGGGTCTGTGAGCGCAAAGAAGTTAGATAGATTTTAATATCTGCTTCCTCTTGTCACTATTTGAAAATCAGAGCAACATAACAGCATATTCAACCCCTTACTACATTATAGTACACACTGCAAAGCAAGGCAAGGCAAGGCAAGTTTATTTACAGTGCACAATTCGTACACATGGCAATTCAAAGTACTTCACACAACAGTAAAAAAAAAAATGCATTAATCACAAAGACATGACAGAAATCACAAAACCTTCATTTCTATTCATTCAATTTAAAAAAAATTCTGACATGAATCATACATTTTGTCCGTGTTTAGTGATCCGCCAGATCGAAAACCAAGTCTATTGGACCACACTGGCAGACACTCTTTTTCACATATTTATTTGACATTGCCAAGGTAACAGATGTCTCCGGGATGGGCACAACGCTTTTGGATTGATTCTTTCCCATGTTTGACTGTCCCTAGACGTCAGCACGATTTCTGCCACTACACACGTCTGCACAGAGCTTATGTATCTTTTACGACGACTATCTCGTCGACGCCTCCACCTTACGTGTGGCACTTTTGTATCTTTAACGACGGACCCGGTCTCCTCTGCCCCCTCCATAGATTTAGCTTTTGCTAAACTAATTGTCCCAGACAAAACTCAACCAAAGCTTTTAGTGCTAAAACTCGCTCTTGATCAGTGGGACTGCCTCATCATAGTTAAATAACATTCATGCATTTATATCTGTACTAATCATCCGACTAACACAGAAACTCAGCAGTGCAGTGGCTCATTTATCCAGACATTTCTATGTTTAATGTGCTGCTGATTTAAATATGAGCTACATATAGTTATACTGGCCACTTATAAAGATACTCTCCAGAGCATTACACATTCATGTCTTATGCAGGCATCAATGAAAAGCTAATGTTAACTGGACTGACCCTCTGTGTCAAATGTAGCAGGTGTTGTATGACCACGTGGCACAATCTGAAGTAAGAAATCTACAGCCTCTAGGCACAAAGCAACACAACTTTTCTAATTAACAATATGATATAGAGTTTTATGATCTGAAATGGAGGAAAACATGTATCCTACTTATCTCATTTTTATACTCTTGCATGTAAATGTAGCCAATGTATAGTGACAGTTGGTGATCGGAAAAGGTTGTTGACAAAAATTGTCTACCCCAGGGCAGCTATGACTACAGAAGTACAGAGTTTGGGCAGTGAATGCATAATGCCTGAAATTGTAAAGTTACGAACACATTTCTTTATCATTTACAATAGGTGTTGGAAAGGATTGTGCAATATGGCTGTTAAGTCCTGCAATAATTATACAATCGTGATATTTTAATATACTTTAGACGCAATCATCTCAGTTATTTTAAAACTAGTTTTTGACTAATATATCAATCAAAGGCAATTCATAAATAAAATCCACTTTTTTCAACAATTTCATTTCAAAAGCATTACGTTTCTAACAGATGGAAAACCTTGATGTCATTGCGATATGTTTAGATTGTCGCAATATACGTTTTATGTTATATATTGCGATATCCATATGTTTTGCAATATGTTGTACAGCCCTAATTTACAATATGTAAACGTTGTAACATAAATTGAAGAAGCCCGAGAGCTGTCACAACTGGCACATAGTTCAACGTCTTCTCTGTCAGCACAAATGAAGAAAAGTGAAATTTTCTCCCAAATGCCTCAGAAAGTGGTGCCATTATTCAACCTCAAAGACGAGAATGTTGTCAGTTGAAAGGACTTTAAACCATAAGATTAATATTTATGTAGGTTTATGTAGCCAATCCCAAGCAGATAATGACAAGGTTCAACTTTGTGTGATTTTATTCATTTATTTACTTATTTATTTATCTGTCTATTTATCTATTTGTTTGTTTGTTTATTTATGAGGCAGGACAAACAACATTTGGCTTTGTGTTGTTTCAATAACCTACTTTTTGTGAGGCCGGTGTGAAAAATATTGACGCATGACAACAAATTTGACGCGTCTCGTTTGCATCGAACTGTATATTGTACCATTCTGAGAGCGAGTAGTGCTGTTTACTTAAACCCGTGTTGAAGTATATCCACTAAAGTTGTTGTTAATTCAAAGAGACAGTATCACTAAGAGCAGATTCTCTCACATCAAATATTTATTGGCCCAGTTTAAATAAATGTTTACGCGGCTTTAGTTCTGAAGATTTTGCACCAAGCTCAAATGAGGTGATCAGATCTATAAAAAAGTTTGTTCTTTTTTAAAGAGGTACTGAAGTTAGGAAAGGAGATTTTGTAGCAAGCAATGCAAACTTTCTTTTGGTAAGTTGTTGATATGTAATGTGTTTTTTCCGGTTGTATCTCTGTTTGTGACGTCAGCGCTGTTCACTAAGAGCCGGTTATCGCTTCTTTGCTCTTCTCTCCATTTGCCCTATTTCTGGTCCAAACACATGTATAATTCATAAGGGACAGTGATGCAGTCACACCTCACTCACCTGTGGCACGAAGGAGCACCAGAGGGAACACTATCACGTTTTACTACACATGAACTACAGTATTAGAATCCACTGTTCTAGTTATTCTACTGCATTCACTTCAGTAGACCTGTTAAATGTTCATAAACAAATACATTCTGAATTACAGAATGAGATAACTGGAGGCAAATGTGAAGTGGAATTTAATGTAATTTCCATGGAGAAATGAAAAATCAAGGGTCGAGGGTGTTTGACTGTTACATAGTACATGTGAGTGATGTCGTGTTTAAAGACATTTAAACACATTTTTACTTTATTTATTAGGGGATTATAATAGCATTTTTGATCATTTGTCATTTTAGAGATGCATTACATGCATTTTAGAGATGCTTTTCTTTATACAGCAAACTACACTTTTTCGGTGAAAAAAGTTTGGACATTCCCTGACCATTAACATTCCGACCTGATATCATTAATGAGCAAACATTTGGCCTCCAGTCACATCTGTTCTGAAATGTTTGATTCTGATGACATAGAATTTTAAAGGGTCTATAGAAGGCATTTTGATTCAAAAGATTTCACCAGATTCATCACTGTTCTGACTCCTCACCACAGATTGTAGAGGAACAGTCCAAACCCAGTGGCTCGGCGTTGAGCATTCGCCCACAAACTCAACGGAAGGTTGGAGGTTCAAACCCTGCTCCGACCACTGCGCCTCCTCCACTTTGCCTTTGTATGGTTGAGTGTGTGTGTCTGTGTGTGTGTGTGACTGGTTGTGGTCAGATGGGCAGTTCCGTCAGTCTGCCCCAGGGCAAATGTGGCTGCAGAATAGTGGCACAATACTAAAATTGTAAACGTGATATTGATAAGCAATAGGCTCAATACACGTCACAATTTTTTATACCATTATGATGATAATAAATGCTCTTATTTAGACAATAGACTGTCATTTTAAACACAAAATAATAATAGTTCAAATGTGTTCTTATACTAGAGCAAATAAAGCCCAAAATCATTCTAAAACTGTTTAGGAAAGGTCAAATTTTGAGCTTATTGTGTTTTTTGTTTTTTTGTACTGATACTTATCTAATTTTGGTACTAGTTTTAGTATCTGATTTTTGATACTTTTGACAACCTTACAGCTTACCATCACCGCGTACCATTACCATCAGTGAATGAATATTGTATGGAATTGTAAATCCACCCTAACCATCTGGAGAAGTGATACAGATGAGCATTTTTATAAATACAATGTTCATGATTTAATGGAAAGTCCATAAAACCCTCCGTCTCTACCCCAGATAATGTCTTTGCAGTTTTGCATTTGACTTACAACATGGCACTGGATTGATGCAACATTTTGTTTTGCCAACCTAACGCTTTTGCCTTCTAGGGGTGGATATTGACATAAGTATCCTGTTAACAATAGACTGACAATATTTTGTCAATCCAACAGAAATGTGTTAAAACATGTCTTTAAACGTATTTGTTGAGGTTCAATTGTCAGACGAATGTGAAATGTTTGTCAAATTAATCACAAAAGTTCAGAAATATCCCCTTGTAGCCGTGTTTGAAAATTTACAACATAACTTTTTAAATGTTTATTTCGATTCAGCTCTTTGTGTGGCATTTCCCCCTATATAGGATATACTCGATATTCAAATGTTGCATTTCAACAAAACAACATTCACCGTATTATCTTATTAATACTTTATTGTCCACTCCAAAGTTCTGATCATGATATTTTACTTCAGAGCTTGACAATGCATTATTGTAATTCATTGCACAAACAAACTATGCATCTTTTAAGTCTTGCATGCGTGTATTTATTTGATTTTTTATTTTTTTTGCCATGGAACTTATTTCACGTGCGCACATGCCAGTCCAGCAGTGAAGTCGGCAGACATAAACTGTGTGCGAGCGAGCGAGAGAGAAAGAAAGAAAGAGGCAAATCGGAATACACAGACTTAGTGCGGCTCAGTGTTACGCAAGAGCTCAGCTGGAGATAAGAGAGGAGAGAGAGTGAGGGGTGAGGGAGAGAGAGTGAGAGAGAGGAGAACACTCACCCGACCAAAGCTGCAAACAGGACCACTATGTTTGAACCTCTCGTGCATGCACCTACTAATCCTGCTCTTTCTCTTTGCAGAATCATGAAAATGCAACCAAAACAGACCAAGCTTTTTCTCTCTTTCTGCATTGAAGGAATAACCAACTCCTTTTGAAAGACATGGAGCTGTGAATTCCATCTTAAACTTTTCATTATGGCACAGAAATCTTGCAAACTGGAAGCAAAAGGTGTCAAAGCCTGGATGTGTCGGAGCGTGTTTCTTCTGTTCTGGTGTCTGGCGATGGTGACTGGATCGACGACAGAGCAGGGGGGAAAGCAGGAGGACCCGAGGGTGACGGCGGCCACGCTGCTGCTGACTGAGGACTGGGCAGGGACCACGGTGCAGTTACTACCGGACTTGCAGACGGAGACCCAGACTGAAGGGGTGAGCGAGGTGCTGATGGAGGGGGACGTGGAGGCGGTGACGCGAGGAGGGACGCCCAAGAACTACACAGGTAAGGGAGACGTCTTTCAGGTTTGTTCACGGAGTTTGTGATATCACAGTGACTTTTCTGGTACTTTTTCCACGTTTCTGAAGTAATCCAAGCAAATACTCTGAGCATATTCGGATTTCGTTGACCTCCAGTGGTTTGAGACTCAACAACTAGTAAAAAGCTCAAATAAATATGTAATAATAAAAAAGAAAACCATTCATACAGCAAGCTCAAATTTCCAAGATGGGAAAGACAAAATATTTACCTCATAAATGGAGACATATGTCATATTCGTTAATACAATTTCTAATCAAAATCTTACAGTATTTATTAAAATGTAGCACACTTTCTGTAAACAAAAGCTGTTGAGAAAGAGTGTATCCATCCAAGTGTGTATCCAGCCATAACTCTGCTCTAAAAAAACATTATTATACTGTGCTTTCATTGCATTTCTACAAAAGACAGATCGCGTACGACTACTAAGACCATGGTACGAGCTAATATTTGGCAGCTATTTCTGTCTTCACTTTTGGGCGTAAATGAGACTGACTTCCAGGCCTTAAATGCACAATAGTTGATAAGTTATACTGTCTGTGACTTCTATGAATATTGTCAGCATATATACGGACTGCTGCTGGTGTCTCTGAATTCATTTAAAAAGTACTTACTATTTTGGTTTCCTGTCCTGCTTAAGTCCTGGTTAACACTGATTTATGTTAGTCCCAATGACTTCCTCTGATCGACAACATCTGGAGGAAAAATGCAATGCCGTTTCAGTTTTTTCAATAGGTTTACCCTCACTTCTACTACTTTTTCATGTTGAGGTGTGACATCTCGGCCTTTGCTGCTAATGAGCACACTTAGTGAACTGCTGCTGGTCTAATTAGAGCCGTGCAAAGCCGAGTAATAGTGAACCAGTCCAGCTGCTTCTCCACTTGTTTCCAAACAGACCTGACAGGGGCAAACCTCACATGTGCTAATTAGACCCAGTTTACCCTGGAGTGGTGCGGCTGTGGGGTCAGGACGAGGGGGTTTTGCGGAATACGGAAATGTCTTGAAAGTTGGAATGGGTGGAGTCAAGTGTTAGGTGTGTGGGATTGAAGAAGCAAGATCTGAAGTGGAAGATGAGACAATCGAGCAGCAGTAATTACTATATTGTGTGCACATTTTCTTTGTACCACTGGAGAGTATTTTGTTATTTTCACGTTGTACAACAAGATCTGAGCTTTAGAGAATGAAATGAATCAACCTTTTGACGAATTATAGATACTAACTAACGACTAAAGTGTTTAGAAGGTATTGCACGTTAATGGGATTCTGTGTTTTTGTGTCAGTGGCTTGAAGTAGTTCCAATATTGTCGTACGTGGCAGTATTTGATGTCGCAAGTATATCACATTTCACTTTAACGTAACAGGACCAGACAGAGGCAGCAAAGGCCAGATCGAGAATGTTGAGCTGCAGTTATTGGACTGGAGGAACTTCGAGGACTATCATTTTTTTTTAAATTTCCAGACTCATTGTTCATATAAATCATGAATGGCAACAAACAACAACAAACAGGGTTATGAAAACGCAGCGCTTTCATAACGAGGACTGTTACCGCCAGTGTTAGGAAGAATATCATGTATTTAGGTACACAATACTGAATACCTGCACTAAAAGTATTCTGACACATGGTCCAATCACAGTGTTACTGACTAAAAACATGACTAAAACAGCTTTATGTTTATTAAGCATTTATTTAACACTGCATGATTAGAGCAGAAACAAAACAAATGCACAGACTGAACACAAGCGATGTGTTTTCTTTTTTTCCACCATCGCCACAAGAGCGTTCACTTAAGCAACATATGTTATAACTGTTTCTGCCCATAAACTGCTGTTATATTTGTGCCGATGTATACAGTATAGCGAATACAGTACAGCCAAAACAATTCATATCGGCTTGTGCTGGAGAAATAAGGTCGATAATGAGGTAAAAAGTGCAAATATCGGAGCGAGTCTGACAGAACTAGATGCCAAAACTACTGGACCGGGGCTTTTTCAGCAGCAGTATTCTTAGTGCATCATTATAATCAACTCTAAGCTTTTGCAGCACAGTAAGGCTGAGCTCATGTGGACAAGTTTGTTTGAGGAGATTTTGGAATAGGGTTAGATCAGAGGAAAAGACATTGCTTTTCTTTGTTTGTTTGTTTTGATAGATTACATGATAGTTATAGTCTTAAAACTGTCCCGCAAGGAGAACCATTGCTGACAGACAGATGCAACAGCGCTACAAATGAAAGAATCAACAGTTTTCAAAGCTCGTGCCGCATAGACAAAACATCTTTAAGTCGCGTATCTGTCCTGCTCAAATTGTAAAGTGAAGTACAAATAATATTCATTTGTGAAAATAAATGTGTGTTTGCTGTAGTTGTGTGCCTTCATTGAAAGCCCTTTGTAAAGTTACTGTGTACATTGCTGTTGATGTTTAGAGTTTTGAAAGTCAAACGCAGTCCTGTGGCTTAGAGGAGGCAGCTGGTGAGACGTTCAAAGACACGGATTTGTCCGAGCGTTTGTTTTTGTTGTAGTTTGCGTGACTTCACCTTCAGCGTCAGACTTTCTCCTCTATCTCCTGCCACTCAATACTTTTATTGAGTTTTTATTGGTCAAAAATCCGGCTCTGACAGTTTATTGCATGTCCAGCCTTCTCTCATCCCCGTTTCACGCTCAGCTGTCCTGACTAATAAAGCCTACGGGCCAAAAAAATCCTTTTATAAAAACAAAACATATATTCTTACTGTGGGCGGGGTCCCCGCTCCACAGATGTGTTCATTGGCCAGGGGCCATCACTGGCTTGTCTCCATGGAGAAAGGTTTCTTGCCATATTGTGGAACATTCCAGGCAAAGTAACGGCCTTTTTCTTAGAGACAAGCAGATGGGAAACCAAAAAAAGTCTCCTGACCAAACACAAAGATCTGGAGCTGGGTCCATCCTGACTGGACTTTCTCTCTCTCTCTCTCTCTCTGTTTCGCTCTGTTTCTCTCTCTTTCTCTCTCCCCTCTATCTTTCTCTCTCTCTCTCTCTCTGTTTCGCTCTGTTTCTCTCTCCCCTCTATCTTCTCTCTCTCACTCCTCTTTCTCTTTCTTTCTTTTTCTCCTCTCTTCTTTCTCTCCTCTCCTCTCTCTCTCCCTCTCTCTCCCTCTCTCGTTTCTCTCTCACCCCTCTTTCTCTCTCCCCTCCTCTTTCTCTGTCTCCTCTCTCTTTCTCTCTCTCTTTCCCCTCTCTCGCTCTCCCTCTCTCTCCCATCTCTGTTTCTCTCTCTCCTCTCTCTTTCTCTCTCCCCTCTCTCGCTCTCCCTCTCTCTCCCTCTCTCTCCCATCTCTGTTTCTCTCTATCCTCTCTCTTCTCTCTCTCTTTCTCTCTCTCTTTCTCTCTCTCTTTCTCTCTCTCTTTCTCTCTCCCTCTCTCGCTCTCCCTCTCTCTCCCATCTCTGTTCTCTCTCTCTCTCTCTCCTCTCTCTTCTCTCTCCCTCTCTCGCTCTCCCTTCTCTCTCTCCCCTCTCTGTTTCTCTCTCTCACGTGCTCCACCCCAAAGCCCCTGGAGGCAGACTCAAAATGCTGGGCTCACGTGCCTAATGCACCGATAACGCACACATTCAGACCAAAGCAATCTTCTTAAGGGTTTACACAACAATCACAGTTGCTCTTTCATAAGTACAGCTGCATGGACCAGCGGCACAGCTGAAATAAGCACTTTATTTACTAAAAACAGGTGATTGCCCGGACATGGAGGAATTAGAGCAAAGATTTATGGGAAATCTGCCCAAATCGTCCAAATCCTGGAGCTGTGATTAATATGTGCCAGTCCAAAACATGTGGACGAAAAAGAAGTGGCAGATGAAAACAGTTATTGTCGGAGATGGCCAATATTGTACTATATATATACTCAAGTAAAAGTAGTCACCTGGAATAAGCACTCATTAGAGTATACTTTTTAACAAATATAGCAACACACTGGATTCTCTGCAGTTTATGTGTTTACTTAATATTATCAGTTTGAGTTATATTTTTGTCCTCTTTGAGGTTAGTTATTGTTATAGACTGGTTTATATTTAGTGGTACTTGTAACAAGTAAGGAGCTGAGTCAAAAGACAAAGCTCTCGATTTTCCGGTCAATCTACGTTCTACCTCACCTATGGTCATGAGCTTTGGGTAGTGACCGAAAAGACAAGATCGCGGATACAAGCGGTCGAAATGAGTTTCCTCTGCAGGGTGGCTGGCGCTCCCTTAGAGATAGGGTGAGGAGCTCAGTCACCGGGAGGAGCTCGGAGTAGAGCCGCTGCTCCTCCACGTCGAGGGAGCCAGCTGAGGTGGCTCGGGCATCTGTTCCGGATGCCTCCCTAGGGAGGTGTTTCGGGCATGTCCCACCGGGAGGAGGCCCCGGGGAAGACCCAGGACACGCTGGAGGGACTTTGTCTCTTGGCTGGCCTGGGAACGCCTCGGGATCCCCCCGCAGGAGTTGGAGGAAGTGTCTGGGGATAAGGAAGTCTGGGAGTCCCTGCTTAGACTGCTGCCCCCGCGACCCGGCCCAGGATAAAGCGGAAGAAGATGGATGGATGTAACAAAGTTCTTACAAGTTTGAAATCCACTTTGCTAAACGAAAAACATAATTGTGATGACATTTTTGTTTTGAGTTTATCAAGCAGAAACAAAACAAAACATGTACTCAATATTTCCATAGAATAAACACATACTGAAACTTTTAATTCAGCTCAGATTTGAACATTTGTCACAAACAGACTTACTTCCACTTACAGTGGAAAAATATTGAACTTTTTTTTTTTATAACATGGCATTGGACAAACAAACATTGACAGACTATCACATAATACAATACATAAACAAAGATACACAAAAGGGAAGTAAGAGTAAAGTAATACAATACTGTTTAATAATGATGAGAGTTTGAGCCAGTTTGAGTCGAATTGTAAATAACTTACGAAATATTACATTATTGCAGTTTACTTTTTTGTCAGTCTGAAGTCCAGAGAAATGGTGTGGGTCGTGTCAAGAAAGGTGAACGAAATACCAAATGAATATGCAAATCACAGCACAATAGGAGGCAGATGGTTTTCTGGAGGTGACCTTGGAAGGGAAAAGTGGAAACACTTTACCATTTAGCACATGAACTCTCTACATATGAACAAAATGTATTAATGGAAAAGTAATATTATTTGTCTGTAATTCCAGTTGATATTAAGTGTTTCATTTTGCTGAGGCCTTTTCCTGGAAGTCAATCGATCTCAGTCCTGATATTGATCTAATTGCTCCATGCGCTCTCATTTATGCTGACTTAAATTACTCCTGACTCCAACTGCAAGCGTAAATGTGTCTAAATGTTCTCTTATACAGTTTTATTTTATAGTCTAAATATAGTGACCCATTTCACGTTTCAGGTCAGCGGAGACTATGTTCATCATATTGTCTGGTTCACAGGAGTTTACAGTCATTTCAGTCGGTTTCATGAGCAACATGTCCATTAACCCACATGTTATTCTCTGTTTAATGCATGTTTTATATACCATATGCTAAAGGGAATACACATATGCATTTAACCCAGATTTTTCCTCTTTAGGTTTCTTTACACCAATGCCGTTATTGCCTGTTTGTTGTGTTGCAAGTAGTCACATGCTCTTTCATCGGTGTAAATGACTTGGATTTGGTTCAATGTGGTTTTTTCACATCAGTCGGAGTTGAAGCATTGATTAGTTAGACAGAAAGAGCAGGATATATTCTGAAAGTCATTCTAAAACACTAAGGAAACTAAAAATATGTTACACATGCATAAAGCACCAAAGTTTTCATCTAAAAATAGCTTCATAATCCTATCCTTTTTATGTTGCCAATACTTATTTTATTTATTTATGCTTTTTCTCAGAATAGTGACTAGAATAGGGTTAGTAAATATGGGACTGGTGAAGTGGGTATTTTTTAACTGAATCAAGTTGGAACAATTATGAAATCCTAAATGATACAATTATTTCGAATAGTAGAATGCCCTGGGCAAAGAACAAAAAATCCGGCATGTCTTTTTATAGAACAATCTTGTAATTTAAAGATCTATAACTGAAATGCATGTGATTCTTGTATTAGTTTATCAGTTAATTTCTCACATGTTAATGCTGCTGGAGTTACAACATGCACTTTGAACGGAATCCTTCCTTTTAAAGGTGACATATTATGCAAAATTAACTTAAATGAGTTATTACCTTTGTTACAACAGTGCTTCCTTGTCATTAGTTTAATTATGGTCTTCATCTACCCCCTATCCCCGCCCACATCCCTGTACTCAGCTGTGAATATTTGAAAAATTCAGACTCCGAGTGAGACATGTAGGGTTTAAAAATGTCAAGTAGCCACTTTCCAAAGATACAAACATATGAATGAAAATATGCTGCTTGTTACGGTGAAATGTCACTATGAAGAGGCGGGGCTTATCAGTTCTGCAGTTTTGAACAGGAAGTCAATTGGCCTATTTCTATTATCAAGCCGTTTTCGGCCAATTTTGCAGTTTACCATTGCCAAAATGTAAAATGATGATCTACTTATGTTATAGTTAAATATTAAGAACCTCAAATAACATATGTCTACTCTAAACATATTGCAAATATATACTATCACAATAAAAACATTTGCCCCAAAATCAAGTTTTATTTATAAAGCACACTTACAACTTTAAAAGACCAAAGTGCTGTACAGCAAAGTGCAATAATACATGCATACAAACAATTAAAATACACATTACTTTAATAAAAATAATGTGCAGCCCTAATCTGCGCCTCCTGCATCATCAGAGAGAAATGCTAACCACTCTGCCATTGTGTGTGTGTGAATGGTCAAACCAGGGCTCGTATTAATTCCGAGCCCCAGACAAAGCAATCACATATCGTATATATGAGCAGTGGTTATTAGCGCTGTAAACCTAATTCTCATTGCCATGACATAAACTCAGCATAAAGCCACAGTCGGGGCGACACCAAGGTTAATCCACCCTTCAACACACCGGCCCAAATTACACATCTGTCAGTGCACTTTCACCTTCAAACAATATGCTGTCAGGGGAAAAAAGAAAGATGTTGAGCGATTGAAAAACCTTTTTAATATGTTGGGCCTGTGTGCACTTCCAATTTCTTTGTTTGACTTTTGCTCAGGTCTGCAAAGAGCAAAACCTTCCTGGCTCCATTTTATGTTTACCATCATGCTCAGAAATGGATGCGATTCTTGTATTCATTTATTATTTCAGTCTTCTCTCAAACTCTAATGATCTTGGATGCGTTTGTAACATGCACTTTGAAATCAATCTTCATTTCAAATTCGAACAGTGTCGAAAGATTACAATAATATATTTTTCTAAAATCACTGTGATTTGAACTAAATTAATTTGGAGAGTGAGTAAATTTTGCCAACACTGGGCAGCAGGGGTTAAATTACTAGACCATATGAAGATTGAACCCACAACCTTCTGGGCGTGAGGGTGGAGTCACTTTGCAGACATTGTATATTAAATATGTTGCGCTCTTTTTCCATTGTGATTCCTAATGGACCCATGCCAGATTTTAGATGCAATTTCTAACCAACAATCACTTCAAGCAGCTTTTTCTTCTCTCATGAGTCTTTACACGAACTCAAAGCAGAAACGTAAATGCAAAACGTTTCAATTACTGTAATCTTGTTAGTCTTAAGGCAAAGCCAATTTTCTTTGTCTATTCCTGACTATTTCTGGTGTCAACGATCCTGTTAACGACCGCACACTCACTGACAGAGAGAAGCCCCAAGCAAATTAGAGTAAACCTATCACTCCTGTCCATTCAGCTTTTCAAGGCAGCACACATTTGTTCAGATCTAAAGTTCTGTCAGGCTGCCCTCAGTGCTTAGCACTATACCATGCTCTACAAGTCAAAATGAAGAATTTGAATTTAAACTGTGGGTTTGAGTGGCTTTGTGCAATTTGGGATATTGTCACTTATACTGTTACAAAAAACGAATACAAACTTGACCTACATTTAAGTGAAATTGAGTATCTGATACAATTCTTTTTTCCCAGTTTTTAAACAGAGCATATGACAACACATGCAACACAGAACAGGAGAGTAAACATGAACAAAACTAAAACTAAAAACTTGAAAAACATCCAAAATTCCTACTGCACATTTCTAACGTAAGAATCCCATTAAGTCCAGAGTCTGTAAAACAGGGCAATTTTCAGATTAAGTCCAAAGGTAATTTTCCATTTTACGAATGTCAAATATTATCTAAATATTTTCCAGTTGTGGTATAACCTTTGCTTTACCAGAAGTCCTACAAATTTATACTTTTGGCTTGTCTTGTCACCAAACGGATTGTACCACATGCTTTTACAATCACGTCTGTCACAGTAATTACTATATCTACAAATCATCCAATAAATATTAGCTGTAACAATATTTTTTGGGGCTTAATGTGTATCTTGTGTACACTTTCTTTGTGTGTTTCATTTGTATTGTAGTTGTTGCTGCTCATGTTTTTCAAATATGTTATAGATTTAGAAAGGGTTTACATGGGATTCTGCGGCTTTAGAGTTATTGTGGCATAAAGTAGTTCCAATATTTTTGATATAAATTTCATGACTGGCCTGTTTACAATACCCTGGAACTGTATGCTGTCACCCTGATTTCTGATGGGTGTGATTAAAGCAGATTAACCAGATTGACCAAGAGTAACGCATGGTCTGTTCTTCACAACAAACACTGAGGACTGAGAACCAGCGTGGATTTCTACACAATCAAGCAGCAGATCCCTAAAAATAAGTTTTATATTTTTTGTGAATGTTACGAGAATATTTGAGAAAAAATCTCTCAACCCCTGCTTTTTTGAGAAACATGCTACTAATTAGCGGCTGTGATTGACACGTCCCAAATAAGAAAAGTTGTTTGATGCACTTTACAGTCTGAGTTCTCCTGTAAAGCAGGAGTGACTGATGCGCCCCAGAAGGGTAACAGAGGATGCAGACACAAGGGGAACGTGCAAACTCCCCACATAAAGGCTGCACCTGGTCCAGATATTGAAATTGGGGCCTTCTTGGTGTGAGTTCTAATCACTATGTCGCCACCCGTAGGAGCTTTGAATTATTGTCCAGAAGTGTAAAATTGTACACTATACCTCACACTTTGCCGGAAACAGTTCAATCTTGTCTTCTTTCTTTGAGTTTTGCTACATCTTACAAGAGTGAATTTAACATTTAACATAGATAGATAGTGGTAAATGTGTGTAGAATGTCATTCAGCTCATCAAAAACCGCTCTTTTGACACCTCTTTGTTGCTTATTTTTCCATTGTAAGCACATTAAAGCAGGCTCCACTAAAACAGGACAGTTGGAATATAACTTGACATTTTAAACCTTCATTATAATTATTATTTTATTGTTTGGCCACCAGATGGTCAATGTGTGAGTGAGCGCTGGAAAAAAGGCATTAAAATACCCATTTTAATTTACCAGCCAATCAGACAAGGCCACCCGTTGGAGGCGCCCCTGTGTCTAAGGCCTGATGCTCCTGACATTCACTTTTCTTTAAAACAGGTGACTTGGTCTTCTCTGTGGTTCAAGAGCTGCCAACAAACCTCCCACTGTCTCCCCAGTCACTCCAATATGGCCGCTGGCATGGACTCAATTTCATTATTACCTTCCCATGGATTTACACTAGCCTTTGTCCAAGTGAAATCATGGGGTGCCTTCTGAAATGGACCAAAATGGAAGTACAATGTGTCTAACTAAAGGCAGATCCCATTGTTTAAAAATGTATTGTTTCCTTTGCAGAGAGTGTTCCCTTTAATCCCAAAATCTCCATGCATACTTCATAATGTGCATTTTAACATGACAGAGTGAGTTTTAGTCAACTTTTGTAAGATAGAGGTGAAGTGACAGTAACCACAGTTGAACATTAAGTATCTTTTGAACTCTCACGTCTGATTTAACCATGCTAGAAGCACTTTGAAGTATATGTGTCAAACCCTGTTGTCTTACACACATGACATAATGGCTGAAGGCTAGCACTCATGCCTTACTGAAAGAAGGTCAATCAGAATCAGAATCAGAAAGGGTTTATTGCCATTGTCAATGAACAAAATTCACAAACATAGGAACTTGTCTCGGCATTAAGGTGCAACATAAAACACTGATCAATAATAAAAAACAACATATATTCAATCCAAAGGGCATGCATAAGAAACAATTTAAAATTACTAAGCATAAAATAAAAATAAAAATAAAAATAGGCATTACTCTATTACACAGATTACAGGTAAATTTAAAGTTGTATTGCAGAAAGTGACAGTGCAGTGAGTGTAGAATAGTTGCAGTTAAGTGGCAGGTGTTTAAGAAGAGTTCATGAGTTCAACGGCAGAGGGAAAGAAACTATTCTGTGTGCGCGGAGTTCTGGTCCAGATGACCGTAGCCTCCTGCTGAGGGGATGGGAGGGACTCAAATAGTCCCTGCCAGGTGAGAAGGGTCAGCTGTGATCCGACCTGCTCGTCCCAGAGCCCTGGAGACGTTCAGGTCCTGCAGAGATGGAAGTCTGCAATCGATCAGAGCACACAATGCGCTGTAGTCTCTGTTTGTCCCTGGCTGTGGCTCCAGCTACCACACGGTGATGGAGAGGTGATGGCCGTGTAAAGCTGCACCATCATCTGCACTGGCAGCTTGGCTTTCCTCAGCTGCGAGGATCAATTTTATGGATGCGTGGCTGAGGTGCAGCAGTTTGTGACAGGGACAGAGAAGAGCAGAGAGAAATACACAGCCCTGTGGAGCTCCTGTGCTGATAGTCTGAGTGTCTGAGACATTCTTCCCCAGCCGCACGCACTGCCTCCGATCCGTCAGGAAGTCAGTGATCCACCTGCAGGTGGACGTCATATACGTCATATTTATCTAAAACAAAAAATGCAAAAAACTAAAAAACTAAACAAAACAAACAAAACAAACAAACAAACAAACAAACAAACAAAAACATGGTATTGATGCATCCCAATGTAGGATGACCATAGCTGAGGCAATATCCTCTGCCATGACTGAAGGTACATATTATATCTGCCCGGCCCTTGCATGCTCTCTGAGTGTTTATACAGTGAACCGGAGCAGGATTAGCTGATGAGCCATGAGCAGCATCAGTCGCTGCTACAGAAATAGATCCAGAGAAGACGAGAAGACACGAGGAGGTCACGGCATCCACAGCAGCTGGAGTTAAGCTAACAGGACAACACTCTCACCTGAGGGTGGACTATATGTACTGTATGTCCATCTTTCTATTACATCTCAACAACAAAGCAACATTAAATCCTAAAAGAATGAAGCATTTACATGATTTGCATGATAATCTAATTTAGTTGTTGTATCAGATGCCCTACCAAAGACCTGGCGACAAAGATTTTATGCACTTAAAGGAACAACTTTGAACTACAGCATAAGTCGATCATCATGTTACACTTTGTTCACAACAAAGTACAAGTATGTTGGCGGGGATAGGGGGCAGGTGAAAACAGGAATTGAGCCTTAAATGCAGGACATTACAGGATGATTCAAACGTGCACGGCTCAATCAAAAATAACTTTGAGTAAACTAATGGTGAAGATAAACAGTTATAGCGGGTTAAGGCTTAATATGTCCCCTTTAAAGTTAATGTGCTTCACTAAAAGATTCAAGGCAAAGAAAATCACGTTAAGCTGCACTTTTTTGGATGGTCACAAAGGTTAATATGTATTTTCTCTTGAATTTTTAAATTTAGAGTGATGATTAGTATTTACATGAGCTGTAAGATTACATTTAGATTACTTCTTCTTCTTCTTTTTTTTAAAAATAGTTTGACTTTCATTCAGTCTGAATGGATTAGAATGACTGTACCTTTACCTATATGCACTTTCTTTTCCCCCTCAAGTCATTGGAATTAAACTACATTTGAATTTTGAACCGACATATGACTACTGCTTCAGAGCTATTACAGACCAACTAACCTGAAACAAGACAACCTATTCAATAAATCTCCTCAAAAATCACATCTGCGTAATGATAAAATAAATAAATAACAATAAATTATAATACAAATAAGTTTTTCTCTCCAGCCTTCATAGCCATTGGTTATCTGCATGTTGCCTTTATTTAATCAAAGCCTGTTCCCACATCCGTTGACTGACCATGACCTGAATGTTTTTGGTGCTCGGAGGGTTGCCATGTTGACTCTCCAGAGGTTTAGTAGCAGACTATTGGATGTGGGACTCAGTGATGGCAACCCACTGATTCATAATTGCTTTTCCCTGCGGGCAAACCTACAGGACAGAACACATGGTGAAGTTCAGGGCACATCAGGGCTATTGACAGAGAACTCCAGAAGTTAGAAAGAGGTTTTGAGGACCAAGAAGGTCGTCTCCCATTGACTTATATTTAACACTGGACAGAGTACGTTGATTTGTTTATGTAATTGTAAGTTCTCTGCGGTTGGAACACATTTATCAAACCTGTTGTCTGTAGAAATGTACTACGTAAGATTTACGCATGACTCAAGATGCATTTAATGTAGTCAGAATCAGAATCATAGGAACTTGCTTTGGTGATTCAGTGCAACATAAAACACTGAACAATAATAAAGTAACATATATAAAATAAAAAAGGGCATGCATTAAAGAAACCATTTAAATCTACTATAGGATACATATAAAAATAGGCTTACTATGTACACAAAATTTACAGTAAAATTTACAGTTGTAGTGTAGTAAGTGATTGATTAAGTAATAGTTAAAGTGGCAGGTGTTTAAGAAGTGTTCATGAGTCCAACGGCAGAGGGGAAGAAACTGTTCTTGTGGCGGGAGGTTCTGGTTCAGATGGACCGTAGCCTCCTGCCTGAGGGGAGTGGCTCAAATAGTCCATGTCCAGGGTGAGAAGGGTCAGCGGTGATCCGACCTGCTCGTCCCAGAGCCCTGGAGACGTACAGATCCTGCAGAGATGGAAGTCTGCAGCCGATCACCTTCTCAGCAGAACGCACAATGCGCTGTAGTCTCTGTTTGGCTGTGCTCCAGCGTACCACACGGTGATGGAGGAGGTGAGGATGGACTCAATGATGGCCGTGTAAAACTGCACCATCATCTGCACTGGCAGCTTGGCTTTCCTCAGCTGCCGCAGGAAGTACATCCTCTTTTGGGCCTTCTTGATGAGGGAGCTGATGGTTGGGCTCCCACTTGAGGTCCTGGGGTGATGGTGGTGCCAGGAAGCGGAAGGAGTCCACGGTGGTGATGGGGAGTCTGTCTATGATAGGGGGGGGCTGGGGGGCTGTGACTTCCTTGAAGTCCAGATCATCTCCACTGTCTTCTGGGCATTGAACTCCAGGTTGTTACTGCTGCACCAGGACCCAGACCAGCCGGTCCACCTCCCTCCTGTAGACAGACTCATCCCCGTCCAAGATGAGCCCGATGAGAGTGGTGTCGTCCGCAAACTTGATCAGTTTTACGGAGTCGTGGCTGGAGGTGCAGCAGGGAGAAGAGCAAATGAGAAAGTACACAGCCCTGTGGAGAGCCTGTGCTGATGGTCCGAGTGTCTGAGACATTCTTCTCCAGCTGCACGCACTGCCTCTGATCGTCAGGAAGTCAGTAATCCACCTGCAGGTAGATTCAGGCATGTTCTGGAGCAGAGCAGGGAGGATGGTGTTGAAAGCAGAGCTCATGTCCACAAACAGGATCCTGGCATAGGTTCCCGGGGTTGCAACAAGACCTTACAACTTTGGGCTTTTGGTAGGGTCAAATTGACCTCTGTTGTAAGACTGTGCAAATAATACAATTTTAATCAAGATTGAGATTTTGTGATTTGTCTTTGAGAAGTCTACAGCCAAGAGTTCAGTTTTCAGAAGAATTTTGACTATTTTCTGTGTTAGATGACTATGAGTAGAATCTGTATTATGTACAGGAATTGACTTTGTATTTATCTGCTTGTTTTTAATGAGATTAAATTATTATTATTTTTAATAAATTGTGTAGCTTAAACAAAAAAACCCACTTACTTATGTCATGACTGCAATAAAGCGTTTGTAAAAACATTCTCCCTTTCATGCAACCAAGTCAGGTCGGAAAACACCTGCTTTAGCAAATAGCAGCTGTTCTATATCAAATGCTTATTTTTGTTTTTTTTCTTTTTGTTTTCATTATAAAGCCATATTCCTTTATCTCAGGAGATTATTGATATTTTGATTAACATTGATTTGAATACATGAAAAAATGGAAAACATTTTCAGCTTGTGCCATTACCAAAATGCAAATATTTGCTGCCTCACATTCCTATTTGCTTGTACACAGATGAAGACGTAACTATCTTGGGCTTTGGGGAGTTTCTTGCTTGACAACAGTTTCCAAAAAATATCTCCACTCAGGCCTGGGGCACCATGAGCGTCACGTAATGTCTTCAATATTTCATCTGTCTTTATATAAGTAAGGGCTCTCTCAGTGTAGCACGTGTGGAAGCCTCTGGTGCTAGCGCTGAATATCCTGCTGTTCTTTTGGGAATAACAGTATATCACATAGAGAAAACGAGGAAGGAACAGAGAACTGGAAGTGTGTCTCATATCTCAGTAGTATTTAAAGGACAATATACAATTTTTCACCTACTAATACCGCTTTACCACTATACTACTTTTTCATTTTCCCATCCCACAGTGGCCATAATTGTTTTGCCCAAGAGCCCAACAGCAGGACTCAAACTCTTGCTATGGCTCCAGCACAGACAAATAAAGCCTTCTATTACTACTTCTTTTTTTAAATATATCTTGAAACTTGCCACACAAACTGCTTTGTCACTGGAAAAGTTGACAAACTTGAGTAAATGTAAAGGTGTTTTGCTTTTGTGTGTGGGTGTAATTATTTAACAAGCATTTTACTGCTAAATAAATTATTGCTAAAAAATTTGGGTTCACATCAACTCTCCATTGGCCTGTCACGGTTATACATTTTCAAGAATGATATATTGCTACAGGAAATATTGCGGTAAAATAAAATATTGTAGAATTTTAGCAGGGTAAAAAAAAATCACAATTAACCATATTGTAAAGAAAAAAATTACCAATGAATAAATTGCATAATAAACACTTAGTATAAATAAAAAGTCTTAGATATATCATTATTCTACCAACTGCAGCTTAAATTTGACAAGAAATAAGAACAAGATGAAATACGAGAACCTTCGTAATAATAAGTTGTGACAGGCCTTCTCTCCACAGATCTGACTTGTAACTTGTAAGTTCCACCAGAAAAGTTACACAGAGAAAGTGAATAGTTTCCTTTATAAAATGTAGCGTCGTAACTTTTCATCTCCTGCCCATCGTAAATAAAAACCCATTGCTAGCAACCAATCTATCATTTCAAAAAAAGAACGAACCCCTTTCTCCGGCAAACTCAAGGTTACATTTCCAAACTGCCACTGTTCATAATCCTCAGCTGTAGTGAGTCCAGTTCACGTGAGTTTGTGGCAGTGACTGTGCAGTGTCAGATTTAGAGTAATCCGTGAGAGAGGGGCCATGGTATTATAGACTCTGTGAACATGCAAGCTGCCCTCTTAGCGGGGACAGATGGAGGAGTTCTACACGGGGAATACACATAGAGAAGAGAAAGAAAGAGACGGTGGAGGTGGAGAGGAAAAAAGAAAGAAAGAAAGAAAGACAGAGAAAGAAAGAAAGAGAAGTGGTGAAGAGCAGAGGAGGAAAGGATAAGAGGAATAAGGAGAGAGAGATGGGAGAGGCAATTGAAGGAAAGAGTGAGGGGGGAGTTAGGAGGAAAGAAAGAGATGGAGCAGTGGAAAAGAGAAAGAGTGAGAGAAAGACGAGAAGGGAAAAAGGTAGGGAGGTAGAACAGAGGGAGAGAGGTAGAGGGAGAGGTAAAGGGGGAGGAAGAAAGAGAGGAGGGAGAGGGGAGGTAGAACAGAGAGAGAGGGTGGAATGGAGGAAAGAAAGAATAATGTAAAGAACAGAGAAGGAGGGAGAGTTAGAGAGAGGGTGAAGAGGAAAGGAGGAAGGAAAGAAAAATGTAAAGAGCGTAAAAGAGAGAGAAAAAAAATAGGAAACAAGGGGAGAGGAGAGAGAGGGAGAGGGCGAGGAGATGACACATCCACAGAGCACACAGAGGGACACGTGCTGGAGACAGTCACTGGAGACAAGGGCATGATCTGAGCAATGACAAACTGTGGGCTGTTTGTTCTAATGGAGCTTAACACGGAGCTGCAACAAAAGGAACAGCACTAACTACACTATAATGAGTACTGCACTTACTGCATTTACTGCAGTTACTGCACTTACTGCACTTACTGCACTTACTGCAGTCTGCTAGCTCTTCTTGCATTTTTGATCATGATTCTCACATTTGTGACTCAGTCAAAACCTGTGTAGAAAAATTACACAAATAACTTAAAGATGCACTATGTAACTTTTTCGGTGGAGGATGCATGCGCCACCTCCTGTCTCCATGGAGATCTTTTTGCTGCTTTGCCTGTAATGTTCCACTCTTTGGTGCAGCTTTATCATCGCCTGTCCATTGCAAAATCCAACTCAATATTCCGCATTTCATTTCTGCTTCTTGTTTTGTACTTCATTTCCATGCCACTGGTTTCACAACGTTATTACCACAAATACAAGTGTGCCTATTCCATCCAAACACTAAACCATTTGCCCCATCAGCTACAATTAGCATTTGCCTCTCTGTGGATTGTATGATAATTAGTGCAACGTTGCAGAACATAATAATGCCATACTTTGTTGTTGTTGGACGTGTGATATGATTTGAGCCTGACTAATCCCTCTGATTGTTTCTCCGGATCACGAGAGCTCTCTGTGTGGATTGTAGCATGAGGATGATAAAAATAGTGCACTTTCTTTCCGGCCAATGGCAACGTCCCACTGAGGAAACACATGGAATCACAACAAGACAAACCTGAAAGGAGAGAACATACTGTAGCATAAGCATGGTATGTAGCCACTGTATAGACCCTTTAAAGCCCATTATTCCTGCTGATTTTCCCTAAAACGCTGGACTAAAATGACCTCCAATTCAAACTGATGCTGTGAATCATTTGGACCATTTGGAGTGTAAACAAATGGCAGGGCTGTTTGTGAAGCCTGATTTACTCTAATTATAAGTGGAAATAAGCTCTGCACTGAGGAAAATCAGATTTCAAATACTGTTTCGATTTGTATCGGCTGCTGTTGGGGGTTTGGGCTGACAGACAGTAGATTGAGCATTTGTTGAGTCTGCCCTTTTCAAAGCTGAAGCCACAAAAAAACAGATTTAGTGACTTGTAATAAAGTAATAATAGTTCACAAGGAATGCCTATATATGACCTATTAAAGGCTTATTTTTTATTTTTGTATTTGGAGAAGACTTCCAGAATGATTGATTTGACTGAAAATAAGTGGGTTATAGCTTTCTTTTTATATTTTACCTGTTCTGGAGCGTGATACTTCTCGTTTAGATGGTTGACAAAAGGGAATAAATAAAGAAAAATTCAGGCAAATAGGCCTACATTGTAAAAATGGAATGGAGGTAGCTGGGATTTGCGTCAAAATATTACAAAATGTTAATGTCAATGTGATTTTGGCAAGTGAAATCCACTCAGCTGCATGAGAGCGCCCAGTTTAAAGACATTTATAATTTATGCATTTTACTTAATTAGTTTTTTTAGTACAAGATTATGAAAGACACTTTTAATGAAGGAAAAAGCATGGATCTTAAGGCTTTTATGGCAAATACTTTACCCCCACAATAGGTTTTTGGTTTTATTTACAGATTTATTACATGTAGAATTGAATGAACTATAGATAATCACTATTTTGTATGAATGCCACGATAACATTAACACAATAATGCGGCCACTGTGCTCTTCTTGGGCAAAGACAGTTCAACCCCCTGGTCGCTGGTGTCTCTGGCGCTAGTTTATTGTTTATGTGTGGTTAAAAGTGTTTGGTGGCGAGTTAGCAGAGGCCATTGTCACAGTTTGGCTGCCACATCTCTGTCAGTTCGCCCCAGAAGTAGCTCACTGCCACCAGAATGTGATTGTAGATTAAAAGTGGAGTAATGTAATGCGCTCTGAGAAGTTTAGCCAAGAAAACCACAAAACAATTCTATATTTATTATTATTAATCTGTACAAATGTAAATGTATGATGTATGAAGTATATAGTGTCTCCAGTTATATATCTAATTTTTCACTGTTTTACCTTTTATGTTATGTGAAAAAATCTTATGTCCCCTCTTTTCTTCCTTGTCCCTCTCTCAGGTCTGTCATGTATCCCAGTACTTCCCCCAAGGAGAGGGTCCTTTTTTGTGGAGGGAGGCAGTGGTATCTCCGTGGGCAGCGTTCTGGCCTTCTGGTGTCGGGACGGGTTCCAGCTCGTGGGCAGTGACAAGATCCAATGTAACGTGAAGAACGGCAAAGCGCAGTGGAGCAACTACCTGCCAGTCTGTGAAGGTACGGCCCGGGAAAAACACTTCGATATTCGTAAGGTTATGGCGCACTTACACTTAAGACGTGGGCAACAATAATCACTTTATCGACTTATTGTTCAATGACTGATGGACCGACAATATTTTGAGGTTCAATATTTATTTGTTTACCTTGAATTTGCACTGTTAGAACTTTTTATTAAAGTTAGGGCAAGTAAACTGTGCGCTTACTGGTTTAAAAACGAAATCTTTTCAAATTTTACATAACGAGCTGAAAAGAATTTAATAATAACTCATTGTAGATCGCATACTACTAACTAAGTAATAATGGGTTTTCATTATTTTTAATGCAAAATTGAATGCAATATTTGAGGTTCATTTAAAAAGTTTCACGATTATACTGGTTAGGGTTGAGACAAATAGTTCATTTATTTCTTGTTGCATCCATCTGACTTGTAAAAGCCAGTATTCCACAGTATTCAAGTATCTCAGGCTATTTTCATTAGAAATTCAAGTCTAAAATATTGAACCTAACCATTCATTTTGAGTCGTTTATCTATAAAAATATCTGTAAATTGTGAGTTTGAGTCCAGTGGTTTTTTTGCGTGTCCTCTCCCCTGTCTCGCCCCCATTTTCTGCCAAAAAAATCCTGATAAATGTAAACATGTCTAGGAGCATTAATATTTGAGAAAACTGAAATATCAGCTGCTGCTAATAAGGATTACATGCATTTCAGAACATGTTTGTGGACGTCTGAACTACAGGCGAGCAGGTTTTATACATTATTGAGCCAGAATCTTTTGGTGTTTGCAAAGGACCCAAATAACTGCAGTCTTTGCAATTTTCTAACGATTAATTTTGCAAGTTCAAACCTGGCCCTAGAGACCAGTAATGTTGTAAGTTTAAAAGGCAGTTAAACTAGACAAAAGCAGCAGGCAAAGTTAAAGATATTTCTATTCTCCTTGTTCTGAGTTGAAGGACAATTTAAGTTTCATGTTTTGGAGATAAGGTTTCCAAAGTGAGGCACATGCCGGAGGGAAATGTGAATACTGTATGGATAGAAGGCCGCTGAGGCTAGAGCTGTCGAATACAGTGCAAGGTCTGGGAAAAAACAAAGAAGAGTTTTGTGAATTAGGGAAAAAGTAAAAAAGGAAACAGAAGAGTAATTTGTCTTTTATGATTTGTACATAATGGGTGGCTGCATGCTGAAGAATGTTTTTTTTCCCCCCACTTTGATTCACTGTAGCGCGACTGTAAGCAGGTCTGAGACATCTTGTTAAATTGCATTATGAATTTTGAATACGATACAGGCGTACGTGTTACAAAGGCTCGTGTCCTGGTTTCGAGTGAGCTGATAAAACATTTGTTCCTCTGGTTTAGTTGTGCGTTAAATGTGCTGCCGTTTGTGGAGCAGCGCTAATGAAGCACCACACCAGATTTCACACAGTCCTGAACACGCAAATGTGTTGGGTGAACTTACTCAGCCACAGAACCGAGAGAAGACTGGAAACAGCTGGAGAGAAACTTTTAAAGGTGCACTATGTAACTTTTCACCACCTGCTTGTCCGTTGTTGTTTTGCCAAGAACAATCCACAGGTATTAATCTCTCTACCTCATCTATCTTGCATTTGTGTAAGTCCTGATGCTTTTTATGTAGAGAGTGTACGATATGTTGAATTTGACTGGTCTTTCTTCAAAAAGGATTCCTTATTCCCGAGAACTTTTGGAGACCAATTCAATTTCAATAGAAATCCTGTCAAACCCGGTAAAGTTGAGAGTACAAAAATGCCCAAAAATATCAGAAGTGGTGTTAATGAAAACACATTTGGGTTCTAATTATTTGCATGGATTTGTGGAGGATTTGAAAATTCACGTGCAAACTAAAATGAACTAACACTGACATTCCACCCTCCACCCTGGCAGACTGAGAGGTCATCATCCTGAAGGACAGCTCCTCTCCTCTGCCTTCTAACCCAGACTCCATCTAGTGGTTTGGAGCTGAGACACCAAAGACCATTTTTAACAACCAGAAAACCTGAAATGCAATGTATTGTCAACTTTTATGTAAATGTGAATCTTTTTTCTGATGTTGTGATCAACACATTCCAGATTAGCATGTAATGTTGTCTGCTGCCAAGTCAGTTTTCAATCACTCTAACTCTACTGTTGTGTTGTCTCTGCAGCGATCCCCAGGCCACAGGACAGAGGGCTCCGGGTGGCTGTGCTGGCATCGGTGGTGAGTGGAGTGGTGATCCTGGCCATGTCCCTGTCCTTCCTCATCTGCTGCCTCCAGGAGAGATCCTCCAGACTGCGGGCCAAGAAGGAGGGACGCCTCAGGTACTGCAGATGGAAGACTCTTACCGAGACACAGGGGGAAATATATTGTTGTACCAGCAGAGTAACTATGCTTTTAACTACAAAGCCATATGGTAACTCTCAAGAATGTATTCATACTGAATCTTTGCTGGTATTTGAATGTTGGTTTTTGTGCTTGATGTCAGTGAGTTTAAAAACAAATTTCCCTCAGGGGACAAGGAAGTCTGTTCCTTATTATTATTTATAATTTTTTTATTTGGTTGGGACAATGCATGGTAATGAACACGCCGGATTGTAGCCATGGGCTAATTTGCATCCGTTGTCCCGCATTTACTCTCACAAACACACTCTCTTTCATATACTAGCATACTTGGACACTGGAGGGTGAAGTGTGGTATGCACTACCGTCCCTCTGTGGCACCTGGCATTCCAGCCGTCTCCCATCCATTATGCTTCAATAAAATCAACTGAAATAGTAACTATTGGCAGTCTGGCGGTTAGCATTCCTGCATCACAGCAAGAGAGTCCTGTGTTAAATTGTTACATTTTCCATCAACCTATAGCATGGTAGGCTAATCCTCCAGCTAGGTAGTCCTGACTAGGGGTGGGCAATTTACCAAAACATATATCACAATTTTTCTGCAGCCAGATCATAATTCACTATTCAAATTTAGACCTTTTTCATGGTACTTTTAATTTTGTCCAAAAATTAAAACCCTTTTGTCTAAAAAAGGAGCGTTTTTTTTTTCTATCAATGTGGAATTGAAATTGGTATCCACTCAGTGTCACGACTTTTCCTTAGTATTGAAAATGAGTTTGAAATTTAAGCCTTTAAGACTTTTCTCAGACTTTGTGGTAACATCGACAGCTGACCAGAGCTGTGCAGAAAATTAATGAATCACGATTTTGCGATTTTACCAAATGCGCCAGATGCCTTGATGACCCATTTCTCGATAGGGGCACTAAAGTGTACCACATATGAAATGAATGAGTAACCCGTGTCTTGTCTCAGGCGCAGGGAGAAGCGCTCGTCTCGTCGCTCGGAGTGGGAGAGAGAGGAGGGCGAATGGGAGTCCTTCCCTCCCCCAAAGATCTTCCACCTGTCCCAAAGAATGAACCCAAGCCTGGCCCCGGACAGCCCCCTCTACCTGACCGGAGGACTCAGTGGCTATGAGAACAGGGGATATCAGAGGTATTGTGTGTCCACTATACATTCACACTTCAATTGAAAGCTGATGCTACACTTGGACAAACTTTATTGATCAAAAGATGCATACGACGTATAAATATTAAAAACCTTAAAACACTAATAAAAACAGATTGTAATAAAACGTTTGAAAAGATCACAAAACCTTATTTCCATGGAGTTTTCTAAGTGTGAATGAATTAGCCTATCCACTCTGAAAATCCCCCAGTGTTGAATGATTATTTCTTTGTTATTTCTATCACTTTAATTTAATGTTAATTTATGCATTGAACCTTTTTCTGTTTTTTGCTTTATGTTGATATGGCAAATATTGTAAACTGATCAAAACATCTGCAATGACAGTGAACACAACCTATTGTAACCACACCTCCCTATCTATCTGTCTATCTATTTTAACCAACTTTGAGCAAATATTTAACAGTAAGTAAGTGTATGAGTAGTGTAAGTTTGATCAAACAAAAAAAGCGGAGTCAAGTTCTAATATGATTATTACAATCACATAAATGTGTTTTAACTATTAGGGATTTTGATGAAGTTTTTTGCATGCCAAGTTGTAACTTCCTCCGCAGATCGTGCAGTTACAGTGAAAATCCTCAATATGTTTCCTACAAAAAGGAAGCTGAAACCCATAAGTTGTAATTGCCCTGTGTTCATTGTATCTGGGACAGTAGGAAATATTTGACATGTGGACGTTTCTGTCTCTTTCTCGCAGGAGTCAGGAGAGTCTATTGAAGGCGTCTCTCTCTGGCCTGTACCGCTCTGAATCGCAGCTGTACCCCCACGTTGTCCTGCAGAGGGTCCCCACACCGACTGCCCCATCGGCCCCTCCCTCAGCTCCTTCTGCCCCCGCCGCCCCCCTCTACCTGCACTTACCCCACTCCTCCTCCTCTACCGCCTCGTCGCCAGCTCACACCGCCAGCCACAGTCGCTCGCAGACACATATGATGCCCCAGTACCCCACCCCGACGTACCCGCCCAACCCCAACACAGCTGTACCTGCCTACCCCACGCCCGCTCCCATATACCCCAACCCTAACCCCGCCCCGCAGCGACGGTGGCAGTAACAGCAAACAAGACTAGATGTTTTGGAGCGAATGCCTGTCTTCTATTGGCAGCTGGACAATTGCAAAGTGGTTCGAAATGGACAGTAGCGACGAGCGTTTGTTTTGCATTCGACTGCATGCATTTAACAGACTTGTCTCGCTTTTTGGACTAAACAGGAAGCCATGACTTTGTTCTTAATCACTTGTTTATAATTTTCTGTTGGAAAGTGAGTTTGCTGATATTCTTTTTTAAATCAAATCAAAGATCAGTATGGTCATTGTTGATTCAAGTGGAATTTCCTGCCAACAACTAAAACGAACTGAAAGACATCTATGCAATTAGATAAACAACCTATCGACAAAACAAAGCAATGTTGCTGTTATCTTATTGCGATTGAGATTCAAAAAGAAAAAGTTTAAACGGGATGATTCCAGATGATTCGACTGGAAACATAATGGGTTTAGAAAGCAAGACTGTTGGAGTTTGGACACTTACTATCAGTGGGTCGAAGAAGTTAAACAGTAAAAATACTCATCGAACAATTTCTCTTTTTTACCATCATTGTTAAAGAAACAGTGGTTGTGGATGAAGAAAGCGATCTTCTGTTTGTGGTCATTTTGATTCATGAAGCACTTTTGTATGACATGTTCGATCCAGCCTGTATCTAACATAAGAGCTAATATATTCTTGTATTGTACAGAAACATTTATGTGAAGCACACTTTCATGATTTCATTCATTTTGTTAATACAGCATGCCATTAATAATTATCTCATTATTGAATTCTATGAGGGGCAAACCACATTGGATCACTTGAAGAGAAGGAATGGTGCAGTTTAATTTTCTGTTGGGTAGTTTAAACAGCGATGGCTTCATCATAAATTTGACTGGTCTCATAATTTGTAAATAATTATTATAACACAAATATGCCCCGTTGAAAATGGCTCAATGCATCGAATGATTAAGGATTTGCATATAAAAAACAGTTGTTTCTGTTTTTATTTGAAAACTTGCCCTTTAATTATTTTCATCATGGTTGGGTTAAAAATAAGATATATTTAATACTGTACGTTAACAAGACTGCCATATATTGAAATAAAATATTTTATTTGAGATATGTTGTTGTAATTAATCATTGTCTTTTATTTGCTATTTCTAGAAGAAAACATGGAACAAATGTAAAAATATAAACTTTCAAAATATAAATCCCTAGGCATACAAACATTACCAGAATATATCTTTAAATACAAAGTAAGCCAGTAACAGCATGTCATAACAACTAGTCATTTTGGATTTGAAACATAGACTGTCTACATAATACCATATAACTATAATTATATAACTACTATATAACTTCTATACAGTGTATTGTTTGAAATAGGCTAAACATTGTCCCCATACGTTCATGATTGTCCCCTGTATATAGAGTCTCACTTAAACATGTTATAATATACTACCCTCTAGTGGCAATAATAAAGACTTACAGCAGTAACCAGTAAACTAGTCCTTCTGTTCAGGTAGTTAAAAGGTTGCCACCAGATAATCTAGAAGAAAAAATAAAAAGAGACACTAGTTTAAATAATATTGAGGGAAAACACTGACATGTTTTACAGTGTTTTACAGGTTTTTCAATTGGATTGAAATTGCATTCAAGTTAGATAAAATTACTTTCTGGGGGCTATATCTTGTTAAAAAAAAACCGTATACATATAACATAGGTTGAATAGTAAAAGATAAAATAAAGATGATGATTTATGATCAAAGTATATGCATGAGAGTGGAATCTTTTATCTCGATTTGGTATGGGTCTAGTCTAAAACATCGGTTTTAAATCGTTAATGTCGGCAGTGGCAGTATTTTGAAAGGACTTAATCCGGATGTCTTTGTATGGTCCGTTGAGCTTGACACTTTTTTCTGTCAAAAGTCCTGCCCTCCTCACAGACGACTTTTATATTCCAATAAACAACTTCAATCGCACTTTTGCTGCCTCGATGACAGTATTTTTGGTCCACTCCTCTCTTTTCAATGCCTTCTCCTCCCGTGGGCCTTGGTAAGTTTGGATAAAAGTGTTTTGTTTACTTTTACTTTTTTATTTACATAAAGCTACCTCTGTTTCTGAGTAATTCTGCACCGGACCGTTACATTGCGCATCGACAGCGGATACTTCTGCGATTAGTTTTCGTCACGCCACTCTTGGTTTTTAATTACAACTATAGAGATAACGCCATGTAGGAAATAACACGAGTCTTTTTTATTGCTACTAACTTGCTTAGTTTTATTTCCTGTTTTTGGAAACTTCCCCTGCTGATGTGAGAGAAGCAGAACGGAAACTACAGCTGTCCTTTTCACCAAAGATTGTGTCGAACTGCCAAAGAAAAAAAAGTGTATTTATCAATTATTGCTATTATTTATGGATTGTTATTATTTATGTATCCATATTATGATTATTAGTTATGATTATCATTACTATTTATAAAACAGTGAGTTTCCATTTGTTTTGCCTTTTTCTTCACTAATGTCTTGAAGCCTTCTGTCTACGATGAGCTCCATCTAGAATCATAACCTATCTGAATAAAATGTATTTATTTATTTACATTTTTATCCAATATAGCCTACAGCATTGTATTTGAAGGAAAACATTCATTCATTATGTATTGTTATTGAATTAATTATTAAATGTGATACTGTGTTCAAACTTTACACTGTTCTAAAATAGGCTGCTATGTGTATGCAAACCGGTATCCATTTTTAGCTGCATGACTCAGATAGGAAAATGACCACTGATCTGCCAATTATTCTTTTTTTATTCTTAACATACTGAACTAATACTAAAATGACAATTTCTTAAACTGATAATGCTGCGTTCAGTTTGTCATCAACATGCGACATATACAGCCCTGTAGGTTTTGCATATAGAAGTCTTAAATAATAATAAATAAATAAACAAAAGTACAAAATTTTTTCATAATAGCCTCACAAAGTTGTACCCTTATTCAACTCAAAAGGTGTGATTGTTGTTAGTTGAAAGGATTTCAAGAGATTACATCAATATGACACGTTTGTGGAGACAAACAAATTATGTGAAGGGTCAACATTTATGAATTTCTGATTTGGGCGCACCATCTGAGATTATGACATGTCTAGAACGTGTAACCTCTATTCACAACACAACATCTATTCACAACACATCTATTCACAACACAACCTCTATTCACAACACAACATCTATTCACAACACAACCTCTATTCACAACACAACCTCTATTCACAACACAACCTCTATTCACAACTCAACCTCTATTCACAACACAACCTCTGTTCACAACACAACCTCTACTTACAACACAACCTCTATTCACAACACAACCTCTGTTCACAACACAACCTCTACTTACAACACAACCTCTATTCACAACACAACCTCTATTCACAACACAACATCTATTCACAACTCAACCTCTATTCACAACACAACCTCTATTCACAACACAACCTCTGTTCACAACACAACCTCTACTTACAACACAACCTCTGTTCACAACACAACCTCTATTCACAACACAACCTCTGTTCACAACACAACCTCTGTTCACAACACAACCTCTGTTCACAACACAACCTCTGTTCACAAACAACAACCTCTGCTGTTCACAACACAACCTCTGTTCACAACTCAACCTCTTTATTCATCAAACTCTCAACTCTATTTCACAACACAACCTTATTCACAACATCAACCTCTATTAACACAACACACAACCTCTATCACAACACAACCTCTATTTCACAACTCAACCTCTATTCACAACACAACCTTATTACAACACAACCTCTATTCACAACACAACCTTCTATTCACAACACAACCTATTCACACACAACCTCTATTTCACAACAAACAACCTCTATTTTCACAAACACAACCTCTGTTCACAACACAACCTCTATTTCAAAACCAACTCTTTCACAACACAACCTCTTTCACAACACAACATCTATTCACAACACACCTCTATTCACACCAACCTCTGTTCACAACACAAACCTCTATTCACAACACAACCTCTGTTCACAACACAACCTCTGTTCACAACACAACCTCTGTTCACAACACAACCTCTGTTCACAACACACCTCTGTTCAAACACAAACCTCTACTCACAACACAACCTCTGTTCACAACACAACCTCTGTTCACAACACAACCTCTGTTCACAACACAACCTCTGTTCACAACACAACCTCTGTTCACAACTCAACCTCTGTTCACAACGCAACCTCTATTCACAACGCAACCTCTATTCACAACGCAACCTCTATTCACAACGCAACCTCTGTTCACAACACAACCTCTGTTCACAACACAACCTCTGTTCACAACTCAACCTCTATTCACAACACAACCTCTATTCACAACACAACCTCTATTCACAACACAACCTCTGTTCACAACACAACCTCTGTTCACAACACAACCTCTACTTACAACACAACCTCTGTTCACAACACAACCTCTGTTCACAACACAACCTCTCTTCACAACACAACCTCTACTTACAACACAACCTCTCTTCACAACACAACCTCTGTTCACAACACAACCTCTCTTCACAACACAACCTCTACTTACAACACAACCTCTCTTCACAACACAACCTCTACTTACAACACAACCTCTCTTCACAACACAACCTCTACTTACAACACAACCTCTCATCACAACACAACCTCTACTCACAACACAACCTTACCTCACAGCCTGATCATTTCCATTATTGAACTTACTATAGAACAAAAATCTGCATTTTAACAATACACATTTTAGCTGCCTTCAATCTGTGCTAAATATTATTGGTTGATAGAATGTTGTGATCTCATCTGAAATCTCATCTGGTAAATCGTGGGTACGAATGAGTTAAATCTTGGGTAATATTTGGCTAATCTGTGGGTACAAATTCCAGGTCTTGAACGGTTGTTTTGGATTTCTGGTTAAAATGGCGCTCTGTTGATGTGGTACAGTTAGGTGATGGACCGGGAGGAGCCGGTGCAGCTGAGTGACGAAGAGGCTGTTGTTGTAATTCACGACACCAGACACAGGAGGAGGAAGAAGGCCATCTGCCCTCTGTCCCACACAAGCATGGACCAGGTGTGTGTGGAGTTTGTCCTGCCCACAACGGCCCGCGGCGGGAACCGTCCTGATTCTCTGCAGCTCCAGGTGGCCGGCAACTGGACTGTGGAGCAGGTATGATATAGTAACAAAACCATTTAAGATGCACTTTATAACTTTTCTGATGTAGGATCTGCCGCCTCCAAGGAGATGTTAATCCTTTGACTGGAATTTTCCACAGCATGGCATTAAACTTCCAACAGCGTGCAGAAAAAAACTGGAACTGAATAAATGGTTCCATAAAAGATTGATTAATACCATACTTTGCAAGATTTCAAGCAAAGTAATAACATCTCCATAGAGACATCCCCTTCCATAGAAAAAAGTTACATAATAATGCATCTTACAGCAATTTTATCATGATCTTATTCACTTATTCAAAATTTTTTATTGTAATGGTGTGAACAAGCAAGCAAGAAGATTTATTTTTGTATTTATTTGATAGGGATAGTGCAAATGAACACATGTAAATGACAAATATGACAGATTATTGCAAATAATGCAAATTTTCATCTGTTAAAGCAAGTTTTATTTGCTGGTTTCATAGATACCAAAGGTGGCCAAAGGCAAACAAATTATGTCATATGCAAATTTTAGCAAACATTGTCATGAAACCGATGCAAATTATGTGATAAACTGTGTTTTGTCTCACTGTCGGTCAGCATTTTGTCCATTTTATCCTTGTGTATTATGAACAGGTATACCAACAACATAAAATTTAATTAAAAAAAGTTTTGTCTCATTGATCTTGATATTAATTTGAGTCATAATAACAATAAAACACATTGGAATGAATAACTCAAAAGTTCATTCCTTTTCTATTGAATAAAATAAGCTATAACTACGTTTTCGACTCAACATATTCTGTCGCTTCTCCAGGTTAAAGCCCAGGTGTGGCTGAAAGCAGTGACATCAAACCTCTGCCCAGAGTTTTACCAGAGGTTTTCTCCCGATCACTGCATCCTCCTGTATCAGAAGAAAGGCACCGTGTGTGAGATCTATGACAAACACCAAGTCTTCCAAACGCTGGACTGCATTCGCTACTGGAGAGGTACAAGACAAGCTGAACCATGAGTCTACAAAAACAAGTTCCCCTCAGAAATGATTACTAGGACTGACTTATTTAAATGTTCAAATGTACCGTCCATGCCACACATGTAATCTTACTGCTTATAACTACTCTCTAACTTGTTTACTCATCACATATTGAAATGCGATTCTTTTGTCTGTGCCCATTGCGACCTTTTATTCTTTATTTTGCCTCATATTAAAGATGCACTATGCAACTTTTCTGGTGGGAGGCATCGGCTTGTCTCCATAGAGATGTGGAGTTGAGGCATTTGGATCAGAAACTGCTGATGGTTCCCCGCACTCGTTTTCGGTCCAGAGGAGACCAGACTTACTCCAAGACTCTGGAACAATCTTCCGCTCTCCCTGCGCTCACTAGACGCTGTTGGTACTTTCAAAAGCCAACTCAAAACATTCTCTATTTGGTCAAGCGGTTTTAGGGACCGATTTTCACTGCCACGTTGTTGTACGTGTATCATTTACTGTAAATTGTGTGTTATTTTTCTGTGTTATTCAAGCAAACTTTGCTTTCTAAACAGGTTACAGAGTAGTTACAGTATGAGCGCTAAGAGAACACGTGTGGCATTGACTGCACAGTTTAACCCAGTGCAATCCATGTTTGTGAATAGTTTTTCAATTAAATGTAAATATAGCTTACAATTTGTGTGTGTTTTCTATCTATTCCATTTGAACACTGAAAAATTTAATCTACTAATGGACTACGAGATGTAAGGTTAGGGACAACAGTAAGTAATGTATGTATGCCTAATTGTTTTGTGCTGAAGCTTTGAAGAAAGACATTGGGCGCATCCAGATGGTGCAGCGGCCACAGCCCACAGAGCAGTCGATCCAGTACCAGCGGTATCTCAACCACCTGATGGGCTATGACGTCACCGATGTGAGTAACGTGCACGACGACGAGCTCGAGTTTACGCGGAGGAAGCTGCTCACGCCGCGCAGGATCGAGCTCAGCGACAGAGACCCCAGGCTCTACTGCATGGACCCCTGGGTCACCTGCAAACCTCTGCCCCAACACCTCCTCAGTAAGGTACAGTAGAGGAGACTGCATCGGCCACCTTGCTCTCAAAACTAGCTGGATAACTATGTAGGGCTCCAAAATGCTTTTAAAGTTTCACAATGGACATGTTATTTATTTGCCTAGAATGTTCCTAAATATGGTATTAATTAAAAAAGTGCGGTAATGTTAAAAAGGAGTGGTAACGTTAAAAACAAACAATCAACATGGACATGCATGCAACCAGCTGCCGCTTCTCCACAGATCTAACCTGTAACTTGTAACATTTCAGGCAAAGCTATATCTCCCAAAAGACTAGCAGGTGACCACCAGAAAAGTTACATAGTGGCATACATGGTTTAAAGATTGGAGACATCTGCTTACAAAAATAATAGCAATTACAATTAATAACAATTCAACGAAGGTTCATAAATAGCATTAAAAATAAGCAAAAAGGGCTGGTAACTGTTGTAGAATCTAAGTTAAACGTTTACAAAAGCTATATCAACATTATACACGTAATTAATAGATTCTGCCTTGCAGTTAACCTTCTTATCACAATTTCTGTCTACTTTAGGTCTGTAATGGCTTCATCCTGGTGGTTATTCACATCCGAACTGTCAGCCAAACTATTAAAGTCTCTATTGAAGACACACCGGAGCAGGTATGATTACTTTCAACGCCAGCTCTATTTCATTGCATATTATTCTGACCCTCTCTCTATCCGCATTAGGTACTTACCAGCTTTTTTGCCAAGACTGCAAACAAAAGATCTCTACTAGGCATCCCAGAAAACATGAGTGAAAACGACTTTGTGTTACGAGTTTGTGGAAGGTACGTCATCATCAGTATTCCATCTTTATTAAAATCATAAACACATATCCTCATTGTTTATCTATTGTCTATTTATCATGCGTCACAGGGAGGAGTTTCTGTATGGAGACAAACCTCTGCAGAACTTTAACTGGATTCGTCAGTGTCTGAAAAACGGAGAAGAAATCCACCTGGTTTTAGAGGCACCCCCAGATCCAGAACTAGAAGTGGTCCAGAAAGAGGACTGGGCCCAAGTGGACGACTGCACTGGAGTAGCGGGTATCTATCACCTTTTTGTAGTTACTTTCAAATGAAGGACTCTTCCCAAAATGAGTTACAGTTACTGTTCTCTTTTAAAATCTGAAAACATGACAAACTTTGCCAAAATTTGTTTTAAAAGATGGTTATGTTATTCCCTGAGTCGTCCAGGTAGGATTGGAAGAATTATAATGTTGAATTCTGTCAACTGGACTAGAAATCATACAAAATAAATGAATAAATGATACAATATTTATTTTTTGAAATGCTTTATTCCCTCCATCACTGGGTTTCGAGTGGTACACTTCTGTATGTCATGTTTTTTTTACGTGCACGTAAATAAAAACGAATATTATACTTTTGACAATTGTAATTTACCTTCATTTAAGTCAAACCTGCATCCCAGTCTGACCATCCCTGCTTTAGCCAACAAACATAAATAATACGTTTTTAAAGGCACACATGAGCAGCTGACCATTGATGAGAAGGACCACGAGCGAGTCTTCACCATCTCCATGTGGGACTGTATCAGGAAGTTCAGAGTGAAGATCCTGGGCATCGACATTCCTGCTCTGCCCAAATCGTCTGAGCTCATCGTCTACATCGAGGCCAACATCTTTCACGGCCAGCAGCTTCTAGCTCAGGTAACGCGCATACACCAGCGAGTTTAAATGCATTTGCTCTGAGTATCACGTTTAAGTCTCCAATGAACTCTACCAGGTTCAAACAGGAATAAAAACAAAGACCAAACTGGACCCAAACCAGAAATCAAACATGACTTACCACTCAGCACAGATATTGAACCATTGTAATTGTTTGGGGATATAATGGTTTCCTCAGTGCAACCTAATAACTTATTTTGTAACTTCTGCAAACTCATTTTATTGTTTCAGGAAAGAACCACTTCAAAGCCATTCACTGAAGAAGTGTTGTGGAACTGCTGGTTAGAATTTAGTATTAAAATCAAGGACTTACCCAAAGGGGCACGCCTAAACCTCCAGGTAAACTCTTAATATTTATTCACATTAAGTCTTGTGGCAATTTTTCACAGCGTAACTGTGTGTTGCTTTATTCGAGGTTGTGTGTGGGAAACAAATCCAGACTCCGAACTCCAAGACAGGCCAGGACAATACATCTGACACAGGCGGCCGTGAAGGTATCTTTGTGTGGAAGTTCTAAATCAAGCATGAATTTGTGTTAGACTTTTAAATACAATATACACTCTTTTTTGCTATTCGATGAAGCTAAGAGGGTTTGTGTTTAATTGATAATACATTGATGACATTAAAATGGGTCCAGTTAATTTGGAATTCATTTGTATATGCATTTTTTTGGATTGCATTGGGCTTTTTAGTTTAAAGGTAAGATGTTGGAGATGTTGTTTTGCCTGGAATGTTTCACAGTATTACATTAAACTTATATATCTAGCTTTTAGGGTTGTATCGAATACTTGATATATTGATACTAAAATTAGTATCAAAACTAGACACTAATTTGAAAAAGTATCAATACTCCCCAAAAAAAAAAAAAAATCCATTGCAAGCATAGTTATAACATCTTAACGGAGACAAGCAGATGAAAAGTTACATAGTGCACCTTTAAATTTCAGTTACTGTTCGAGTCACATTGAGCTCGATGTGCTCTGATAGTTCAGTAACTTTTTGAAATACTAGAACATGCTTGTTATCCATGGGTTTCAGAGTGATTAAAGCAAGCCCTGTTGCCATAGCAATTGACAGTTCAAAACAAAATACCGGTATTATAATCTGTTGAATGGGCAAAAGTCCTTCAAATATTACCTAGAAACTGGAAGCTGCAACCAAAACCAAAACCACCGATGGATGGTCAGTACATGCACAAAATAACTTCCTTCTTAGATCTTAAAATGAAAATTGTTACTTATTGAATGCATGTATAAAATATAACCTAAATGTCTCCAAGGAAAGTCCAAGAATCGCCTGCTGTACTACGTGAACCTTCTCCTCATCGACCACCGCTCTCTGCTGCGTCAGGGCGAGTTCATCCTTCACATGTGGAAGATGCCGGAGAAGAGCGAGGAGAGCAGCAGCAGCATCAACGCCGACAAACTCACCTCCGCCACCAACCCCGACAAAGCCTCGTCCATGGCCGTCGCCATCCTGCTGGACAAGTACTGCTACCCCGTGGTGCTGCCCAAGAACCGCGTCACGGCCAGGGATTCGGGACGTGACTCCGGGGGAGGAGAGGAGGGAGGGGTGAGGGGGCAGAGGGAGATGCCCAATCATCTGAAGAAACAGTTTGAGGCCATAGTGGGCACGGACCCGCTGCACCCGCTCAGCCCGGAAGACAAAGAGCTGCTGTGGCACTTCAGACACGAGTGTATGAAGCACCCCAGGTATGAGTGTTTTCAGTACCACTTCATAATAAATACACCATCATTCTCCCTAATAACGCATGGACAAATAGTTTATGAGAACGATTTTGATACTAAGCCTGAATCCTTCTAATCATACTTTATTAAGTCTATTAGCAGTTAAGTTTATTTGTTTGTTAAACTATGGATAGGGCGTATTAATGAACACATACAGGAAATTACAGTGTAAATATGGCAGATTACAGCACAGTGTAGTTATTATTACTGTATTTTATTTTGCATTATTATTAACCATAATGATTTTAACTAATAAGACTTGGGATGAAATGTGATTATTGCAAGAGCCTAGACACACAGAGCAGTTATGCCGTTGTGCATTAACTGATATATAATGAAAAGTAAGCCTTTTTTGGCTTGGTATAAAAAGCTTGGGATTTACAGTATTTTCAGTTAGCCTAGTAGTTAAACCAGTGGAGATTTTAAGATAGTAAATACTAAACTTCATTCAAACTTCATTCAAAAGTATTGTGTGTGAGTGTGATGCAGTTTATCGGGTTGTTCCACAGCTCTTTTGTTTGCGTCTTCATCTGGCCAATAACATTTTTGATGTTCAATCCCAATCTCTATAAGATTCTTAGGAAAACATTTTGAACTTTATAAATTTACTAAATCAGATAAACAGTTTGAAACCCCAACGGTGAAACATACATGCTGTTGGATAAATGTTATGGATAAATGAAAAAAAGTACTTTTACTATGTTGTATTTCATAAAAAGACACTGCAGTCACTAAACATAATTAAAATAGAATGTATAGATAATAAATCATATTGTAGTTACTATACTAAATTAGGGTTGTGTGATAATACAAAAATAAAAATCTTATTACTATTTTTTTTACCTCATATTGATTGATCACAATTTTATATAATTTGGTCTTATTAATGGTTTGCGATATACATGCCATGCACAAAAACATTACAAACATACAGGCCTTACTTGATTCTGTATTAACAACTAGTTACCTCATGTTTTGGTCTGTTTGTCTTCTGAGGGCATACCCAAAGCTGCTGGGCTCGGTCCGGTGGGGTAAACAGGAGGACGTTTTGGCAACACACCGACTGTTGGAGCGCAGCAGTGCGTGGGACACAAGGTACCATCACTTTCGCTGTACTTCTCTTTTATATTCTGTCACTATCTGTCAGTGCGTTCATGTCTACTGGTGGTTTTGCAGCGGTTTGGACGTGGGCCTGGCCATGCAGCTGCTGGACTGTCACTACTCGGATGCGCAGGTTCGCTCGATGGCCGTGCGGAAATTGGAGACGTTAGAAGATGACGATGTGCTCCGATATTTGCTGCAGCTTGTACAGGTCTGTGGTAGAAGCCAGAGACCTGCACAGGACTGGCTTTTCAATCTCGATCATGAAGCCTTCACTAGCGTAGCAGGTCTCCAGTAGAAGCAACATTAGAGTTTAAATAATGTCACATCACATTAAAACTAATTCAGGCATTCTTCCAAATATTTTCATTCTTTTTCATCACTTTTAGCAAATCAATGACGATATCTTACATACACGTTTGCTTTCTTGGTCAACATAAACCTTTGCTTATTTATGACCTTATTTATGTCCGTGTTAACTGGAATAGTCTGACCCTTTCAGTGTTTGTTTTCAGGCAGTGAAGTTTGAGCCCTACCATGACAGTGCCCTGGTCAGGTTCCTGCTGAAAAGAGCTCTGAGAGTAAGCTTACATAAGTATGTATTTATTTATACGCATTCAAATCGTGTCAAATCCTCATTTCCTCCTCTGTCTAAATACAGAGTAAGCGTATTGGGCATTTCCTGTTCTGGTTCCTGCGCAGTGAGATTGCCCAGTCCATGCACTATCAGCAGAGGTACGCTGTGCTGCTGGAGGGCTATCTCAGAGGCTGTGGGGAGGCCATGCTGCTCGACTTCAGAAAGCAGGTGACAAACCATTCTAAAACAAGCTCTAGCAAAGCACTTCTAGATGATTCTAATGCCCAAGTCGACAGCCCTACTAACAACACAGAGTTTAAAATACATACTGTATAAGCAGGCTTGCGTTTGAGTCTGATACACATTTTACTTGCTAATTATTTTTCTCTTGAATAATAAGTATATCCAAAATAGATTGCAAGATTATATTTAGGCCTGGCCGGCCCCCTGTTGCTTTGAATAATTCAAAGTACATTTTATTATGTTACACAAAAAACACAGTACATGATCTAAAGTACAAATGTCCACATGATCTGCTCTGTGCTTGATTTTCAGGTGGAGATGACAGAGGCTTTGCAGAAAGTGACACGTGAGGTCAAGGCCATGTCTGCAGACAAATATGATGTCTCTGCTCAAGGTAAAGACTCTTATTATTATTATTATGACTCTAACCTGGGCCGCCCGTGGGGCTGTAGTTCATGTTGTTAGTTCACATAAAGAGTAACACCAACATGTTGTGTGTTGCCTGTCAGTGGTGTTTCAGCTGCGCCAGAAGCTGGAGGCGTTGCAATCGTCCGGGTTACCATCAAGTTTCAGAGTCCCCTATGACCCTGGGCTTAGGGCCGGAGCGTTACTGGTGAGAACATATAAGTGCATATCAGATCTATTGGGGCTATATATTGTGTTATATATGGATTATCGTAATGTGAGACATGCCATTTATGCCCTCAAGGTTTAATTAATACAAAAATCTAAGTTTGGTTACCAAATAATACCATTAAAGAACAAAAAAAGAAGACTGAACTACATGCATTCATTAGGACAAATGTGTGTTTATTTTGTGACCATACAAAATGTGAACGCTTTTAAACTTTTATTGTGAAAATTGTGTGTTGCATCACTGGAAATGGCTAAAGATAATGTATGTAGAAAAAAAGGCAATAGTGTGTAGTTGTGAATTGAATGTGACACAGACTTTTGGATCTGAACAGCAGTAAACAGGATACAGTGTGGTAAAAATGTGTTTCCTCTGCAAAGTGATTGGGCCCTCCTTAGAGATAGGCTGAGGTACGCGGGAGGAGCTCAGAGTAGAGCCGCTGCTCCCCCAGCTGTGGTGGCTTGGGCATCTGTTCCGAAGCCTCTTGGAAGCCTCACTGGGGAGGTGTTCCGGACATGTCCCCCTGGGAAGACCCAGGACACGCTGTGGCCCTGGAACGCCTCGTGATCCCCACAGAAGAGCTACAGGAAGTGTCTGGGGTGTGTGAAGTCTCGGCCTCCCTGCTCTGACTGCTGCCTCAGCTCCGGATAAGTGGAAGGCAGTGGATCTTGGCCATCTTGCCAATGCCAAATCTCGTCAGCTCTTTAAAGTTTAGCAGGAAAGGGCCTGGTTAGTACTTAGATGGGAGACTGCTGTAACACCAGGTGCCACAGTGGGGCGCTAGAGGGAATGTTGTTGTGTCCTTAGGTAAGACACTTTACCCACTCCCTAGTAAAGTCCTTTGAGTGCCTTGAAGGGGGAAAATATATAAATACACTGTAATAACAATAATAATAATAATTTGATATTCACATGATAAAGCGATATTGCCACAATGCACCGATACCAGTCTGGAAAGGAAATGGTTACGGGTGTTTGAACAGAGGGACAGATATTTCCATATCATTGCATCCTTAGTTACTGTGGCATAATTTATATATTTCTCGTTTGTCAATTGCAGATTGAGCAGTGTAAAGTGATGGCGTCTAAGAAGAAGCCACTGTGGTTACAGTTCAAAAGAGCTGACCCCACCACTCTGTGTAAAGACCCCATAGGGATCATATTTAAGGACGGGGACGACCTCAGACAGGACATGCTCATTCTACAGGTGCGACCTTCAGCTACAGCATGTTATACGTGTTGTACTTTCATTTCTTTACATTTACATTCGTGTGTCTGTCCCTGCAGATTCTGCTGATCATGGAGTCCATCTGGGAGACTGAGTCCCTGGATCTTTGCTTGTTACCGTACGGCTGCATCTCCACGGGCAACAGGATAGGTCAGTCAGAACACCTTTAAAAGAAAACAGGGAGGATTACCGGTTAAATTCAGATGGATTCACCACCTTCTATTGCTCTAGGGATGATTGAGATTGTGAAAGATGCCACGACGATTGCGAACATTCAACAGAGTGTGGTGGGCAGCACAGGGGCCTTTAAAGATGAGATCTTGTACCAGTGGCTCCGGGACAAGTGCCTCAGCGAGGACAAGGTAAGGCCTTAGTTAGTCTTGTTATTTGCTTATACGTTTTTAGATCGGGACTGAGTAGTTGTGTGTTTGTCACGGGCCTCTCTGTTATTTAGCCTTCAGAGGAAATGGCATTGTGACAGACAGGAAGGAAGCGGCCCACGCCATTATTCTGACTGTCTCTACTTTTAGCTTCAACACCTGCGCAGACCAAAGTGTGATATTCAGGGATTGGCTCCATGTGGATTTATTTATGTTTATTATGGAGCTATCCTCTACAAAAGTTTATATTGTTTGTAGTATTATTTGCATTTTTTTCACCTGATTTAGGACAATGCACAAAAACCTTATTGTCATGGACAGAAAATATGTGTGATGCAAGTTTCTTACTGTTATTAAAGCAAAATGCAATGATCATAGTTTATATAGTAATCTCTCTTGACATGGTTGTAAATATGGATGTCACAATGTCCAATTTTAGTTTCACAATTCAACGATTGTTCACGATTATGACTGAGAGTGTGTGAACACATTACTATTTCTTGTTTGTGACCAGCTTTATGAATTGAACTTTCATAATGACAAAATAAAGTGAATGTGACAAAAACAGCCAGATAAAAAAGTACCGGTACTTTATATTTAGATGTATTTTTTTCTTTTTTCTTTTTAATATAGAATGAGTTAAAACCACTTAATTTTTTATTTCTTACGATTATATTGCGACCTAAATAATCACGATCATCGATTAACCGAATAATCTTGATATACCTAGTTGTAGAAATATTAGCTGGGGAAAACTCTCTAAGTGCTTTTAAACCGATTCTGTCTTGTCTCAGTTCCAGCAGGCTGTGGAGAAGTTCCTGTTCTCGTGTGGAGGATACTGTGTGGCCACGTATGTCCTCGGGATCGGAGACCGCCACAACGACAACATCATGATCACCGAGTCAGGTCTGTGCAACTACAACTGCAACGACGACACACAAGTGAGTCTAACCTTTTATTATTATTTGTCCATTTATCACAGGAAACCTCTTCCACATCGACTTTGGCCACATCCTGGGAAACTACAAGAGCTTCATGGGCATCAGTAAAGAGTGGGTGCCCTTTGTGCTCACTCCAGACTTTCTCTACGTGATGGGAACGTCAGGGAAGAAAAGCAGCCCAAACTTCCTCAAATTCCAGGTGCTCGCTTCTTTTTGTAATACGCAGACTGGGGACTACGTGTAGGACAGATTGTTTTTAATTTGCAATTATTTTTGCAATTTTTTATTGTTTTTCAGGATGTGTGCGTAAAGGCCTATCTCGCTCTTCGACACCACACAAACCTCCTCATCATCCTCTTCTCCATGATGCTCATGACTGGTATGTAAGAGCTCTGTCTCTTGTTCTCTGTGGTTAAAATATTTGGAAGTTAACCTCTTATGAGGCTGAAATACAATGGTGTATTTACTTCTCTGCTATTTACCCTTTTACTTAAAAAAGCACATTATAGTATTTGTCCTACTAGGTGCTCCCGATTAAGAGTGCTGGACTGCGGTCCCAAACTTTTTTTGACAAGTTGAATAAATCTTATTTTAACAAACAAATTCTAATGAAAGCAAACACATTTTAATGAAAGCAAACACATTATTCAGTTCTGGCTGTGCTTAGATTGGTCGCTAAGCAGCCATTCTTTTGAATATTTTATGAGACTTTGTTTGTACTGCATATTTTACCAACACAAAGTCTCCGAAGTGCTGCACAAGAATGAAAAACAAGCACTACCTCAAAAAAATGAGAAAAAAAAGATGAATGGGAAAAAAATATATAGTGCACTAAGCTCGTCATTTGCTGCATCATGTCATTCCTATTTCCCACTACTCTGTCCTGTCGAATAAAGCTTACGGGCGAAACATTTGTAAGAAAAAGAAAAAAGAGCACCATGATGACAAATGGGCTACTGGAACAAGACGGAAACTTTTAGAAAATAAGAAAAGACAGTCAGATGACACATTACATGTCGGATTAAATGCTAGTGGGGGGAAGAGCGGTCCAAAGTGGGGGACGGATTATGGGTTTAGTTTGAAATGACCCCAATAATAATTAATAATAATAATAAAATAATAATAATAATAATAATAATAATAATAATAATAATAATAATAATAATAATAAATAATAATTAAAGGGAGTAAAATACTTTCCATATAAATTGACACATTTGATCTTCTCTCCCAGGAATGCCCCAGCTGACCAGTAAAGAGGACATCGAGTACATCCGGGAAGCTCTGACCGTGGGCCGTAGTGAGGACGAGGCCCAGCGCCATCTACTGGACCAAATTGAGATCTGCAGAGAAAAAGGCTGGATGGTTCAGATCAACTGGTTTGTTCACCTGGTGCTGGGCATAAAACAGGGAGTGGAAAAACGATCTACCTAAGATTCAAAAACAAAAGAAAAGCCAAAATGCAAGGTCCAAGTTTTTATTATATTTTCAAAGTTACAGTAACGGTGACAGTTGATTTATATGTATTATAAATGTATTAATATGTATGCTGTGTAAAAAAATCTAACATAATTCGTATGCTGTATGCTATTGCCGTTGTCTGCTTAAACTGGAAGCATGCTAAGCCACTGTTAACTATTTCACATTTAGTATTATTCATTTTTCATTTCAATTGTCCTATCGCTTTAAAACTCAGGAATATTGATCTATTAAAAACATGTACATTTTAATTTAAAGTAAATTTAATATATGTCTTTGACTGTATAACATCTATATGTTATATCTAATGATTGACTACTGCATTGTTGTCCTATTTAGGCTATTTATTTATTGGCGCAAGAAACAAGAAACTTATTTTATCTGCTGTGATGCAAAATTATTGATAAGACACTGAAATTTGAATATTACATGTGATTTAAGTCTTGGTTTATCATCATTGTATGGACATAAATCTTGCCATGTTCCATTAGCACCTGCTGGTCAGTGCTTTTTATGTTTACACAGCCGTGCCACTGGAAGAAGTTTTAGAAGAAGAACATTTAGTGCTTTTGAAATGTTTTATGAAGTAAAAGCTGTTTGAGCTCCTGTTTAGGTCCAAGTTAATCACCAAGTTCAAGCCTGCTGAAATTATTTGATATATTTTTTATATTTTTTTTACATTTGTTACTGGATTTATGTGCAAAACTAAACAGAAAAACAAAACCACAACATTGACCAACACCATGACTATAAGATCATCTGTGAACTGTTTTCTGTGCAGGATTTTACAATAAACTCACTATACAAGCTCTAAGTGACCACACGAGGGTGCCATTTGTTTCCATTCTCTAAATGGGTCGTGAATGTTCGTTGATTGCTCTATAATAATTTATTTGATAAAATCATGAATGATATTTAATATTTGCTCAGAGCTTCTAAAGACCTGCATTTTTTTTTTAACAATTTGATATTCAAAATGTTGCATATAAAAGAAACATTATGTCTGAACTACCAAAACGTGCAAGCTGATGTTCTCCTGTGCAGCTACACCACGTCATTGTTTCAACCATTTCATTCAACAGAGCTCTGATTCCTGTGTAATCAGTGATGTGAGGAGGTGGGAATGTGTTGCTGGTTTATACATTTCAATTGCCAACTCGAGTAGACTCTTTTAAGATTGTTTACAGCCCTGAGCAGTCAGTTTATCATATACACGCTACGCACATTTGCCACATTAATGAAAAGACAGATTTAACTCCCCACTAAAACCCAAATGAGCTGTAAATCATTATGGAAGATGACTTGTCTCTGCTGAGCGTTTTTGAAAAACAACAGATTTGTTTTTCCTGGGCAAAACAGAACGTGTGCTGCATTTGACCCTTGTTTCAGTGGAACAGTGAGCAGCAGGAGTTCATATAATTATGAAAAGTGTTTTGCTTTGTTTTGAGACAGTAAAAAGGAGAACATTCACACTCCACATAGAAATGCTCATGAGGTCTGGGATGAGACTGTACTGATGTGAAGTGACAGACTTTTGACAAAAGAGAGAATCAAGCCTTACATTTTGAACATTATTGCACCTGGATGAGAAAAAGTTAACTCACGCTGACTTTTGTAATGCGGTGGAAATCTAAACAACATCTCAAATCACTTTCTTCCCTCTCAAAACGAAGGAGAAAACTGCCAGACAACCAGGTGCCACATGAATGAACACCTTTGCTTTTAATTACTACTACTTCTCTATTTTTTTAAAGATGTGTATTTAATCCTGTCACATTTTTTCAGATCTATTTCCACATAAACCATCATAATTTGCCTTTCACAGAATCGCCTCTGACAGGTGTGCACGACCACGGAGGAGGAGAACGTCCCAAAATGGAGCTGTGTGCGTTGATTTTTTATTTTTTTTATTCCCGCTAGCTTCTTGTCCAGGAAGACTTGAACCAGATCAGTCAGCAGGGGAAATCAGTCCAGTCAAGTGAGCCTCTGTGTGTTCAAAAGTGCTCTGCTCCAGACAGACTTTCTTTGCTCTGACAAAGTCTATCTGAGCTTTTGTATTCTGTCTTCAACTATCTGAGGTGAGGTGGAGTTCAGGACCTGGTTTTGGAGGTTAATTGAACTGTTGCAGAAGTCTCCAGACGCGATTGCTAAAGGGCCCTCACACATTTTAAGTGCAAATTATTCTATCTTTATTTACTTAGTTAGTTTGCATTTAAACAAGACAGTACCCCTCCTTGAACGGACACCTTAACGTGGTGGAGGGGTTTGAGCGCCCGAATAATCTCAGGAGCTATGTTGTCCGGGGCTTCAAGCCCCTGGTAGGGTATGTTGTCCGGGTCAAGGCCCCTCCCAAGGCAAACAGGTCCTGGGTGACGGGTCAGACAAAGATCGGTTCACAAGCCCCTTATGATGAAAAAAAACACCAAGGCCAGTTACGTCGCCCGGATTGGCGCCACCCTGGAGCCAGGCCTGGGGTGGGTGCTCGACGGCGAGCGCCTGGTGGCCGGGCCTTTCCCCACGGGGCCCGGCCGGGTGCAACCCGAACGAGTGACATGGGGCCGTCCTCCCGTGGACCCACCACCTGCAGGAGGATCCGTAAGGGGCTGGTGCAGAAGGATCTGGGCGGCAGTCGACGGCCGGATCCCCGGACACAGAGACTAACTCTGGGGACATGGAACGTCACCTCGCTGGGGGGGAAAGAGCCTGAGCTTGTGCGGGAGGTTGAACGGTTCCGACTAGATATAGTCGGCCTCACCTCCACGCACAGTTTGGGCACTGGAACCCATCCTCTCGAGAGGGGCTGGACGCTCCACTTCTCTGATGTTGCCTATGGGGAGAGGCGGCGGGCTGGCGTGGGCTTGCTTATTGCCCCACAGCTCAGCCGCCATGTGTTGGAGTTTACCCCAGTGAACAAGAGGGTCCCTACACCTTCGGTTTGGGGACAGGTCTCTCACTGTGGTGTCGGCCTATGGGGCCGAACAACAGTGCTGAGTACCCGGCCTTCTTGGAGTCCCCGGGAGGGGTACTGGACAGTGCACCGGGGGACTCCGTTGTTCTACTGGGGGACTTCAACGCCCACGTGGGCAATGACAGTGACACCTGGAGAGGGGTGATTGGGAAGAACGGCCTCCACAATCTAAACCCGAGCGGTGTTCAGTTATTGGACTTCTGTGCTAGTCACGGACTGTCCATAACGAACACCATGTTCAAGCACAAAGGTGTCCACCAGTGCACGTGGCACCAGGACACCCCAGGCCGGAGGTCAATGATCGACTTTGTTGTCGTGTCATCTGACCTCCGGCCGTGTGTCTTTGACACTCGGGTAAAGAGAGGGGCGGAGCTGTCAACCGATCACCACCTGGTGGTGAGTTGGATCCGCTGGTGGCGGAGGAAGCCGGACAGACTTGGCAGGCCCAAGCGTATAGTGAGGGTCTGTTGGGAACGTCTTGACGCCCGCTGTCAGCAGTGTCTTCAATTCACACCTCCGGGAGAGCTTCTCCCAAATCCCGGGGGAGGCTGGGGGACATTGAGTCCGAGTGGACCATGTTCTCGACCTCCATTGTCAATGCGGCTGCTCGGAGCTGTGGTCGCAAGGTCTCAGGTGCCTGTCGCGGCGGCAACCCCCGAACCCGGTGGTGGACACCGGAAGTTAGGGATGCCGTCAGGCGGAAGAAGGAGGCCTATCAGGCCTCTTTGGCTTGTGGGACTCCTGAGGCCGTTGAGGGGTATCGGCGGGCCAGGCGGGCCGCAGCTCGTGCTGTCGCAGAGGCAATAACCCGGGGCTGGGAGGATTTGGGGAGGCCATGGAGGAGGACTATCGGTCGGCCCCAAAAGAAATTCTGGCAAACCGTCCGGCGCCTCAGGAGGGGGAAGCAGTGTTCCACCAACACGATTTACGGTGCGGGTGGGGACCTGCTGACCTCGACTGGGGATGTCGTCGGACGGTGGAAGGAATACTTTGAGGACCTCCTAAATCCCACTGCCACGTCTTCCGAAGAGGAAGTAGAGACTGAGGACTCGGAGGCTGACTCATCTATCACCCAAGCCGAAGTCACTGAGGTTGTTGGCAAACTCCTCGTGGCAGAGCTCCGGGGGTGGATGAGATACGCCCGAGTACCTAAAGTCTCTGGATGTTGCAGGACTGTCTTGGTTGAAAACACGTCTCTGCAACATCGCGTGGCGGTCGGGGACGGTGCCTCTGGACTGGCAGACCGGGGTGTTGGTCCCTCTGTTCAAGACCGGTTCTGTTCATTGTTTTTATGGACAGAATTTCTAGGCGCAGTCAGGGGTCGGAGGGTGTCCGGTTTGGGGACAACAGGATCTCATCTCTGCTGTTTGCAGATGATGTTGTCCTGATGGCTCCATCAAACCCGGACCTACAACATGCACTGGGACGGTTTGCAGCCGAGTGTGAAGCAGCAGAGAATCATCTCCAAATCTGAGGCCATGGTTCTCAACCGGAAAAAGGTGGCTTGTCCTCTCCAGGTCGGTGGGGAGTCCTTCACCCAAGTGGAGGAGTTCAAGTATCTCGGGGTCTTGTTCACAAGTGAGGGAAGGATGGAGCGTGAGATTGACAGGCGGATCGGTGCAGCGTCTGCAGTGATGCGGTCGCTGCATCGGACTGTTGTGGTGAAGAAGGAGCTGAGTCGAGAGACAAAGCTCTCGATTTACCGGTCAATCTACGTTCCTACCCTCACCTATGGTCATGAGCTTTGGGTAGTGACCGAAAAAGTACAAGATCGCGGATACAAGCGGTCCAAATGAGTTTCCTCCGCAGGGTGGCTGGGCGCTCGCTTAGAGATAGGGTGAGGAGCTCAGTCACACGGGAGGAGCTCGGAGTAGAGCCGCTGTTCCTCCACGTCGAGAGGAGCCAGCTGAGGTGGCTCGGACATCTGTTCCGGATGCCTCCTGGACGCCTCCCTAGGGAGGTGTTTCGGGCATGTCCCACCGGGAGGAGGCCCCGGGAAAGACCCAGGACACGCTGGAGGGACTATGTCTTTCAGCTGGCCTGGGAACGCCTTGGGATCTCCCCGGAGGAGTTGGAGGAAGTGTCTGTGGATAAGGAAGTCTGGGAGTCCCTGCTTAGACTGCTGCCCCCGCGACCCGGCCCCGGATAAAGCGGAAGAAGATGGATGGATGGATGGATTTTCTGGTGAAACAAAGTAAAGCTTCACAATTTCCTGAATTCTCAAGCATTCAAAAGCAAAAACTTAAGTCCAGCAAACATTTTACATTTTTGATTTACATTTCTAGCCTTCTGTGAGCTGTGATTGGTGTGTCTTATTGACAAAAAAGAAATACATATAATAATAATAATAATAATAATAATAATAATAATAATAATAATAATAATAATAATAATAATAATAATAATAATAAAGGGATAACTATACAACACTATATGAAAAAATGCCTATAGTTCAATTACAAAAACAGATATCTCATTTTTGTTTCTTCTAATCTACAGATCATCTGTAGATTAGAAGCCATGGAAATAATGTTGAGTGGATTCGCTCAAGGAATGATCACAGAATAATCTTTTGATTGCAGTAAAATACATTTAGCTTAAGAAAACATTGCTATACAAAGAGTAAACTGCGAGCCTCTGATTACTTTTTTAAAATGTCGCTTATCTTCTTTTCAAACGAACCAGCTTCTTCCTCTAATACTAGTAATGGACGACTGGGAAATACTATCACTATCATCTTTGACATATAAATAATGATTACCGGTAATGTGATCGCAAGCGTCTATGTAAATAATAAAGCTGCAGTGCTGTACATGTTTATGATCATGATTCTGATGAGTGTGAGTCATGCACTTCTGTCTATTTATGCTTGCCTCCATGTTTAAGCTGCTTGAAGACTCCATGGATTTGAATGCATTTACTGTGGCTTTGCAGTAGATGACATCTGTTCAAAGTCCTCTTTATTTATATGATATAGACAGGATGTACATGTATGGAGAAAGTGTTGTCCTCGACTGACATTCATGTCTAATGTAACTTGCAGATAGAGTATAATATCACAGCGTGATAGCATGTACTCAATTTTGTTACTTAAGTAAAAGTACAGAAAATACACCGACAATCTAGGACTGGACTAATATTATATTGGACATTTGTAAAATGGAAAAAATAACATTCCGACTTTACATGAAAATGGATACATTTGACAAAATTTGGACAAAATGGGACTCTTTCTTTGGGTTTTCTATGCCATAATTTTTGGGATTTGTTGGATGTCTACTTTCTTGATTTATATCTGATCCCTCTCTGGTCTTGTTTCCCCTTCTCTCTTTTTTTTTTTTTTATGTGTTCTTAAATTTAAAAAATAGAAACATTCAAACAAAAAAAATTATAAAATTACTCAAAAAAGGAAGCACAGAATCAGAAAGAGGTCAAAACCTTTACGCAGGATGCCACCGTGAACATGCTAAACATACGTAACCCCACAGACCATATGAAAAATCTTTTTTACTTTTCAGTCCGGTTCAAAAATGTAGCGGAGTAGAAATTACAGATACTGAAGTAAGTAAAAAAGTATCCGCTGTAAAAATGTCTTAAGTGAAGTTCAGATTCCTAATTTTTTTTACTGAAGTGAAGTTCTTTACTTATATACTTTGTTGCTTTACACCATGATACCACCATTAAGATAAACAAAGTAGTTCAATGCAAGCAAATGCACCAAGACACCGCAATGGGTGTAAGCAGGTTCCCAAAAATATAACACATGTCAGCATCATAAAAGTATATTTGTATGTTTTTCCTTTTGTTTATTACATTTAAAACCAAAAAATGTTTTATTACGTAGGTGGTTTATTACTGGGATTATTACATTTGTGGGTGCTACTATATATATATGTATATATCATTTTTATTATGAGGACAGCTAATTTCCATCAGTTGTCCTGCATTCTTTATCATTTAATGAATAGGACATGACAACACATTCAAGCAGTTTCTTTGAATGATTAGCGAGTACATACCTCACATTCATACCAACCATTTAAATATAGTAGAATAATCTATAAAATTACAACACGAGGCCAATATGTGACTGTGGTTTCTGTGACTGTGGTCTCATTTCCTCCAAGCTCTCATTTCCTCTCACCTGACCAGAAGTGTTCAGCAGTCTGACCCTTGACCTCTCAGTGCCCAGCCTTGGTCCAAACTTGACCTCTTCCCTCACTTACAAAACCTCCTTGTTAAAGTTACACCTTAAATATTTAAAGGGGCGGGCAGTCGACATGTGTGTGCCCAGGAGACTGACACTCGAGTGGGTGATAGTCTCCCTGACAGAACACAGCAGGACACCGGACACCCTTAAAACACTATCTGTATTTAGCATCAGTTACACTCGGGCCGGGCAATTAGTCAGTGAGGAGCAGCTAAAGCTATAGAACAGGCCAAGGAGGGCAAGGGAGGAGATTTAAGAGACGTGTAATCCATATTTTATTCCATTCAAATACTTTGTAGGAGAAAGGATTTATAGAAGAGTACCTGTTGATGCACTGGGCATTCAGCCGTATTGCCACATTTCTGTCAGTCATCCCCAGGGCAACTGTGGCTACAGAGCTGATTGAGAGTACAGTAGGCTGGGTTCACATGACATCAAATCATTTTAGAATCGCTATTGTTTAAAATTGAGCTGGAGCAGATTAGAAAACTAGAATTTGCTGTTTCGCTGTCAGATTGCAGATTTGACCTTGTTTATGGTTCATATCTCTGCCATTACTGGGCCTATCCGCGGCCTTATCCGCATGAAACAAACATGCGACACAAAGCTTAACATCTTTTCTGTCGTCATAAACACAAAGAAAGTGGTGACATTATTCAACTTAAATGCGTGATTGTTTTCAGTTGAAAGGACTTCAAACCATAATATCAGAATTGCCAGTTTGTAGAGACATCCCCTTACAAAAAACTGGTAAAGTTCAATGTTTGTAGATTTCTGTTTTGGATAATTCTTTCAAAAACAGTAAATCTCCCATATAGTGACATAGGCCCCGCCCACCATCTGAGAGAATGACATCATCAAAGTCTACAAAGTGAACGTAACCATTAAATACATTCTTACCTGGAAAGGTTTAGGAAGATTGTGTCAAATTAAAACAAAAATGGACTGTGTAGACTGACTTGTATTACGGAAAAAAATATAATTTGTTGACATTATAGACTTCTCGTCTCAAGCTTGGCCTGGACCGTCCTGTTAGCATACATACAACTGATAATTGCATGTCTGTATTATGGTTCCTTTGATCAGAGACTTTCTCCTCTCTGCTTGGGGGCCCAGGATCTTCCTAGTTTAGGTAATTGTTTTCTGTCGAATAGTAAGAAGTGTGAACAACTTCCTCTTTCCTGGGACCTTCGAATCCTTTGTTTTCTCTTGTACCTGCCATTTGCTTCTCTGCCTCTGTAATTTTCCTATTGAAGTAGGTCATGTGACCATCTACTCAATTCTAACCTATAAAGGGAACGTGTCTCCCTTGGGGGGGACCGAGACCAGGGTAGGAACAAGACAGACATGTGGACTCATCGGATCTGCACGAGAGTGACCCACAAGTCCACACGAGGGAGAGATTCATTCTGATTGAACAGAATTAAACATTCACTTTGGAGAAAAGACAACTCTGTTCTATTGTTTTACTTTATTTCTTGAAAATTGTTAAAAGATCGTTTCCATAACAATTGACTCAATGGGTGACTATGAAAGTCTTATATTTTGAGCTGCAGATGTTTACTTGCACATATGACTTGCTAGATTTGGAAAAAATACAAAAACACCTACCTCATAGCTCTAACAACAACCAATGTTTACAAATCTCTGCCACAAAGCCAAGTGCACGACCTCAGCCATTGGGTCATGAGCTGCTAATGGTTTTACCTTAAGTAGGTCAACTTAAACCTTCCAAAATCCTATGCATGGTTTGAAATGTTATTCATAAAGATTCACACATCTGTCAAAGTGAAATGGATGTTTTTAATCTGCCATCATTTTTCTAGCAATATTTAGACTATGATAAAGGTCACAGAATTCATGGGTTCTTTGTCTAACAATCAGAGCTCATTTTACTCTTCGTCTTTAAATTGTGACCCGCTTGGTGTCACCTCTTTATCACATATTACACATGTACATTTTTCTGTTACAGATTTGCACAACACACACACCACACAATTCATTGAAGGAATGTGATTTTGCCTTTTGCGAGTGATTTACTTCCTTACGGACCCCCATTGTTGCATTTTTCCATAGACTTGAATGTTTTGATCAGACCCTGAATCTGCTGAATCTGATCAAATGCCAAAATTTTAAACAATTATGACATTTTTACATAATTGTTTACTCGTAATTATTCCTTATTTACTAATTTATTCCAAATTCTGACAGGTTTTCTGACAGTAACATTGGACTTGTACAGCCACAGGGTGTTGCCAGCCCTTCTTGCTTAATTTAACCAAGGCCTTGCCCTTTACCTGGCGCGACCCGTTTACTGGCAGCGATTCTGTAACTTTGTATTTCCCTGCCAAAACTCCTCCTTATTCCCAAGTGCATTAAGAACACCCCACAGGTTCCCTATCCCACACCAGAAGGCACATAATTAATGCACATTAGTGGACCCCTAATCTAGTCTGGCTTGTGTTTGGAATATGTGTGTGGGGGCCAGTCTGTTTGGGATTAAGTGCGTGCACCCAATAAACTAAGATGCAGAAATGTTGCTCCCTGCCATTTGGACAGAAGGTTTATCCAGACGCGGATAAGCTTCCTACGGCTGAGGATTGTACCGGGGCTCCTCCACCTGCCACGGCCCACTCCAATATGGCCGACTGACTGACAGAGCAGCATGGCACAGTGAGAGGAGCACAAACACACGCTAGACATGGCGTTTAGGAGATCTCCCTCGTCCGGATTCTCGGGTAAGCGCTAAAATATGTTGGTCATTTGTCTGCAGTGATTTGTGCTGTACAGTTAAGTCTGTTGTTGCTATAGTTATGTTAGCAATGAGGTGTGTGTCAGGTGGCAGGTTGAGCTGTCTACAAAATTGGAATTTTTGTTGTTACTCCACAGATCTATAATCAGTAAATTGTCAGTAAATAGTGGCATTTCATAAGTATGTGATGAGCTATTGACAACTATAGTGTCCTGATGTGCAATACGTCAATGGTCCCCACACCTTTTGTCCCCCTGAAGCTCACGTCAGTACCCCATAACTTGAGTACGAGGCAAAAAATGTTTACAATAGCAGTATATTGTCAAGTATTCATCAGTCACTTTAATCTGTATTGTATTGTTTTGTTTTTTTTGAGTGGTCTGTATGTGTTTGTGTTTTGTGCAATTTGTCCCTTGGGGGCTAATAAAGACAACCTTCAACCTTCCACGTACCCTCTGGTAAGAACTTGTTTACCCCAGTACTTCTGGTTGGGAAACATTGTAATATGACTTAACTCGAGACTAAAGATAGACCATCAATTTTATTATTCTCGAGAGGCAATTTGTCTTGGGTAAAGTTAAACAGTAAAAGACACAAAGACAGTAATTAAAAACATGCAGCATTAAAAGTATCATGTGCAAGTAAAGTGCTAGCGTGCTGTGAGAGAGTGCTGCTGTTGCAGTTGAGCAGTTTTATTGAGGCAGAGACAGCTTCAGTCTGTTCCTGCACTGAGGCCCTCACAGCCTCCTCCCTGATGGCAGCAGATCATGCTCATTGAAGAGGGGCTGTTCAGGGTCAGTGGAGATGCTTCTGATCCGCCTTCTTCTAGCTTCTTCATAAATGTCCTTAATGGATTTGTATTCTTTGAGTCGGCGCATGTTCATGGCTGTTTTGTGGGTGTGGTCAAGCTTGATTTGAAGTTGGACTGATACATTTCCAAACCAGGCTGTGATTCCATATCTGTGTGATTAAAGCTAAAATATTAGCTGCTATAGAGTCAGTTAGTTGCACTCAAATGACCAGGCTGAGGCTGTGTTTTTAAAGTCCTTCTCCAGAGGAGCGTGGATTACCACCACAAGCTGTCGAGAGGAAATTGACATGCTTTACTATGCAACAACAGAAAAATATATATATACATTTGATTGATTTATTGCACTTTTACTCTGTAATCTATGTAACATGTATGTTGTGATTTAAGATAATTAATTCTAAGCCAACATTAATTTGATAAAAAAAAAAAAAGTCCTGTTTTGGTTTATTTCATCCCCTTCAATTCAATTCAATTTATTTTTGTAACGTCCAAAATCACAACAGCATTTGTGTCGAGGGGCTACAGTGGAAAAAACAGAATAACAATGTTCATAGTGCAGCCTTTGGTAGGTACGGGGATGAGCAATATGTTTTCTAGACAGATCACAATTTCAATTTGATCCTGATTCTTGTATTATTGTTTTTATATTACCTTTAGGTATTAAACATAGTCATCTGCTTGACTTGATTCCGTCTGTCACTTGCCCAGCCTCAGGGAAAGTGACCAATTGGAGGAATGGATGGTAGCTGCATAATAGCAATAATGTTTTTTTTTCATTGGAAGACATATTCCTAGATAAATGAATAGCTAGGCCATGAACAGTTGCCATTGCATTTTGAAGATGTCAAACTTTGTTGGAGACTATTGCAAAAACGAAACTTTTCCCCTCATCATCTGGGCTCCCCCAAATCCAATCCAAAGGTTGAGAACACTGAAGCAGCGAAACACTGAATCATGATCTGATGATGTCACAGAAGAGGATATGGTCACATAGATGAGCTCATGATTCACCACATCACGCTGGACTACAAACCTTACATAGCCTTGTATTTCTTTATTGCAATAGTCAAAATAGTAATTTCATCTCTTATTAATATCATGTGTTCCCATTATAAGCGCTCCATCTCTCCCCACAATAGACACAGTAGACAGGACCACCCTAGAGTAAGCAGCCCGTTGTCCCTGACCATTCAGTCTACAGGAGTTTGAATAGAGCAGTGTGGGGCAATGTCAACTCTTCCTGCAGCGCGGGATAGAGTTGCATGGGCAATTGCTCTGGAGTGAGGCTATTGTAAGGGGCTAATTCTGGCCTACAGGGCAGAAAGGCCAGTTTTGTCAGCTGTAAGTAGACTGAGAGCAGTGAGGAAGACTAACATTTGGAAATACTGAGGTTTATCATGTTAGTTCCTATGTAAATCCTGTTTAAGCCTGATCTTAGTTCCTGGTTTAGAAATGGTGTAATCTTGTTTCATATTTGCCCGGTGAGCCAGTCCCTCCTACAGTTATTCTACTATTCTGTTTAAATGCAGAAGGATCTGGAATCGGACTCTTTCAACTTGAGACCTTCCAACCACATGTGCTAAATTGTAGTAATACGGAAAACATCTCCAAAATGTTCTCGTAACATTCAAAACAAAATAAATAACTTCTTTTACCTCAGATTCTTAAATCAGTCAGTTTCTTTATCCTCTAAAGTCAAGTTTTCTATTTTGGAAATGTCCAAAGTTATTTCAGTCCAGTCCAGTCCAGTCCAGCTCCACCCCTGTCATCCAAGTCCTTGTTATTGCCTTTTTTTCTGCAGTCAAAAGTACTTTGTGTTGAAGATATTCTGCAGTGCCTCGTTGATCTCAGTCCAGTGCTTATGAACAACAGGGCAGTCCCAAAACACATGATGAGCTACTTCCATGTGAATAATGCACACTTTGACATGGTGTTTGAAAATAATGATACAGAAATCCCTCCAAACATGTGATTTTCTGTGTCTATATTTGCATGTACGTGTACAGTATGTTTCCATTCTTCCTCAGTTATTCTTTATCTTTATCATTCATTATCTTCTATTGCATATTGAGTCTCTCCAGATTGAAATGGATACTAATGCCTGTGAGCCATAGAAAACAATAATATGCGGGAAAAAACCAAACAGCAGCAATACAAAATGTGAAGAGTAGACACAAATGAAAAAGCTAAACTTAAAACAACAGCAACTCCTTACTAATGAGGTGTTTGTCTTAGCTCTTTCTTAAGACACATTTTAAAACTCTTGCTTTACTTGCAGAGGGTAACCTACTCCCCTGTCCGATTTGAAGGTATTGTGTTAAACTACTTTGCAAAACCATTAACCTCTGGTACAGTCAGGATGCTCTTCTTCAAAGAGATGAAGAAGCTTCTTCTGCAGCTGCAGTTGCTGTGGGTCAGATGGAATGAAGTGTGGCTCCCACTGGACAACCACCAACCATCAGTGACGCACACATTTCATCCATATCCAAGAAGTAAGAAGTGCCTTCCCCACACAACGACGGCAGCTTCAGGTTTAGAGAGCGGCTTCTAATTGTTTACATACAAACAGCTGTTTTTTGCAACAGAAGGGACCAAACTACTAATTAATCATGCAACCGTATTGTGACTATCTGAGCACAAATTTACTTTTTATTTTACATTTTGTTTATGGTTTATTTTACATGAATCAACATTTCTGTAAATGTACCAGAGTTTGCCAGAGAGACAATTTTTCCCCTGCAGTCCCTGGGCCGATGGTAAATGGTCGCCCAAAAACACAATAACATTTATACAAATTCAGGCTATTATGTACAGTAACAATTTCTACTAAAATGCAAAAATAACATTAATTAATTCAGTTTAATCATTCACATAATATTCATTTGACATTGACAAAATATCAACAAAAATGGTAACTATAAACTTGACTGACACTAACGACAAACTAATTTAAAATAGACAGACGATTGTCTTTTCCGTCATACATCGATGTGTAGCCTCCGTGTGCACTTGTTTGAGTTCAACTGATTAGATGTTCAGTCAAAGCAATATTACAAGTCTAAAACGTAACTCCTACTAAATTTACTATGACCAGTGGTGGAAGAAGTACTCAGAAGCCCAAAAAATATATTAACGTATTAAGTATATTTACGTTTAAGAGTAAAAAGTATTTCTCTCAGATTTTGAGACAATGACACAATGATTGCAGCGCAAACACAAAAAAAACCTTGTTACTTCTTACCTACCCAAATAATTCACACAGGAGACAAATCCCGACTCCATATTGTTCTATGTGTGTCTTTGCCAGATGTGCCAGCTGCTGTTGTGATGTGAGGACTTAGGTGAAGTCGTGTTTCAGCATGTGACCTGTGGCTTAGTGAAAACAAACGCTCTCCATTGACGGTGCTGCTGTGATTAAGATTTAGTAAGTGCATATTTACAGTAAGTCAATGCGATGCTGACATTAAGGTTACGTACGGGAAAGCAGATGTCCCTCAGGGATGTCACATCAGGTGTGAAGGACATCAGGTCCACAGTGGACTGAAAAACTATTTTGTTATAAGATTCAATAGACTTCAAAATCGGCAAGTTTTTCAGGCAAGATCAAATTTTTATTGCGTAAAATACATTGCATTGGCTAGTGATGGAATTTACTTTATTGAAGCTGAAGTTTATTTACAGTGACTTTTTAATGTATAACAAAACCATTATTATTTAGTTTAAAATTGTTTACGCTGAACAGAGTTGTCTTTCAAAGGTGTGAGCGCTGAGGAAACGTGGAGAGTTTGATGTGCAATTTGAAATAGTCAATTGTGGCTATTTTACAAATTGCTGTGATCGTGAATAATGGGGAGGGTAGGATAAACAACTTTGCCAATGGTTTTTGTCAATTATATGTTATGAAATGTTAATTATTTCTATAACGTGTTGTTCTTTTGTGCGTTTTTGGCCCTAAACTGTGCTAAAAGCCTCCTTTGAGTGTCCGCCTGAAGCATGGCCTTTCTGTCGCTGCAAATGAATGTTAAATCACAGAACCACAGCTGATGTTATGTAACCATTATGAGGACACAATATGAACTGCATAACACTGCATACTGGATGAGATTGAAGAATATAAAGGGCACTCAAGCTCTGTTATCAATAAGATAGTTAAAGAGGGAAATGATCAAAAAAGATAAAGTTGTATTTTTGAATAAGAAAGAGCTCAAACCCCAATCAGGTTTATATTGTTCTATATAAAGAAGGAAAGAAATAGGCTACTAATCATTTACATGCAAAGAACAATTTTTACCCCAGCAAAAAATGCAAGTAGCTCAAGAGCAAAAAAAATATTCAAATAAAAGTTTAAGTAGAGCATACAAAAATCAAATAAGCATGCTCGTTTAAAAATGTACCTTATGTATGATTTTGATAACAATTGTACCGATCTTTGGTTCACAGGAGCAATTCCAATCCATTTCCTACTTTTTCTAGTTAATTTAATGTGTATATTTTTGTTTGAGTAAAGCCAGGGCTTGAACTCAAAACCTTTACGCAGCATGTCACAATGATCTTGCTAAAAAACAACCCCTGGACCTGCTCTTGAATGTACTGAAGTAAAAGTAAAAAGTATCTACTTCAATCAAGTACAGATACCTAAAAACTTCAGTACAGTGCTTTTACTTTTGTACTTTGTTACTTCCCCCCTGACCATGATGCACTTCCACAGTTCATCACAGTGCACTTTGTGTGAACCGGTTTGAGGATTTCTGTGGATTTTGTTTTGACATTGTGCTCAAATACATGTCGGCACTGACCTGCTTCGTATGAATGCATGAGGGATTTTCTGTTTGGCCTGTAGCGCGTTGGCAACCTCTCAGTCCCCCCACCTCTCTCACCACTCCCTCATCCCTCCCACACACACACACACACACACACACAGACGCGCGCACACACACACACACACCGGTCTGGCCTGCGGGACATAGTGCTGCTGTCGGAAATCCTTACCACGGCTTAAAGGAGATATCCCCATACAATGTCCTGTTTGGGATGACGGTGATTGTGGATATGGAAATGACATGGAATATGATTTGTGTTGAAACATGAGCATGCTGCGTTTCTATGACTACAGAGAGGGGTCTGAAATAGCCACAGTATAATGTTATCATGAGGGATGTCAGTCTGGAAATCACACTGCAAAAAAAGAATATATTTAATTGTGTTGAAATGGCTTGAATTTAGAATAGGAATTTTGGTTTTGGGACCTGTTTTGCCTGGAATGTGTCACAGTAGGGCATTAAACGTCTCTATATCCACTGAGGCAAGCAGGTGACCGCACCAGGACACGTTAGGAGAGTATAAAGTTGTATGTATCTGTGTCAGGGAGTGTCCAGGGATTATCTGAGGCCTAGTGTTTCTGTGATACTCCAATCCCTCTGAGGATATATGGCAGTAAATGCATAAAATCATCGGACTATATTATTCTAAAAATATATATATTCAGACAAAAACAAGTGGGGTGCCTGTTAAGATGTTTAATGTAGCCATTTCTTGTGTATGCTGTCTCAAAAGTCTTCATGAATTATTGATTGTTATTGATTGTTGTGGTCAGAAAATCTCCCCTGACCTATACATTTTAAAAACCTGGATCACGATTTATATTATTTAATTTACATACACTTTAAATTTTTTTTTAATTTATATTAAACTATGACATACGACCATGGATTATTATTTTACATTTTATTCGTTGTAAACCACTATGTTGACCTAAAACAGCTCAACGTTCTGGTAGATCTTCATATATCTGTATTCGTCTTCTGCATTTGACCCATCCTTCAATGCCACTGCCTGTCAGGAGCAGTGGTCGCTCTGGAACCAGTCTCCACTCAGTGCTTTGGCCATAGGATGTGGACCTATGGTGGATGTTTTGGACTCGATGGTAGAAAATGGAGTATCCGGAAACGCAACCAAACAACCGGGACCTTCTGGATATGAGTGCTAGCCGCTCAGCCACCGTGCCACCGGCTAAATAGAAACTACAGGTCCATTGACTTCCCGTTCAAAGCTGTAGAATTGATAAGCTCTGCCTCATTTCACCTGAGCAAGCATTAGATTTTCTTTCCCTTTTTTTTTAATGTTGAAAAAAATGACTATGTGACTTCTTTTTTTTTTTTTTTTTTTTTTTTTTTTAACCCAAATGGATGTGACCCAGAGTCATCTTAAAAAAAAAAGCAACATAGAAGCCGGAGATGGAGGGCTAGGTGAAAACTCAAGCCTCAAATGCAGGACAATAAAGGATTACTCAAACATGCAGGGATCAACTGAAATATAACTCTGAGTAAGCTGATGATGAAGCACAACATTGTTTTAAAAGCCCATCAAAGTTGACTTTGCATATTAAAGTTCCTTTGGGAGGTAACCAAGCCACCTGATGAGTTTTCACTGGGGAAAAGTATCTGAATATAGAGCCGCATTCAACCGAGAATAACTCACTCACGATACAATTTCACCCAAAAAATTAAAATAAAAAAATGAAATTCCAATTTTTATTTTCATCGTCATATTGCACAGCCCACATACGACACCTTCACGTTTTTTTCAGGAGTATATTAGTTATTCATTAGCAGAGCACTCTTTGTCTTTTCTTTCCCTGTTCTCTTGTTGCTAAGGCGAATCCCAGTCTACCACCGAGTGCTTGGTGACAGTTGTGATTGACCGACACAATACAATTTGCACAGTGTGAACCTTGTCTCCGCAGGGCTTCTGTGCATATTCATGTCTCCAAATGGAAAGTAGCAGCACTAAGTGAAAATGTGCCACTTCCGACGAGACGAGATATAAAACAACACAAAGGCCGTTAGTCGAGAGCCATCTGCCACATTTAGGACTGAAGCAGGCACCAAATGTGAAAGTGGAGGAGTTACTGTCTCTTTTGGCATTGTAGCACATTTAGTTTGTGTACTGTTGCCAAAACTACTCAAAATAATCATTGTGAATTAAGTTGTTATCAAGGAAAATAGTCATGTAAAACTGTAACTATTTTGCATAATTTTATGTTGGTTTATTGATTATGTGATGAGGTAAAGGCTTACAAAGACCCTTTAAAAGTTTAAACATTCTAAATTCAGGAATGGAGGCAAAAGTGTAGTGGAACATAAAGACACTGGGATTAACCTCAGAATATCACACAATATGAAAAATCAATGTGGTTTTTTGTGAAATCAAACCACTCAGATACATGTGAGTCATGTCAGAGCCTGGTTTAAAACACATTTATTGTTGTATTTTACATTATGTGTTTATTTAAAAGGAGATTATGATCACTTTGCGTGTTTGATGAAGGCAAAATCCAGATCGGTATTTACAGAAATGTTGACGTCACAATAGTTTTTAATTTTTTTCTACAGATATATTACATACTTTATCACAAATTATACTTTTTATGAGACTAAAGTACAATTTTGATACCAGAAAATAGTATTTTTTCCAACTTTTGTTAAAGAAAAACAAACAAAGGGATATTTCTACATTTGAAGTAAAAGAATGCTCATGCTTTCTTGCAAAGAGTTAGATAGAACGCATTAGTATTTAGATCTGATGTCTACTTAATTTAGCCTCCATTCCATAGCATTTTAAAAATATATATAATGTTGCAATGCTTGTCCCCATGGAGATGTTATCACTTTGCCTGGAACGTTCCTCAAGCATATCAAGTTACAGGTCAGATCTGTGGAGAGGCATCACCACCGACAATAAGAATGCATGTTTGGTTTTGAGCAATACGAGTAAAGTGGAATGAATGCAATATAATCTACATTTGATGCCATACTGTGGAACATTCCAGAATAACATCTCCAGAAACAAGTAGGTGGCCGACCCTTCACCAGAAAAGTTACATCATGCACAAAAAGTGGTCATCTCTGACTGTCATGTCCTTAACCGCTGAGTGAAGTAAGGAACACTCTCATTAGGAATGAATCTGAAGAATGAAGCGGTCACCCACAGAGAAATCCACAGACGCCGACTTCTGAGTTTATGATGCAATTAGACATAACTTTAGAAGGCATAAGTTTGTCTATTTTTAGGACCTATTAGCTCTTACTGCAGAGACAGAAGTTGGTTTTTGGCATCATGGGAAGGGAAAACTTCACAAAAGCAAATTGACCTCCAAATGGCAAGGCTTGAAAACGACCTGCTCGATTCATTCTAAAGCTCCTCGTTGTCTTTAATGGATGTGCATTGTTTTAGGTAATTATTTTGTTTGTGTATTCCTACAAAAGGTATTATTTGAGGCAACAATCTTTTTAAACTGGCTATCAATGGAAAACTACAAGGCATTTTACACAAAATACTTTAGATGGTAAATCAAGGACAGAACAAGTAGGTACTAAATTCGAAGTGATCGGTCTATGCAATAGTACGATGGACGATCAGCAAACTTCTTGTATCTGGAGCTGGAGATGACCAGAGATGTGGACTTGGACTTGGACTGTGACCGTTAATAGTCTTAGACACCAACAGCATGATTTGAAAAGCCCACCCTGAACAGGCGTGACATGTGAATGTTTGGTACCAGTTGGAGTCCAGAGTAGATGCCCTCCAGTGAATCATGCGATAACGTTTTCTCTTTCTTTTCTGCAGAATCTCGGCCGAATGGCTCTAGCCTCATCAGAGCAGCCACAGCTCTGAGTGAGTCGTCGTCCATTCACAGCGATGGTCTGTTTCATTTTGCCCGGGAATTTTCGGGGCAGGGATTGGACCGTATGCCCTTCAGCGTCCTCGAGCCCATCTTACTCAAGGAGGAGCCCTGGGTGGAGGAAGCTCAGACTCTTCTAGATGTAATCAAATATTTCAATGTCTATGCATTATGGCGGTAGAATATGACAAAAGACAGTCATTTAAGTCCAGTGTAATCTGCTGTTTGTGTAGCACAAACAAAATGTGTCCAGATTGTATCAATTTGTCCTAAAAACTTTAAACAATGATTTGTATGGTTCCGTTTTATAAACAAAAGTTCTATATTAAAAAACTAAAATGTAAAAATACTTTTTTCTTCCCATTGTATCTCAAAACGGGCATACTTTTTATTTTCTTGTCTCACAGTAGTCTCATTAGTGCTGGTGAGTGTTCCCAAATCATTTTTTGTTCAACACCAAAAAGATGAGGGGGCCAAGTTTCTTGTAATTTCAAAGAATTGCATCACTTTTATGACTGGGCAGAAACTCTCATTAAAGTAACTTTTTGTGGTAATAGTAGAAATAACCGTCTAAAAGCAACATTTTCAGACACCGAAACTAATACACACTGCCAGTCACCACTTGGAAATACAGTAGGTCCTCTCCTCCTACTGGATAACTGCTGCAAGTGATGATCTTTCAGCTGTAACACGGCGTTTAACCCCAGCTGATGCAGTGAGTGACCGCTCATTTCTGAAACAACCATGTGGAAAAAACAAATCCCGTGGTCATGGAAAAGATGTCAGTGTGTTTGAGAAGGGTCAAATCATTGGCATCAAGGGAAGAAAAAAACATCTAAGGAGAATCAGAAACGAATCTACTACAGATCTGAACCCCAGTGAGAGTGTTTGGGACGAGCAGGAGAAGGCTTTGTGCAGTGGTCACGCTCTCGCCTTCATCAATACAAGATCTGAGTGAAAAGAAGAAGACACCGGATGGAAGTAAATCTTGTAATATGACAGAATCTTCAAATCTTCTATAGGTAGTCCTACGAAATATTAGAGCGTGTGAGTTTTTAACATGCTATGGCTGGTGCATGTACATACTACACACAAGTAAACGAAGTAAAAACCACATCAGGATTAAATCGGGAACCAGAACTAAACCAGGAATAAAAAGACCCGGAATAAAGATCCATGACAAACAGGTGAACTAAAACAGAACTAAAACCAGACTTAAATGGTTGCTTAAACGTTTGTACCTGATGAACTTCACACCAAAATGATGTTGTAACCAAGTACAAAATGACCTCTGGGCATGGCGAAAAGACATGTCTTCATTTTATTATTGAAAAATATGAAATTATTACTAAAAAGAGAATACAAATATTTGTAGGCTAAATACTACTGGGAAAGCCCTTGTCTGATTTGGTCTAGATCCTGACAATGCTGCAGCACTGCCCACTCTCTCTCCATCTCCTTGCACTGTAAAAAATCTCCACAGGCAACCGAAAGGGCTCGTTGATATCATAAAAGATGCATTTGAGTGTAGTTAAAACTTGTATGAATACAGATTTGGTTTGTCCCTCAATGGGCAGTGACGGAATAGATTTACCAGTTATTGTCAAACTGAGCATCTTCTTACATTAAGCAAATAGGCCCACATCAAACAGATTCTCTTGGTGTGAATGCCACCAAGAGAATCAGTCATTTATTTAATATTCAGAAGGAATTCCAAGTTATAAAAAGGATCATTCTATATTAACATTTGTATTGCCCCAGATTTTTTTCTGGGCTACCTCTTCTCTTTCTGTCCACTGAGTGTAGGACTCCATGTTCCAGTTCCCCACGGACTCATAATAACTATTAACTTGGTAGGTTCCGTTTGTGGCTCGCTCGCATCACGAAAGTCCACCCACTCTGACATGGCACATTTTTGCAGTGCGGAGCCGAGAGCCCACGGCGCGCAGAGACGCGCGCACGGTCTCCAGTGGGATAGAAAGAAAGATACATAGGTAGATAGATGGAGAGAGAGAGGGAGCAGCTCTGGGACAGGCAGCGCAACACTCTGCTCCTCTCCTTCTAAAGGTGCTACGAGCCAAACCATGCGCACTTTTTACGCATCGTTCATATCAATCCATGGATTATCAGGAGAGGTTTTAGCCAACGTTTACGCGTGGGATGTGAGTGATGGAGACGGTGAAGATTGAGCGATGTTTTTACCCTCCGCAAGACACACATTTTGATGCACTTTTGTGTCTTTCTGTCTTTTTCAAAGCCTAAAAACATGCAGATCTCTCCAAGTGAAGACAAGATACCGGTAAGTAAACACTGTCATTGTCACGTTGTCTTGGCAAGTTTCGACATCTGTACCGGACCAGAGAAGTCACATTTCAACGCGCTCAAATATCCAGCCTACATGGTATGGTAGTTTTACTCCTTAAAAAGTCTAGAAACCAAGCAGAGTAGTTTCTATCTTAAATGTAGCTGTAGTGCGACTCGCAGAGGGAATCCTTGAGGGAGCTGTCCCCGGTAGCAATTTCTCAGAACTCCTGGTCCTTGCAATACACTGTAAACGGAATATGTTTCCATGAAGAGATTTTGGCAGTGTTTATAGCAGCACTAGTTATAGCAGGGTTAGAATGATTATTATGTGTTTATATTATTATTATTATTATTATTATTATTATTATTATTATTAATGATCATAATTTTAAGGGTTATTATGACATTGAAGTGCACAAGCAAGACGTTAAATTAATTATTAAAGCTCATTAATAAAATATATGTAACAATGATAAGAGTACCAAACAATGGATTAGAACAAGTGTTACTGCCTGCATCAGCCTTCCATGAAAACTGTTTAAATCATTGTTGAAACTAGGTGGAATTTGAAATATGTTCATAAATATCTATCTATCAAAAAAAATATATATATATATATAGGATTTGAACTTCTTGGTGGGCTTAAAGGACATGACGACATCTGCCTAAACCAAAGGGACTAAACACTCAAAGTAAACAAATAAACACATTCTGTATTAGTTGAATGTAGGCCCACAGTGTTTCAGCTCAGTTAGGCATGTAGAAACTAGCCATAATATAAACTACAGTATTACAGGCTGTTGCATTTGTGAAGCGTTGCACTCACACACCACATCAAAAATAGAGTAAACTGGGACTCAACATGAAACTAAACCTGGACTACACTAGGACAACCAGGACAGGACCAAACCAAGTCTACGGAAGGCCTAAATCGTGATCAAACCAGGACAAAAGTGTGAACGCACCACTCATATTGACAGTATTAAAAATTCCTCAAAACATTATTCATTACCTTTTAATATGCAAACGTAAAATGGTTGCTACTAAATGTGCTCCCATAGCAACACTTTCCATGGCTATCCCGGTCTCTAATGTAAGTCTTTATAACAGCCTACAGGAGCTACAGGTGGCTTCTACTTTGCTATTATCCACAATGCTCGGTACAAGAACTACTGTACATTGTTCGCACATAATGTCACAGTACAAGAGCTCACAATAGGGATAAAATGGCAGAGCTTGAGCAGGATGTATTGAATTTGAGTGCGCTATAGTGTTTAGTCTTCTCTCTACTCTGCCTTTGTCTAAATAAAGACTGTAAGTGTCAGAGGTGAGCCTGCTGCCCACTCTGCTGCTGAAGATTTGTATTGTTTTTTTTCTTTTTTCGAGACCCAAATGCCACTTTTGCTGCTCACTCAGGGAGAACTGCTCTCTAAAGCTACTGTAGTTTAGAATAAAGGTAAATATTTTATGAAACTCATGAGGTATTGTTGTGAGAAGACCTTCTGCCAAGCATTATGTCAGTCACAATAACACGTTTTGAAGTGCAATGTATTTGCTGATAATGAAACTAGAAATGATGAACGACTTTATGCCACTGACACAGTAACGTTAAATCATGGTAATCCAAGAACACCCTTTTTTAAAATGTACAATATTGTTAAGAAAACTGCAATAAATAAATAGCAGAATGAAACACTTAAATAGTACTTTACTTATTAATTCAATTCAATTTATTTTTGTAACGCCCAAAATCACAACAGTAGTTGCCTCGAGGGGCTACAGTGGATAAAACAGAATAGATAGTGTTCATAGGGACTTGGAAATGTCCCAGCGTCCTGTGTCCTTAGACAGATGTCCCAAGCTCCCCTGTCCTTAGACCCTCCTTCTCGGCCAGGAAAAACGACCCAAAAAAATACATTATTAGATCCTCTACAGCTGAAATCTTGTCTTTCTACCCCAAAGACAACAAACATGTCCCCACTAGTGCAAAGCCAAAACTCGATAAATATTGAGCCCCAAAAAATATTGTTCCATCTATCATTTAATATACAATAAATCGGTATAATTATTGTGAAAGGTCTATGTTTAAATTGCTATTAGACAGAGATATAGGCCTGGCTGTAAATATGTATAGGATAAAACGTTTTAAATAAATCTAAATGGGAGGTTTTTTTTGTAGATAATTTGGTTATGCCGTCATTTTCAGAAGGATAAATTCATGGTTGAAAGGTTAAAAGGAGCAAAGAACCATAATCTATGTCCGGGGTCCTCAACCAGCGGGCGGAGACCAAAGATATATATTAACATGTACTTTATTTTTGTTTAATAGTCTATTGCTATGTCCCTGTATTTTACTATAAAGATATAGAACGTCAAGTACTAAGACAATTAGAACATATTTAGAACAAGGGTTTGTGCACACGTTACGCTGTTGTTACTGGCCCTGTCCCCTGAAAACGATCTTCTGATTGTCCTGGTCCTCGAGAAAAAAGGTTGGCGACCGCTGATCTATGTAGTTCCTTCTTTCTGGCATTCTAGCGATTTGATATGTTGTCTACAATATTGTCCACAGTATCATTGCAAGACTTTTGATTAATGCATGACGATGCTGTTAAAAATAATATAAAGTTATTACCAAATTGGAAATCACAATCACAATATCGTAGTTATTGTTACGTCAGGTTTTGGACAGGTCATCACGAATCAACATTGCAGACAGAGATTTCCATTGACTTTAAATTTACAAGTGATTTACTATTTGAGATGTGCAAAATATCAAAATGTAGATAATAATGTGAATTTTGTTTTGAATTTCTGCACAATTTGAACATATAGTGTTATTTATGTACTTCTTCTATTCCTTTTACAGACATTTCCCATTCGTTGAGGATAATTAAATCTCAATTTAAACGTTTACAGACATGTTTGAACACATTTCCCTTCTGTTGACTGACTATCGTTATCGGGATACTCCAAAAGCAGATTAAGATTAATTTTTGTCACTATCACTCACCGCTACTCTACTGTACAACACAAATACCAAATCAATGACCAAGTAACTAATGCGAAGCTATATTATACTTATTTTTGTTGACTTGTTTCTTTAAACAACTTTACCATATCTATTAACTTTGTGCTTAACTTTCTTCCCTCCTCCAGGTGGTGGGTTCGCCTGAGAGCCACGAATACAGCGATGAGGGCCTTTTCTTCTCGGACGGCCGACGCAAAGTGGACTACGTTCTAGTTTTCCACCACAGGAGACACGGCTCCTTACGCGCCTCCGCCTCTGCCACCCATGAGCAGCTGTCTGTGGTGTCCAACGGGAACTTCCCTTCATCGCTGGGCTCGGACGGGGCGGAGAGGAGAGGCAGGGGGGTGCCCGGGGGTCCTCCCGCCAGCGTGGGGGAGGTGCTGATGGAACTGGGGGCCAGAGACAACCTTGAAAGTGTGGAGCCCGTGGATCACGAGATGAGGCTGATCAGACAGGAGTTTGAGGCCAGTTTGATGGAGGCGGGACTGGAGATCGAGAGGGACAAAGAGGTGAGGAGCTATGAGGGGGAGTGGCTAAAGTTTAAAGGAGATTTATTAGGCTTTTTTTATGTTCAGGTAATTAGTACTGAACAGTAACATGTGTACATCTCATTGTAAACGTAAATATTGATATAAACAGCTTGACAGTAGAAACAACAACAACAACAATCTCTTCATTGTGGCATTTCACTGTAACAGGCAATCGGATTGTCGTTTACGTGCTTTTATTTAATTTAAGAACATTTTTAACCCTATATTAAGACTTGGGGTCTTTTTTTTCAACTAATTACAACTAAGTACAGGGATCTGGGCGGGGATACGTGGTAACTCTGAGCGCTCGAGCCTCATTGCAGGACAATACAGGATTAACTCAAATAATATGTCCCCTTTAAGTGATGTCTACGACTTCGGAAAGTTTAGTTTGAGCAAAACTAATGTTGCGTTGCATACTTACACAGAATACCAGTCAAAACTTTTTCATAGAGGGCTATGTACTGAAACTTTACACTTTAGTCAGTGTGTTATTGAGGTTTTGATAGTGTTGGAGTTTCTCTTTTTTTAATTAATTGGAAAACTATGAATTGTGCGCTACAGGGGAAATATTATGCAAAATCAACTTTTACGAGATTTTAATTGTTACAGTGTTTCTGCTCCTTGTCATTTGTTTACCCAAAGTTGTATTTCAGTTGATTCATTCACGTATTAGTAACCTTGTAACGTCCTGCATTTGAAGCTTGCCCACTTCCCTGTATTTACTTGCAATTATTCTAAATATTCAATCTCCAGGTCAAACATGTAGGGTTCAAAATGTCATGTAGCCATCCATAACAATAAAAACGAGAAATCTGTTCCTTGATACCGTTATAGTTTAATATGAAGAGGCGGGGCTTATCAGTTCTGCAGTTTTGAACGGGAAGTCAATGGACCTCCTTCTATTTTGACGTCATTTCAGATCAATATTGCAGTTTTCAATGAATAAAATATAAAATTATGATCTACGTATGTTTTTGTTTATAACTAAATTAATTCATGAAAAAGGCACGATATGTCACCTTTAACATTTTAGTAGTACAAGTCGTTTTTTGGAGATCTTGAGTTTGTTGTCAAGTTTGGACATGGTTTGTCTACGTACAGAGATCATTTACAAAGCTTACCTCATATAATACACAGTAAGCAGTCAGCATTCAGTGCACTTTGTCTGCCTTCCTCCAGCCTGTTTAGATGTTGATCACCCAGTTCCTCGAAAACACAGTACTGTTAAGGTCATTCAGAGCTCCCATTTCACAGGCGCGGCTAGTGAGGCATGACCAACTCCGACACAACAAGTGCACGTGGGCAAACAATACAATGCACTATGATGTAGCAGCTTTAAGATTGTAATTCAGGTAATCTATACTACCTGTATCTATACTGAAAGGCTTTGGATGGATGTCGAGGTGATAAGTAGAGGTGTCTAGTCCTTCGATTACATTAGCACCGTGACCTGGATGAGAGTGAGTGAATTCAAGGAAGCAGGTGTCGGTTTCAGGGTTTCCGCCAAGGTGTCATATAGAGGCTGAGGCAGTGTGCATAGATTTTATAGGATGTGAATTAATGATAATCCTAATGATTCAGGTCACAATATAATCATAAGGACTAAACCACACAATAATAGTCAGGGAAATTGTAGGAAATTAGTAATTTCAGTTCAATCTTAACTAAAAAAGTTACTTTGAATAAAAGTGAAAGAAGGATTTCACTGTTGTTTGGTCAAAGTTACAACAATCATAATGTGATATTGTGACTATATCACATAACACTAAAATTTTACATTATGACATCCCTTGAGAATACACATTATTCAAGTTTGTCCTGTGATGAAGACATCATTTATAATGCGTTGATGAATAACTGGTTCATATTTTTCCTTTTGATTTAAACTATTTCCGTCTTATTAACAAGCTGTTATGTAAAGAAAAGTGTGACCATTTCAGTTGCACACCAAATTGTTCTCTTCTGGGACAAGAAATCTTGTTGCTCGCGATCGTCTCCACAGTGAAAAGCTGAGAGTGAATTGTCGCCCGCCTGTGTCTCTGAGCAGCTCAGTAACTGGCAACCGCCAGCAAATGAGTCAGTGTGAGCCGTCTTGACCAGAGTCTTGAAAAGATGAGAAATTATGTTGAATTCCCATTGTTCCATTCAAACAGACGTCATAGTTTATTCCCAATAGATAAATATATCTGACCTAGTGTCACTGAAAGTAGTGACTTTAGCAGCTCTGACCCACTTTATATTGATTTACTAATTCACAGGAAAGTGGCAATTTCTGGTTTGACTTTTTTTTTCATGTGGCAGTGCATTGTACGGCTCAGTCATTTGAAAGCTCCAATGGTAGCTCTTTTCAGTTTTTATTTGATTTGACTAAAGGTGCACTATCATATTGCTCATGATATATTGTCATTGTCATTTGCTTTTAGGTCAATATGAAATTTGGAATGTCGTAGTATAATTGTTCGTAGACTGCAGCACATTTTCCTCTCAGTTGTGAAGGGAGGCAGGTAGAGATCATGTCTAAGTGCTTTCTAAAGCCGAGACTTCAACACTGACAGTGGAGGCTCTGCTGATGCTAAAAACACTCATAATGACAGGGAAAGGAATCTTAGACCTTAACTACAACCTAAATAGCCTAAAACAAGTGAGTACAAATATTATAATGTCACAATATTTGTGTTTCCTCTATATACATTGTTATTGCTAATTTTCTCTTTTTTATTGTGATAAAAATGTATGCCATATTGCACTGCTCTATGCACTAACAAAGTCTGCCAACTGCTTGTATATCCATGGAGATGTTTTTGCTTTGCCCAGAATTTTACAAGGTAATACCTTAAAATTGTCTATCTCCATGGAGACAAGCAGGTGGCTTGTGGTCAGATCAAGGTAGTTTTGAGCAATAAAAAACTAAACAATAACATCACCATGGGGACGCGCAGATAGTGGACACCCCACCAGAAAAGTTACATAGTGCACCTTTAAATGGCAAGGTGAATATCACAGAATATGTCGTCATCATGGCACCTCTGGGTGGATAGTACAAGTTGCTGGAAAAGAAAAAGTGTAGGGCGAACAGAGCGTACAGAGCGTATGTATCTTTTATGTCGACTATCTCGTCGACGCCTACCTTTTAATTTAAAGAAATTTAAAGGTGCCATTTTCAGGCTATCCATGAATCAATTTAAGACATAAAAGAGAAGAGTGCAAAGAAAAGCATTTCAGTCATATGCACAGCAAACAAAACAGTTTTTAGTTTAGATTTGAACATTGCCAGAGTAGCGGCCTGTCTCACATCCTCAGGAAAGACTGTTCCAGATTTTAGCTGCATAAAACTGAAACGCAGATTCCCCATGTTTAGTCCTGACTCTGGGCACCAGCAGGAGGCCGGTCCCTGAGGTCCTCAGAGTCCGAGATGGTTCCTATGGCCACAAGACCGAGATGTACTTTGGTGCTAGGCCTTGGAGAGACTTAATATAAGCAGAGCTGCTTTAAAGTCTATTCTCTGAGCCACAGGGAGCCAGTGCAGAGACCTGAGCACAGGACTAATGTGATCGTACTTCCTGGTTCTAGTCAGGACCCGAGCAGCGGCGTTCTGGATGTACTGCAGCTGTTTTACATCTGCCAGTGAGCACAGAGATCAGTGAGAACAGTAGTCTAATCTACTAGAGACAAACGCATGGATAAGTCTCTCCAAGTCTGATTTAGACACTATACTTTTGATTTTGGCAATGTTTTTTAGATGGTAAAAAGCTGCTGTTGTAATTGATTTGACGTGGCCGTTAAAATTCAAGTCTGAGTCCATTATTACCCCCAGATTTCTAACTTGATTTGTAGGTTTTAGTTCTGCTGGAGAAAGTTGTTTTGCATCCACACACTGATCTGCTGGATGCAGTGACAAAGCAGGTCCCATACTTGAGGTAATGTCTTAGACAATGGGAATAAAAAAATAAAGGACTTTACGGTTGTTTGATTGTGTCAGTAATTCTGAATAATTGTTAAATTGTGTTACTTCTCACACTTATCTCAACAGAAAGATTGATTTTGGAACTGACAACCATGAAATACATATTTTCATTCAAAGAAGTAAACTTAAACTTAAACTTATAATCATAGTTACAGCATGGTAAACCTCTGTTTGGCTCTTTGTATTTGAATTTTTAAAGAAAACATTTCAGGTAACGGGTACCTAATGTTATGACTGATATTGCATACATGTATTACATAAGACTGTGCAAGTACGTGAGAGGAGCCTATTTAGCGGCAAGGGTTTGTGCGGGCGTTGGTCTGCATCCAGCTGGCACACTCTGCGCTCAGTGGCAGTAATAATCAGATTGTTGACAGTGGCAATGAAGCTTAAGCCTGGATCAGATTAGCTGGGGCTCTGATAGCTCCGTATCTCGTCCCATGGAATCAATGGGACTAGATTGAATCACTACAGAGCCAATAGAGACAACAGCAGATTGTAATAGCTCTAGGTTTTCATGATTAAATATGCCAAGAAAGTTAAGTTAAAGGTGTGTACGGTGGCTCATTCTTCTTCTTTTTATAAACTTTTAACACTCTGAATAAATGTTGCTTATCGGGCCGGTACTATGCACTACAACTATAAACGACATTTTGTGTGTGCATTAGGTAAAGAGCAGATTTATTACAATAGTGACAAAATGCAGTGATAAAATATACTTTTTAGTTCCAGTCTGTAAAATTAAATACTTAACGAGACAGTTAGTTGTTGATTATTCCAATAATTCAGAAGTTTTTATCCCAACAAATGACAACAAACCGGCCCAAACAAGCCCCGAATGCTACACTACAGTTTGATTGTTTAAGTTCTTTCGTGAATGGTATCCTGACGTAAAGCGCATTTGTTTTCAAGAATACAAACTGTATCTGGCTGCTGCATCGTGGTCCCGAGCTGCTCCTGATGTGATATCCAGCAGTATTGAATTCCTGGTCAAATGCAGCCAACATTTTCTACAGAAACATTAAAGGTGCACAATGTAACTTTTCTGTTTCAAGCCGATTTCCATGGAGATATTATTGTTTTGCCCGAAATGTACCACAGTATGCCTTCGAACTTGTTTTAAATTGCTCAAAAATTACAAAAAAAAATGCATTCTACCTATCTTCTTGTCTCTATGGAGATAGGTAAGTTTAATTCCAGGCAATGCAATAACAGAGACAAGCAGGAGGCGTACCCCCAACCAGAAAAGTGTCTCTACCTACCTTTTCTACCTCTTTCTAAGTTTAAGTTAGGTTGTACAATGCCCTCAGTATCGTCAACTTGTACTTAGTTTCTTCTTTTTCTTCTTCTTCAGGAAAACCATTCTAAAATAATGAGACTGAAAAATATTGCCTATACATTTGAACAGAAATGAGTTTGGATGAGAAACCACATAAGGAACTGACTGGGATAGATGATTGCTGTATGAGAACCACATGGCAACATCTACCTGTGACTATACCAGCTGTCAACATGGTTCAACAGTTTATTTTGAAACATGCTCTTTAATTGTGGTTCAAATGTCTTATTATTCTGCATTTTGGGAGCAGCGCATGTTAATGAACAGACTTGGTGATAGACGCGCTGTAAACAAGCCAGATTATAATTTACATCTGTTGCCCTGCTTTCATTCTCACGAAGATCAGCAGTGATGACAAATTACAGTCCCTTCATCACAGATTAGGACGTGTTGTTTTGGTCCGCTTTGTTGCAGTGAAAGTAAAAACTACTGGAGCTTCAATGAGTTTATTCGTTTATTTGCTTTGCGGAGATCAAAATCAAATGTTCAACGTAAATGAGATATCGACTTCCTATTGTTTGCCAAAAGTGTGGTTATATGTACGATAACCATTTTTATTCGCAATTATACAGTGTTTAAGTGCTATTGCTAAATTTCCAGATGTCCAGAACGTCTCTCAGCCGCCGTTCACACACTGTCCGGTTCTTTTAGCTGCATGTAGACTGGGACAAAAGTTGTCTGACAGGTTTTGGAGCTGAGACGACCTGAGTTTGGTTGTTTATCGCACTGTGCTTGTAAACATAGTGAGCGAGCAAATCAGCTACAGAACCTTTAATCAAAAGCAAGTGGAAATGTACGTTTATCGTTGCGCTGCACTTCATCTAATACGCAATTAATTAAACAGGAGTTATCTGAGTCAATATAATCCCCCTTCAGTTCCACATCTGGAGAGCTCTAAACTCGGCTGCAGCGTCTGTGTTCAGCGTGTTCAATTTAGTGCTAATTGCTCGGTGTAAAAAAGGCAAAGCTGGAACTGAAATGTCAGGCCTGTTGACTATGTCTGGGGATTATTGAGCTGACCTTCGATCTCGCAGGGACATCCTCTTAAAGCACACTTTTAATTAAATCACTTCTACTGGTGGATTCAGGCGCAGCAGCGGGGCCGTGTGTGCGCGATTCAACCTGTGGAGATTTAAACACAGGAAAGCAGTGGAGGAGTTACATCTGAGGCAGGAAACACCGAAATAAACATTTAATCAAATGCATAACAGAGACAAAAATAAAAAAAAGTGCAGAACATCTTTTGGACAGTCTAGTTTTTCAGCCTGTGGAACTCTCTTCCCACTGACTTAAAACTACAATAGCTTTATCAAACGTCTGAAACTGTGGCTGAAATCAGGGCAGAGTTGCACACATGATCATTTTGAGTGAAATTAATGTTATTATTGTAGTACCTTTACTAATTTATAATATTTTTTTTGTATTGAAATTGTTCCAAAAGCCTCCTATGGACAGGTGTTGAAAATTTGAATTTTTGGACTTGAACACTTGAAACAATGCATCAAGTTCATCCAACATAATTGCTATGTTAATCAAAAAAATAAATACTACTACTACTACTACTATTACTACAACTACAACTACTACTACTACTACTACTACTAATAATAATATAGTGAGAAGTGATATACCAAAAGGTTTATATCACAAAAGTGTCAAAACGTTTCATTAAACAGAGATTTACTGAATCACAATATGACTTTCCCCAAATCTGGACAGGAATGATTACAGTTTTTTAAATGTATTTTTATTTTCTTGCTTGGAATCCAGAATACACACTTCTCCAATAGGTCTGGTCATCATTACACCCTCCGTCGCGCCTTGAGGCGAACTCAAACTGAACCGTGATATGACATTTGTTTATTTTAAATGAGCTCATTGGTCACTTATCATTTAAAACAAAATCAAACTTCCCTCAACTCAGATTAACATGGTTTTGTGCTTCGCTCATTGATTCTTCTGAAGTCTGAAGTTTTTATGTCCACGTGATATTTTTTTCCTTTGTTTTCTGTGTAAGCAGCCATATTTGTTTTGACACGGTCGGGCTAATCCACCTGTCAATCACGACCATCTGAAGTTGGGAAGATGAAACCGGTGACCAGACTGATATGAATATACTGAAAGAAAATGCAGACAGATGTCATAACTTTCCAGGCAAACCCAGCCCTACTTGTTCTTTCTAAATTCAAGGCATACCTTCAACTTTTAGATTTGAACTTAGTTTGTTTGGCAGTCACCATGTTGAATATGAATGAACTGGTTTTTGGGCATTATTTGACACGTTTGTTCAATTCTAAGCCAAAGAGTATTACAAAGTACGTCAAATGCAGAACCCTATGAGAGAAAATGCAGGAGCTGAGAGGACCTGCACATGTGGAAGAGTGGGTGATATTTACTGAGCTAAATGTCACTCAAAATGGCTCATGCATTTTTTATAACTCTTCACATAACCTTCACTGTAGGTGTTCACACAGAAGAGAGAGAAAATGTTATATTAGATAACCACAGACCGATCGTTACATTATGGTTACAACCAAAGATTTCGATGCAAACCCAAATCATCTGTCTGTTTGCTCTAAAGACTGTTACGTGTGTGAACGGGCGTAAAGTGTTTTCCAATAACAGAAGAGTTAAGAGTTAGAGGCAGACGGAATGGACAAACATTTGCATCTTGATTACAACAACCAGAAAAAACAGATGTGTTTGTGTTTGTTTTGTATGTATAAGAATAACTGTGTGCTAAATATTACAGCTGAAAAAATAAATGTAGACAATAATGTGTGTTTTTGCCGCACAAATATATTTACACATTCACAATACATGGATTAAATTTTAGATTGTAAGTGCAACCAAGCAGAATTCGGTATGAAACAGAGTGGTGCAACAGAACTGGGGTCACTCTCTTTTTTTGACGATTTTTTACAGTTTACGCCCTGTCAAATTGATGAAATATTCACTTCAAAGGAGCACATCCTCTAATTGTGTTTGTGATATTGCTTTCTCTTGAGTATTTTGTGGTATTAATCTGCCTTGCATTTATTTAATTGTATGTGCGTTTATTGCTGAAAAAAAACTTGAAAAACATGCATTGTTATTGGCCAATTACTACCCAGAGCCTGCCCCACCAGCTGTTGGAAGCCCAAGCCCTCCTGGACATCTGGTGTATGCAAGATCCAGGGGGCACACAATTGTCAGGTCACATGCACATCCCCCAACCCCAGGCTATGCATTTTATTGCCAATGTTTCTCAAGACAAAACCGCCTGTCAATCACAAGGATGTATGGACTGTGTAAGGAGTTACTCATTAGTTTCTTTATTTGACAGAAACTCTGAGAAACACGCACACAAAAAGATTGAATTAATTTGAGAACCATGTGATATATTAGACTGCTTCTTGGACCGCTTCTTGGACCGCTTCTGTTGATGGCGGCCTGTGTTTCCATGCACTGGCTCGCAGAGTCAACTACATGAGCAGCTGACGTCACCCAAACATTTTTTTCTTGATGAATAGAATCTAAATAATAGCTGAATGATACTTTTTAGTCATGAGGCAGATCTCAGCATTTCACTAAAATATGTTTAGTAATTACATGTTAGCGGCACTGGGACGAGGCTAAAGCTAGAGTAAACAAGAAACAACTCACCGGTTTATTGTCAGCTTTTTCTGCATGTATTTAATGTCTCTGCACCTCTACATTGCATTTGAATGTATATTTATGAAATACGTGGGGTTTGGATTGAGTTAGCTCCAGTATGTACTCAACATACAATAAAGTGGGAAACAGCTGCGGACGCTAAGTGCTAGCTTTGTGTGTCTTGGTTTAACTCGACAAATAAAGTTCTCATCACAGGCAATGCTGTGGTTTATCAGAAGATCAAGTTTGGTGAGAATTTTTTTATTTTCTATTTTAGTCTCCTTTTTGCACTTGTTTGTGCAGTAATCGTTTTAACCTGAGTCTGCGCTCTCTCTTATCTTATTGCGCTAAAGCATTCCGGGAGCCAAAAGTTTAAACAGGCTGATACAGTTCACTTTAGACACTGGTGACACTCTCAGACCAGCCCGATCCAAAGCGAACCAGTCAAAACGTGCCTATAGTTTACCCATTTTAATTAAATCACTTGTTTACATTTCCTTAACTGCTCTGATCAAATTCATATTGATCATTTATCTTTTACCCACCCTCTCTCGCTCCTCTTTATGCCTGTCCCATTACGCAATCAATCGCGCCTTTTGTCCCAAAAAACGCCCCAGGCTCTGTCCCACTTACCCCCCCCATGGAGATAAAGAGCTAATTGAAAGTGCCTCTACTAATTAACCTTCTTCAGGCTGAAAGTATTTATAACCCCCGCGTTTTGATGGAGCAGCGCACCACAGAAAGACAGCTCATGGAGGTGGGCTGTGAAAGAACAGATCATTAATTTCAAAAGCATTTTAGCAGACGAGATTTTTGGATGTTTTTTCAGGGGCTGTGCAGTGCATTTCAATATCAACATGTGATAAATTCAGATCACAAACACTGATTAGACTGGGGCTTGAGTGCTTGTTTCCCTGCTGTTATTTGGATGCCAAAATAGAAATTGGCATAACAAATGGTGCGGTTAAGCAGCGGCACAAATGCCCAATGCGGCTCCAATTTGTTACTATTTGTTGTTACATTAATTAACGGTGGTGTCATTACATTAAGCAGCAAAGGCATATATAGTCCTCATACCTCACAACAAGAAGGTGCTGGCTTCGATTCCCGCACCACGTGGGATCTGCATATAGACATGTGCAGATGTAGGGCAGGCTACATATGGGGTATTTTTTTATATTTTTAACATAGCAAGAAAAGTCATGAATGTCATGTTAAAATATCTCAACTTAAAATAGTTCAACCCAAAATGGTGTAACGCTTGTGAAGAACCTTCCCTACACTAGAACTGATTTGTTTTTGAAAATATTTGTTGTATTTTGCTACAAAGGCACACTGCAGTCAGGACAGAACTAAAGGTGTTTCACCCCCAAACGTCCAGTACACATTTGCTCATGGGCACAATACAGATCTTTATACTAGACTATGAAAGTTCTCTCCAATGCAGATACATGGTGAAACCCGAAGTATATGACAAGATGATTGTGATCTCTAGGTAACAGACCCTACAAAATCAAAAACCTTTATCCCGTATAATTCAACCTTCATCTATACAGACGCTGTTACATTCTGAAATATTTCATTTCAGGACTAGCTTGATGATGAGTGATCAATATCTGGAGCATCCAGCTTCTGTTCTTCCTTCAGCCTAAAACATACACAATAGACCCTTCCATGAGTGACGTGTGTAGAAACTGTGCCCTCAGCCCAGTACTGGGCCAAATGTAGAAAAATACCCTCAAACATTTGAATGTCATGTATCTCTTCATCACATTTAAGTCCTTTACAATTGAACTTAATTTGAAAAGGGGTGATTTCCCACAAATTATCTTGAAAGTTATAGCAACAAAGAACAACAGGTTGCTATAAAGACAATATCTGAAAATGTATGTCCAAACAGAAAAGTGAACGCAAATGAATTTACCTGTTGCTGGGAAACATTGTTCATATTGTGTTTTATACGTGTATTCTCCCACTTTCTGACATGGCTCTAACATTTCCGTGGTGGTGTAGTTGTTCAAGGCATTGCACAAATCGAAAATCTAAACTCAAACTTGAAATGGGTAAATTGCATTGAGCGTTTGTGTATTTGGGGACCTAAAAGGTGATGTGCAAATACAAGCCTGGACATGTTAGGGGAAAGTGTAGAGAAGTGCATGCTGTTGTTGTGTCCTTGGGCAACATACCCACCTACCTATATGTACAGTGTTGGGCAGTAACTAGCTACAAAGTAAGAGATTACTTTTGTAATTCTCAATGGTACTATTGTGTTACTATTTTAAAATTAAGTAAGTGGATTACAGTTACTAGAAGGAGTAAGGAGTGCTTAATGTGGTGGTCGGAGAAAACATCTTTTATGTCTTTCACATCTGTACTTGCAAAGGGAAGAAATTCTCCGATAATTCTTTTTTCCCAGTTGTGATATGGATACTTTCTCTCATTGATACTACTCACAGCACAGACTGAAAGTAAACAAATGATACAAATATGTTATGCAATTGTTATATACTTTAATGATCTATAATTACAGAATATATTTGCATACTTAAAAGTTGAACCATTATGACACTAAGTAGATACTGTTATTACATAATTTTTTTGTCCTAAAAGAAATATCGTCTGAAGTAATCCAGTAAACGTATCGCCGTGCCATATATTGATTGGCGCAGTATCTGGTTCTGTATCGCAGGATGTGTATCGTGTGTTGAGGCGGGACCAGATGAATCCCTGCCCTCTGTCATGGCTAAGATAAGGGATATGGATAATGTAACTGAACCTGCGTGAATGCCAGTGAAGTGACTCCGTGTCCATCAGCGGAGCTTCAGATGTGAAGAGGAGACAGTTCAGGTTTCTGCGTTTACACTGGAGCTGTCCCGTATGAAGCTAGGGGGTCTGAGGTACAGTTACAGCCTGTGCCCCCCGTCTGCGCCGTCTCAATCTGTGGATCAACTCCGGCTATGCTATGTACGATATGAGTATGTTGGAACTGAAGTGTGGACCAAAGCTGTCACTGGAAAAACGCTTCTGCTGGGTTTATTCTATAAATGTTGGTCTGAAAATGTTTATTTTATTTAATCTGTAAAATTTAGAATATTTTTATCTGTTGGTTGGATGCAGTTTCAAGCCATCTATTTGGACCCTAGTTCACTGTAACCTATACCTATTACAAATTATTTAATCACAGCCATTTTTCCTCCATTTCATTTAGTATTTCCGGTGTATAAAGAGTCTAATAGCATAGAGAAGCTCAAGAATCTCCATTTGCAAACACACCGATGTGAATATGGTAATTGATATCACAAGGTGGGCAATAATAGCATTAAAATCAAGCTACATGACTCACTTGAGCTCAGATACAGTAAATATATTATGTCCCCTTTAAAAATGATCACACATTTTATTAGGAACAGGCTGTGAAGTGAAGAATTATGCTCTGGGCTGTGCTTCAGAGAAAACGGACAGAAGTGGCATTCATTTTTAATCATCAAACTGTTAGACAGTGTGTTTCAGTGGATCACAAGCAAATCAAAGCTAGAGGCAGGATTATTCTGTTGACACAGTAAGTGCAGAAATGTCAAATATTTTTGACAAACTGTTCAAACTCAATCAGAGCTTACTGTTTTTAATAGTTTAATCTTAGTGATAAACTTAATGATAAACTATCAAATTAGTGCATTCTAATTGTATTCCCACAGTGTCCAGCTCTTAAGTCACTCGTGGATACAGGATTCTGGCCTGTCAGAGCTCACAGCAGCTTCACTTTGTCACGTTAATGCATTAATACACTCTGACTTGTGAAAGTGTCTTTACCTGTAGCTCCTGATCTGTCAAGGTTTTGCGCTTGGATGTTTTCCTCACAGAGCATACTCACTGAAGTGTTTTCTTGTTGTTATGTCCACAAAACGGTCTCTCCTCTTTCACAAGTCTCTTTCCCTGCTCAAAGCTCTGCTCAAAGCTCTGCTCAAGTCAAATCTGTAAAGTTTTGTGCGAGTCGGTACTAGGCACTGAGGAGACGCTCCAGCAGCACAACAGCGCTGAGCAGCAGGGGGAAGGGGGGGGCGACTGCTGCAAAGGATTGTGGGAATTGTAGTTCTAGCAATAAAAATGTGATGCTGTATATCGATCAGAAATAAATATAAATTGGAAATGTTTTGCATTCGTCCCGTGGGCCATATCACTGACAGCCCTGTATTAGATGTTTTCTCTGCTTGGTGCCAATGATTTGACCCATCTCAAACATACTGACATCTCTTCCATGACAACAGGATTTCCACACAGTTGTTTTAGAAATGAGAAGCCACTCACTGCATCAGCTGGGTTTAAATACCGTGTTGCAGCTGAAAGATCATCTCCCATGCAGCAGGCTCGGACCTACTGTGCTTAGTTGAATCCAAATGGTGACTTTTTTTTGGACCGGCAGTGTATGTGAGCTTCTCAATATGTTGGTCTATTTACCAATTTATGGCAAAAATGTCCTTTTGACTTAACTTGTTTCAGGAGCTATGTGCATCTTGTGTTATGGACAATGACAATATTGTTAAGTTGTAAACTGTTTGTGTTTCAGGTCAAACCTCATGGGCCCAGCTTCACTCGGCTCCATGCTCCATGGCCGGTGCTGTGCAGGGAGGCCGAGTTCCTCAAAATTAAAGTCCCAACAAAAACAGTAAGCATGATTCAAGTTTATACAAATTACTATATGGAGACATCGTTTTCTTTTGGTGGGCTGGAAACCCCTTAGATGTGCTTAGATTTTTTAGAAGTGTGGACGTATCAGGATTTGTTAAGGATGGGTTAGGGGTTTCAAAATTTCAAACTCAATTTCGATACTAAGGAATAGGCTTGGTACTCGATACTGATATCAATACCACAATCATAAAAAACATTCTCTTTTTTTTCAGATAGTGGTCATTTTTAACACTAAACAATAGTGCTACATCTCAAAATGTGGCCTTAAACTACTGGTGGTTCTGATAAAACTCAAGATCATTCTAAAACTGTTCAGGATCGGTACACAAAATTCTTGTCTGTGATATATTTTCAATATTGACACTATTTGAAACACAATTTGACACAAATCTAAAAAGTGCTAAGTAAAAAAAAAAAGTGAGTCATGGAAAATGTGGTTTGTAAGCTAAATCATATTCCATCTTATTGAAAAAGTCAACCTGTCGACAATTGAATGACTGAATGATTGATTATCTGTTAGCTGTTTTAAAGCTTGTATATTGTTGCATTGTTTCCATCAGAGCTATGACCTGAAGGAGGAGAGTGGCTTCAGCACCAGTATGAGCACCTTGTGGAGGAAGATGAACCAGCCGTTTCAGCCCAAAGTCCCACATCCAGAACACGGCCGCACCAAGCTCTTGTCCCACTGCTTCTCCAGGGACAAACTGCACCTGTAAGTCCAGAGGGAGTCATTTTACAATTACCATTTATATATGGAGCATTGAAATTACAGGGTAAAGGAAATTGGAGTAAAGAGCGGTGAGAAACATTCTGTAAATTCTGAGAATCAAGCTCAAAATGCTGAGGCTGGCACCCAGAAGATTAGACCAGTGTTGGTATCGACTAAAAATACCCCAAAAGTCATCACTGTTGATTCTAAAAAGTGTGGCATCGCTCATCTCTAAAATGCAGCTTTATTTCTGGCTTTAATTTACATGTAGTTCTAACATTCTTACATTTTTGGGGCCTTTCAGATACAACATCACATCCAAAGACACATTTTTTGACAACTCTACAAGAGGCCGAATAGTAAGTTATGTGTGCAAAGCTTTTCTATTATTTGTGTTGCGCTGTTTTAATGTTTTCTTTATTTTTAACATGTGCTTTTAGGTGTACGAGATCCTGAGAAGGACAGTATGTGTGCGAACCTGCCAGACCATAGGTAAGGAGACGTTTAACATAAAACATATAATAATCTACTCCTCCTCAATGACATTGGTGTACAGTTTAGTCATAACTTCATTATGCCTGTTGATGTTGGAGTTTGTGTTTTTGAGAAAGCATAATCCTGTTCCTGGAAACAGTCTGTTCTCATTAACACATCATAACCCTCTGGGAACAGCCTCACTGCTCACGCTCGAACAGTGCTCTCTCATTCATTACACCTGTACAACCCATCAAACATGATTATTCTGCTGTGTATTTGCGTTGTTTTTACATGATGGTAAAATAAGTACAACCCAGAGGACATTTTCTTGTATTTCTTGCCAATTGGGGCAGTTTGTTGCAAGATAACAGCATTATGTGACCTAAAAGAAAAAAGACCTAATTGTCTAAGTGTGACTTGTTGGCTGTCATATCACATTTTGATCATCTGGACTATACAGACTCTAAAATACTGACCAAAATACATTTTGTTTTTAATTAAATGAAACTGTTTGACTAGTCGACTAATCAAATAAAATATTGTTGAATAGTCGACTGCTAACATAGTTGTTAGTTTCAGCCCTTAAACAGCCACAGTGCTATGACAGGTTGGATTACTAATTTCACTAAAACACAATTAAGATTTTTTTTTTAGGTTTATAATGTTAATTCCTGTGCTATGACAGGTTGGATTACTCATTTCACTAAAACACAATTAAGATTTTTTTTTTAGGTTTATAATGTTAATTCCTGGTTGTAAATCAAGACATCACACTAGGAAATTCCATAACTGTTTCCCAGCAACCATGTTGTACACTGGGCTAAAACACAGAAATTATTATTTGACAGATAAAAATATATGCTAACACCTTTATTTTGTTGAAGTAATGTTCAACGGTCTGGAAAATATGTTTATTTTGTGTAAATTGTGACAAACTCCCTTGTTATGTGTGATGTTATCAAAGTTTAAAGTTTAAAAACTAACATATTTTTCAACTTTTCGTTACAAACTGCTGTTTGACTGATATCAGACATCACTCTTTTTTGCTGAACAGATATTATCCCACCAAATAAAGACAAAGTTAGGAACTCATAAAAATCTGTCCATGGAGACATAGTCCTTCTTAGGCCTTCCTTGTGGGACTTACCTGCCCTTCTCCATGTGAAGGAGCAGTGGCTCTACTCTGATTTCATTGCAGGGCACTGAGCTTCTTACCCTTGTCTGGTTTTGGGTCTGATTTACTCGATTTACTTCTGCAGAGACTCACAGGCACATTAGGTCTACTGATTCCTGTCTCTTGACTACAACCTGCCCTTAAAATGAAGTTTAAAGGTGGTAGTCAAGGATTGGGCTTGAATGGAATAGGCATTGGTTATCTTTGCTTTATTTCCATTTCACCTTTACCATATTGCAAACATTTGTCCTTCATTCTTCCCAGCCTTCATTTCAAAATTAAATCAGGTTTTGTGTGCTGGATGTGTGTTGACCTCCTGCGAGCGGCAGAAGGCACTGCCCGGGGCTCTGGCATCGCTGCAGGGAGAGCACAGTGCTGCAGAACTCATGACCTCTATTTTCAACATTTGGACTCAAGCAGATCCTCCAGGACCCTCCACAAGTGGGTCACACTTCCTGGGTCAGCCGCAGATTGAAGCTCGGCCTTCTGGGAGTTGTGGTGGTTTCTCGCCGGTAGAGGGAACAGTTTTTGAGCAAGTGGTTTTAATAGATCGGATGGTTTATGGATTTATTGCGGTTTTATTAGTGGAACAAAGGAGATGTGTCTCACCTAACTTGCTTTGTTTGACAGGATCTATGTGTTTACTGCAGTACAACCAATTCCTCATTCAACATCAATATTGCAACATAATTGAAAATGTTTTGCCTTTATTTTCTCTCTGCAGGTATTAGTTCTCTGATTGCTAAAGGCGTGTATGATGCTGCCTTCCCTCTTCATGATGTAGGTTTCTAAAAGTTATTGATTTTCTTTCTGTTGTGTGTTTTGCTTTGCATGCTACGTTTACGCTGCAGGTCAGATCTGTTCATCCCCCCCCTAAATGTGACCTAGAGCTGATTTTTTTCATGACAGTGTGAACAGCTGTTAGTCATCTCGAAGATTCAACTTAAATAAGCAATATCATTGTGTATCTTTGTCACAGTTCAAAAGACTTACTTGCTTCACTGCTGTTGTCCTGGCAGGCATTTTATGACTTATATAAAAGGTTCTTTTTTCAGACCAGTTTGTTTGTTTACCTGAGAGTTTTGATTACTCACTTACAATCTTCTTCAGAGTGTCACATGATGTTCCCTCGGCCGCTCAAAAGAGACAATAGAATTGGAGCACAGAAAACCATGTCTTGCAATAGAACATTGTACATTGGGGAAACATGGAGGGCGTACAGCACACGGAAAAATAAACATAGGACAGAATGTGAGAAGGAAACGGTGAGGAGGTGCACACGGACAACAAAACACAAAGCTGAACAGGAAACACCCCAAATCTTCTATTTCTGATCATTGTCCATCCATCCATCTTCTTCCGCTTTATCCGGGGCCGGGTTGTGGGGGCAGCAGTCTAAGCAGGGACTCCCAGACTTCCTTATCCCCAGACACTTCCTCCAACTCCTCCAGGAGACATGCCCGAAACACCTCCCTAGGGAGGCGTCCAGGAGGCATCCGGAACAGATGTCCGAGCCACCTCAGCTGGCTCCTCTCGACGTGGAGGAGCAGCGGCTCTACTCCGAGCTCCTCCCGTGTGACTGAGCTCCTCACCCTATCTTCTAAGGGACCGCCCAGCCACCCTGAGAAGGAAACTCATTTCGACATTTCGGTCACTACCCAAAGCTCATGACCATAGGTGAAGGTAGGAACGTAGATTGACCGGTAAATCGAGAGCTTTGTCTTTCGACTCAGCTCCTTCTCAACCACAACGGTCCGATGCAGCGACCGCATCACTGCAGACGCTGCACCGATCCGCCTGTCAATCTCACGCTCCATCCTTCCCTCACTTGTGAACAAGACCCCGAGATACTTGCACTCCTCCACTTGGGGCAAGGACTCCCCACCCACCCGGAGAGGGCAAGCCACCTTTTTCCGGTTGAGAACCATGGCCTCAGATTTGGAGGTGCTGATTCTCATCCCAGCTGCTTCACACTCTGCTGCAAACCGTCCCAGTGCGTGTTGCAGGTCCAGGTTTGATGGAGCCATCAGGACAACATCATCTTCAAACCGCAGAGATGAGATCCTGTGTTCTCCAAACCGGACCCCCTCCGACCCCTGACTGCGCCTAGAAATTCTGTCCATAAAAAAAATGAACAGAACCGGTGACAAAGGGCAGCCCTGGCGGAGTCCAACACGCACTGGAAACACAGCTCCTGCTCCGGTCATACAGGGACCGGACACCCCTGAGCAAAGGGCCCCGGACCCCGTACTCCCGCAGCACCCCCAAAGGGCACCCCGTGGGACACGGTCGAAAGCCTTCTCCACATCCATAAAGCACATGTGGACTGGTGGGGTAAACTCCCATGAACCCTCGAGCACCTGATGGAGAGTATAGAGCTGGTCCAGTGTTCCACGACCAGGACGAAAACCACTCTGCTCCTCCTGAATCCGAGGTTCGACTATCGGTCGGATTCTCCTCTCCTCTGATCATTGTAAAAGAGACATTATGGACTGGGATGGAGCAAACATCAATGGGACAACAACCATTGTTGCTGGAATTAGGAAGCTATTGAAATACGAGACTATAAACCAGGACGGGGGGGCCTATTTACTCTCACACACTTGGGATACACTTGGGAAGTCGGACTGCAGATGGCAATGTTTACCAAAACCGGCGTAAATGAGTGGACAAGGATATGTCACAGCAACGCCACATGACCTCTGAAGAAGATTGCGAGTGAGCAGTTGAAACTGTCGGGTATGAAAAACAACCAACTCTGGTCTGAAAAACCAGAGAACCTTTTAGATAAATTATGACAACGACCAAATGAATCTTCTTGGATTATTTATATTATTCGACTAGTTTAATTGTGTTTAATTCCTCCCTATTCCTGTGAAATATGGAGGAATGAAAAGGCTTGGGTGGTGTTCAGTTTCTTGCTCATATTTGCCTCTTTTCTTTTGTATCCAGGGTGATTACAAGATCATCGGTCATCCCGAGGAGAGGAACGACAGACAGGTGCACTTTGTTCACAGTGCTTCCTCCCATTAACTACAGCCACATCTCCCTCATTTCAATACCTTTTTAGAACATGTTTTTTTTGCACTGGCCATGAAATTGTTTGCTTTTAAGCTTAATTGCATAATAGACCAGACAAAAGATTTTTTTTCTTTTCCTCCAAAAGTCTCATGATAATTACATTTCAAAGCCAAACTAAAGTGCGTGAGTGCAATTGTTTTGAAGGCAGAGCTCAGATCTGTCAGTTTTGCGACTCTTAAAGGGACATGGCTTGATGCGAGTGTTTCCTCCTCCTCGCTGTCATCTGAAGGCGTAATCACAACATGAGTCACCCCTCACAATCACATACACAGCGTTATGACTGTGCCGAGCTGTCAGCTCTGCGCGGGGGGCTGGGCTACGACAAGGGTGCCCCGCTTTGACTCTGAATATAAAGGTTTCAGGGTTGCAAAACAAGGGGGGATTGTAATGATTTAGGATTTAGAAATAATTCTTCCATGTAATAAAATGAAAGAAGTCCATGATTCAGGGTAATCTCTCTGGATTGGGGTTGTGTCAGGCAGGGCAAGGCATAAAAACAAAATAATATGCACGTAAAAATGGTTTCGGATGCAGATTTGTTTGTTTTTGGTTAATATTACTTGGCCTACCCATATGAAACTGAAACAGTATCAAAGATCAACTTTGGTAACTTGTCTTCCTGTACGATATGTGTATGTTTTTTCTTTTTGTTGGACAAGTTTGTAGTGAAACAGTTCTGAATGTGGCTCACAGATAGTTGACTGACAAAAACAACTAAGATACTTATATCAAAATTCCACATCTTCTTGACCTTTTTCTTTTTCAATAAGATCCAAAAGACATGATTGTTGTCATTTCTGGATCATAATTTGGAAACTTATGACCCAAAACAAAATGTCTTGCAAAAACACTGAATCTATTACACAGGCCTCTGCCCTCCAGCTGACATTTTCAAATTCTCAAACAGGAACACATGGTGATTTAATACCTGATAGTAGGCACACATTTTGTAAAGATAAAAACTACAAATGCACAAATACTGCACCTCCTCCATTTTCTCTTTCATATTTGACCTCGGTGTTACTTATGTCCTGGCTCTAGACCAGCTCCTGTGTTGAGGTTAAACTGGTAAAGTCCACCCACATTAACTCTCATTGTTTGGCCTCAGGTCCTGCATGAAGAGTGGGCCCGATACTCCGCCTTCTTCAAGTATCAACCAATCGATCTGGTCAGGTAAAGTATGTAAGATGAATTCATGAATGGCCAGAAGTGGGTAGAGAGGCAAAATATTGTACTGAATGCTATAAGTATCATCGCAAAAACCAATCACAACAAATCAAGTCAAATTGTGGCAACATAAAGCTTTTGTCGCTTTTAAATGTATTGACTGTCATTAGAGGTGGGAGATGTATTGATTGCAATGTTGAAATTAAACGTTGGCCTCCCAGTAAAAATGAAACAAAATAGATCTGTCTTTTGTTTTCATGAATTACATTTTTATTTTACAGTCCATTCTCTTTTTGTGCAATATTTTAACCCCAACAAAGTCATTTATAGGAGCATTTTGCACATTCCTGACGTACTGTGAAAATCATTATCAAGACAAAGCAAAACAAATATTTTGATATTACTTTGATTTTAGTTTTTTTACTTTTCAAAATTGCTTAGGCAAAAATTGCTCAGGCAAAAGTGTCAGTAAACTGCTCTGAGTACATTTTCTAAGTGACTGAATAAATGTAACCCACTTCTGCGAATGACCAAAAGACAGATTTGATTTAATGCATGTGTGTGTGTATTTCAGAAAGTATTTTGGGGAGAAGATTGGCCTGTACTTTGCTTGGCTCGGCGTTTACACTCAGCTGTTGATACCTGCCTCCATCGTTGGAATCATTGTGTTTGGATACGGCGTGGCCACACTGGACACCAACATCCCCAGGTAAGAGCAGAGTGTCGTTAACACTTGAAACTCAGTTAGAGTTAGACATATCGATGATTCACTTGCAAGGACCACAACCCCAGCTACGATGCAGTGTTTATTGACATACGAGAAACCTGATCAACACAAAATATAGCAATGAATGTCGTTTTGGGGCTTCTGGCGATGAGGGCTGTAGGCTCTCGGGGCTCGGTACCCCCCATCTAGGAGATGAATTGGAATAATTAGAATAATTAAAAGAGGGTGAGAGGGAAGGGCATGAAGTCACGAACACTGATGTGTGTTAACTCGAGGCTTAAATAGTTTAGCAGCAGGAAGGGGCGTGAAAGGGGTGTGGTCCTGCTCCCAAAGTAAGATAACAGACATATCTTCATGTCGATGGATAATTTTAGGGGAAACACCACAGGCAAAATCCATTTTCTTTCACCTATAAACAACAACACTGTCTAATCCGCACCTAAACACATTTCATTATTTAGATGATGTTGTATGTATATGACATTGTAACTTCAAAGGCCTCCTAACTGCTTAAACAAAAAAGCTTTAAACCAATTTTTTAAAGTTAATTCAAATACTAAATAACATTTTCAAATTCCCTCAATACATTTTTTGTCTCTAACATGTGAGGACCAAATAGGATACATTTTTCAGGTATATATGTCCCAAAAATAAAAGTTTGCCCATTTTCATACATAAAATGTGAGGAAAAACTTACATTACATGTATTTTTTTTACATTCATTTACCAGTAGTTGAAACACAATATTGACTATATACCCCAAAATACTGTGCAAAATAATACACAATGTGTTATATGTGATAAGTAAATTATTGAAAAAATACAATCTGTCCACCACTATTTTTATTGGTTCTGTATGCATTGAGCGTGTTGCTATCAATAAATGGTGACATTTAAAAGTACCGACACACAACATGTCGGTCTAACAAGTGTGGCTTTGGCCAAAATATTTCAAAATATGTAGGAGTTGTCCCAATCTGTGCAGTTACAAGTGAAGAAGTCTGAAATGATTGCCTTTTCTTTGGCAATCATTTCTGCAAATTTGTGTCCAATGTTTAAGATGTATTACCTAAACTGTGGTCAATTGCACAACTATTCTCAATACATTCTACAGAAATTGGCATATAAAGGAGAACAACGGCCATTTTGAGCTTCTGAGAGCGAAAGACTGTGGTGGATGTTTTGATCTTGTAAAAACAAAAGGCTTATTTACTTTAGCTTATGAAGTGTTTCCGTCGTGTCAAGTCAATACTACACAGATTGATCAGCATAATACATTATACTTCTTATATCCCTCAAAATACTTTTCTGCCCTGAAGTTACATACAGTAACAGTACAATACAGTTATACAGTTCTCGAAGACTACAAAGGAAAGGCCCATTGCGTTTTCCTGTATTGTTAGTGTTACAGCTGTGAGTGGGCGTCGCGTGTCAGGAGTCATAAGGTTTCAGCCCACACTGCACATGAATGGGGGTCAAAGAGAGGCACTTCTTTTGTCATCAGAATCAGAATCAGAATCAGAATCAGAAAGAGTTTATTGCCATTGTCAATGAACAAAATTCAAAAACGTAGGAACTTGTCTCGGCCTTAAGGTGCAACATAAAACACTGAGTAATAATAAAACAACATATTACATGTTCACTTCTATTCATTGGTAATAAAAAGATCTGATTTAGTTTCCAGGAAAACATCAAGTCAACTGTATGATAATGTCAGTGCTTAGGCCATATGGAAATCAATTTAATGCTCTGGTGATGGTCAAAGGATTATGTCAATATAAGATTAAAAAAAAAACAGGATGGGCTGTGGTAGTGTAAGCAAACTCATTAATTCTCCATTATTTATTTTCATGTATTATTTATTGAGAAGAACTGGCCCTGCGTGCAAGATAATAATAATATTAATGGACACTCAATGAAGTAGTAGTGAATTGTCAACAGAATTTCAACAGAAATGTGTCAAAACATGTCTCTAAGCAGCTAGTCTTGTTTAGTTATCAGACAAATATGAAATGTCTGTAAACATTTTGCATATCTTCCAAACAACATTCACGATAAATCTAAAATTGGATGCATTTCCCACCTCTACTTCCAGATGAGACAAATGAGTGATAGATATTTCTGAATGCTACGTATGTCATTGTGGTTGATGCCTTTCTCAGCACTTTCCTGTACATCGAGCAGTGTTTGTGTAGGAAGAATACAGAATGGCTGGTGGTTGGTGGAGAAATCAATGTATTTCTTATATTAGACTTACTAGAGTGTAATGTAACACAGGGACCCATTGTATTCTTTGTTTGGTGAGTGGTTAGAAGGTCTTGGATTCGACTTCCGGGTCATGTGGGGCCTTTCTGTGCAGTATGTGTGGTATGTTTTATAAGTTTCAATCAGACAAATGTGAAATTAATGGTAGAATTAATCACAAACGTGCAAGAATATCACCTTATACACTTATTTGAACGTTTACAACATAACTTTTTTTATATTGTTTGGCATTTTTCACTAACAATTTACTCAATATTCAAATTGTGCGTATCTTCACAACAACATTCGCAATATGATCTAAGTTTCTATATGTCGCCCAACTCTTGTCTGTCCTGCAGTTTGGAGATGTGTGACGAGCGTCTGAACTTCACCATGTGTCCTCTCTGTGACGGGGCGTGTGACTACTGGAGACTGAACACTGCGTGCGGTACGGCCAGAGCCTCGCACCTGTTCGATAACCCCGCCACCGTCTTCTTCGCTATCTTCATGTCTCTGTGGGGTGAGCTGACCTGCTGACTTAAATGTGACGTTCTAGCCCTATGATTGTGAAAAAAGAAATTGTGGACGTGTTTTATTTAGGGTTAAAGGCCTAGTACGTAACACTTTTCATTTTGGATGGTTCTATGGCACTGAAAAACCTAGCTGTAGCGCGCACGGGATACATTTCTAGAGCTTGAGCTAAGCTTGGTCAGGACTAACTTCGGGTTGAACATGATTCCTTATGCAGAGTGGGCACAAAACAGACTCTTTTCTTGCTTCTTTCCATGGAAATAGTGTTCATTTGGCTATAATATTCCGCAATATGTCGTAAAATGTGTCCACCTAGTTCAGATACTTTCCTTAAAGCAAAGTGAAACTAATATCATAGTGGCTAGGAAATAGTCAAAGTTTAATGCAATAGGTGTTTGATCCAACCATCAGAAATTCTTAATCAATAACAGTAATCTAGTAATGGTGCAGGTAACCAGCTAATGATACATATGACGTGACAACTTTATGTAAAATAAGTGATTATGACTATGTGTACAGTGCAGCATGTGGGCAGGATAAAAAGCAAGTAAAGTGACTTAAGTGTATTATATTACCGTGTACAATAGGTGGCTCTGACAAAACAGTAACATCTCATTTTATTTGTGTTTTTGTAGCCGTGCTGTTCCTGGAGCACTGGAAGAGACGTCAGATTAGTTTGAGCTTCAGCTGGGATCTAACAGGGATGGAAGAAGAGGAGGTAAATATTCGCATAACATTGCATTTAAGATATACATTTAGGCAAAGCAAGTTTATTTGTAGTGCACAACTTGTACACAAAGTAGTTCAAAGTTCAAACATAACAGGAAAAGATACAGTAAAATCAGAATACAAACAGATAAAAACATACATGACCATTAAAACATTTTTTAACTATTTCCTGCTAGTTCCTTGTTTGAGGTGTATATAAACACAATTGCCACATACGGTCACTTCCTACTTTACATCCATAATCTTATCCTAGTCCAAATGACAGATTGCTTATTTTCATTCACAAATACAAATATGTTTTTATATAGGTGTAGAATAGACACATGTGTTTTGTAAGATCTGAATGGATCTTCTTGCTTAAATAAAGATGTAATCAATTATCCAAACATTTTACCTTTGTTTCCTTCAGGAACAACCTCGACCAAAATATGAGAACCTCGTCCTTCAGAAACAACAGAGGAAGCAACAGAAGAAGAAAAAGAGGAAAAAGAATGAGGTATGACCAACACTCTTTGAGCCCACATCTGCATCTATTGTCTAAACCTGGGAAAGTATCATGTTTTCAGCTAAAACATGATCAGAACCACTCTCTGTCTGCGACATTAGTTTAATAATCTCTTCATGTTGATTGCTGGGAATGAGGTCTCAGTCGCAGCAGAGGGCTCAGCGCCACCTCTGGACCACATCGAACAAACTGGACCAGAGATCATTGTCGCCAGCACTAAATCTCATAATGGGATTACAACACCAATTCAAAATGTGCTAAATTCAGATTCAAAGAATTGTGTACATAATCTGATGAGGGAAGATGATTGAGTACGAGCAAAGGCTGAATGAAGTAGAGGTAGAGTCAGGTTCTGGATATTTGATGTATATTTTAAGATATTCTTGTGTTATTCACTAACATTTTGCAATATTTTTCTGCGGCTTGAGGGATCATGTATCAGTACTGATTGTCTAAAAAACAACCAAGAACCGAGCCTCACTGTATTTTATTTGTTACATTTTTCTAGTTTTCAACATGACCTGAAGACATTTCTTTTTAGTCATTGGCAAAGTAAATCAAATAGCAGTATTCATATTAATAGCGGTTGTATACATTTACATTTACACATTGTATCCTGACATTGTACAAACTTCTTTTATAGTTGTCTGGTACTATACATTTAAAAAGTATAGTATATTAATTTTTAAATGTAACTTTTCTGGTGGAGGGTCCACCATCTGATGGTCTTCTTCGAAATGTTACTGCTTTATCTGTAATGTTCCACAGTATGGCATTAAACTTAACTATCTATCTTCATTGAAACAAGCTGGTAGCAAGGCAACGCAAGGCAAGTTTATTTGTAGAGCACAATTTGTTCACAAAGGCAATTCAAAGTGCTTCACACAACAAGAAACAAAATGCATTAAAATCACAAAGACGTGACAGTTTAAGAAATAAAAGAGAAGAATGCAAATAAAATAATTTCAGTCATATGCACAGCCAAACAAAACAGTTTTTAGTTGAGATTTGAACATTGCCAGAGTAGCGGCCTGTCTCACATCCTCAGGAAGATGCATAAAACTGAAACGCAGATTCCCCATGTTTAGTCCTGACTCTGGGCACCAGCAGGAGGCCGGTCCCTGAGGTCCTCAGAGTCCGAGATGGTTCATATGGCACTAACATGTCCGAGATGTACTTTGGTGCTAGGCCATGGAGAGACTTGGGCCACAGGGAGCCAGTGCAGAGACCTGAGCACAGGACTAATGTGATCGTACTTCCTGGTTCTAGTCAGGACCCGAGCAGCAGCGTTCTGGATGTACTGCAGCTGTTTTACAGCTCGTTTGGAGAGGCCAGTGAGCAGGCCGTTACAGTAGTCTAATCTACTAGAGACAAACGCATGGATAAGTCTCTCCAGGTCTGGTTTAGACACTATACTTTTGATTTTGGCAAGGTTTTTTAGATGTTAAAAAGCTGCTGATGTTGTTGATTTGACGTGGCTGTTAAAATTCAAGTCTGAGTCCATTATTACCCCCAGATTTCTAACTTGATTTGTAGGTTTTAGAGCGAGACTCTGGAGGTGACAGTTAACACTTTTTCTTTGTTTCTGTGGGCCAAAGACGATGATTTCGGTCTTGTCTGAGTTCAGCTGGAGAAAGTTGTTTTGCACCCACACACTGATCTGTTGGATGCAGTGACAGAGTGAGTCCACTGGTCCATATTCAGCACCACCAGGCCAAGTCACCGGTCGGATCTGTGGAGAGGTGACCCTGTTCTCAGTAAGGATGAATTATTTTAGACCAATCAAAACCAGCTGTAGATGAATAAATGCAAAAATGATAAATTTAATGTCAGGCAGTGCAAAAACATCCACCAGAAAAGCTACATAATGCACTTAACCATAATGCACTTAACTTTCCATCTAAATTTATGGAAAGTAAAGTCATTATTTGTGCTGCTGTGTACTGGTAGGTACACAATGCTTTCTAGGAATAATCTCAAGCCTCAGTGTTTGTGAAAGTCATTTTATTGCGCTGTTGATGGTAAACTGATCTTGAGTCAATGTTGATGATCAAAAGAGAATGACGTTGGTGAAAATGTTTTATCATCGTATACGTTTGTCTTTTACCTGAATAAATGTTTGAACAGTTTGACAGGAGCTAAAGTGAGATGGATCGACTACTGGACCAGTTAGACTCTTGTGGTGTATCCTCTGTTTGGTACAATAATTTAAGATTGAACCGCAGCATTTCACAATAATTTAAGATCGGTTCCTGCCAGACACGTGACCTGCACGCCACCTGCGGCCATCTTAATTCTGGTGGTGGATGTAAACAAATGTAAACTCCAAAGAAAATCTGCATAATCTGGTCAAATATTAGAACAGAATCTTTACTGTCAGCTCTGGTGCTCACGTTTGTACAACTAATTACATCGTACAGTTGGATTTTAAAACGTAAAGTCAAACATAATGGAAATGTTCTAAAATTGGAAATATGGTGTGTCTTAAAATTGTATGGTAATAGTGCCGCACGTGTCGATATAAATGTATGTTTTCAGTGCTTGCTTCGATGAAGGTCTGTGACAGTTAAAGGTTTGGATTAAAATCAGGAAAAAGCCACTCAAAAGCCCCTATATATGCGCTGACAGCATTGATGGCATTAGTCAAAACCGACAACATTTTGAACCAATTTTGCGTTTTTTAACAGTCATTACTTCCCGTAGAAACAATGTCTCTGGACAGCTGCAATTTGACTCTATTGACTTTATATGTGGCGTACGTTGGCATGAACAGATTGAAGCCCAGCATTTTTATAATAACTGATCACATTGGACATTTACAAAGAAACGTATGTCAAAATCGCCTGAATGAGTGCAAATGGCAAACTGCGATGGCTGCTATGGTGCACAAAGTATAATGTTGTGTCTAAAACCTACTAGACCTCTACAGGCCTGACGTGGTAACTGCCGGGCCCCTGTTGTTCAAGCACTCATGTCTTATTTGGTCTCTTATTTTGTATTTATATTTTTTTTCAGCAGTGGTTGTGTCCTCAGGCAAGACACTTCACCCAACCTTTGCAGGGTATGAAAGTGATGTATGTGGTGGTGGTTGGAGGGCCATGGCACAGATTTGCTGCCAGTCTACCCCAGGGCAGCTGTGAATCAATAATGCGCACAAATGTAAAACGACTTTTAGATGTACATAAAAGTCAACAAATCTGCTGAAAATATTTTTATTTATTCTTTTATTAACCTTTATTTGACCAGGTAAGAAACCCATTGAGATCGAAACCTCTTTTACAATGTTGAGCCTGCCGCGACCTGTTGTTAATCTCAGAGCACCGTGATATAAGGGGTCCAGGGATTTAAGACATTTTGCAGTCGCATTAATATAAAGAACATCACCATAATCTAAAAGAAGCATAAAAGTGGCTGATACTAGTTTTCGAGCTTCCAGGGTGAAACATATTTCATTACTATAAAATAATCTGAGTTTTACTTTAAATATAGGAGACAAGAATGAAACCAAGATATTTATAATTTGTGACAAACTCAGTAGAGTTTCCTTGAGAGGTCCTAATTTGGGGGATACCCTCCATTGAAAAAAAAATCAAAAAACAGCAGTACAAAACCAGATAAACTACAAGAACACAGTAGACACTGATACAGACTTTGTGATCACACAGTTGAACTGATTACCTTTCTCACCTTAAATAACATGTTTCTCAATCTGTTTGATGAGGAAAATAATTGTTGTGAGGCGAAGTCAAGAGTCCTTCACTCTTCCTATCGTTGGCAAACAAGCTCTGCACAGAAGCAACAACAAATAAACTACTGTCAGTTTGTATTTTAACGTGTAGTTGTTATTTTGAGCAGGACAATCGCTCCACAAAACAGAAATTAGGCAAAAAAACCAAAGAGACACATTTTATCAGGTGTTCTGCCCATTTTTTTTTAATTTAAAATGATGTCAGTGCATACCCTCTATTATTCCCCGTATTGCTTTACATGATGCTGCCATGTTGATATGTACAATCAAACGCGTCAGAAATAGATATTTATCCAAAATGAATCAGTCCTTTGCACTTTATATACCATTAATTCCTCTTTCCGATATATAACCTGTATCGTGTAATGACTTTTTAATCTGTGGACATATGTGTTGCAGCCGGAGAAGCAGGAGGATGGGACAGTGACAGGGAAGGACAGGTGGAGACAGAAACTACTGTCTGCCATGTCTGCTGGCAAATCGGTAACTCCTACTCCCTCCTGCGCTCTAATTCCTAAGCCCTGCTTCCCTACTTCCTACTTCCTATCTCCTTCTTTATCCTGTAATATCTTCTTGCTGCAGGCTTGTCTCTCTGTTCTTCTTTTCCTGTCCCATCCTTCTGCACAAGACTGCTCAGGTATTCCCACTTTGATGAATGTACCTAACTTTAGATTGTAAAGCATGGCTAAAACCTCTAATTTTCTTATTTTTTCCACATTTCCGGTTCTATCACTGCTATCTCTCTTTATATTAATGAGATAGAAATTAAAGTCTTAATAATTCACATATGTACTTTGTCTTTTGCCAACTATTTTTGAACACGACTACATTTTGGATTTCCTAGATCTTACACTGGAAACGGCTGCCTCCTTACATTGTTGTATTACGCTGGGACTGGGCTATTTTAGTGAAGAAACAACCTGTTCCAACCTACACACACACACACAACACAGCCATCTTTTATGATCTCTCAAACAATACTCCAGGATTTAGTCACTCAAATCGGCCGTGAGGAACATTTGTTAACAGCCTATTTAGAATTATTTCTTTGTTTAGTGGGATACTTCCTCGGGTCGAGCACAGTTTGAGAAGAAAAGTGGGGGGAAAAGTTGAAAAGTAGGGCTGAATTCTAAAAACACATCCCGAAACAATGCAGGGAGAATTTACCTGCAGGAAACATGATTTTCTGATGTTTTAAAGTAATAAAACATCAGAAAATAAAGGTGTTGTCATGTATTTTGCTAGTCAAATAATATCTGTTGTGTCAGCTCTGGCTCTTGTTTACAGTTGCTCGGTAACAGTTGCTCTACAGCTTTATCACGTCTCCTGCTCATGTCCAACCAGGAAGTAAAACGATAAATTTTGAATGAAAAATATAGTCAAAATAGGGAAAAGTGCTGGATTTTAAATACAATTATGTTTATGTTAACCTTAGTAACGTGTCACATGCACTTTAAAGCTGTTAAACATTAAAAAAACGTTTTAAATGTTTATGTACGCCACAGCTTTGACACCCCTTTTATGTACAAAATATGTACTTACAGATTTTACTCATTGTTTTAGTTATTTGTTTTCATGCAGTACTTTCATGCAGAATGGAAGTAATCATGAACATTTTTAAGTGAATTAGGTAGTTTGTGCGAGAGTTTTGTACATTTTGTGCATCAACAGCACCAGTTAAATAATATTTGTGGAGGGATCATTTGCAGAGCTTGAGTTTCCAATCAGCCCCTCGCAGTGATTCAATGGCTGGTTCAGATTAGAGAGCAGATCAGGTCATCACGTAGATACTTCATGTGTTCTCAAAAGAAAGGCCGTTCAAGACAAGGTCATTTTGGAATCTTGTCCTGACTCAAGACCCTTTGTTTATCCAGTTTTGGGATTATCATAAACCAGTTTACAGCAGCCAATTTTGCACAGATTATTTTTCTTTTCTTTTTTGCCAAATGGCTTTCAATGAACTGCATCTTCAGAAATAGTATATTAAATGTTTGGACAGTTCTGTTCAAATGATATTCAGTTGACATGCGGTACAGTCTGGTTGGTTTACAGTCTGTAAATAATTGAAATAACTTTCCAGATGTTTATTATTAAAATATGTAATTCCCTGTACAGCCAGTAGATGGCACCAAAACCCAGTTAATGCAGTGGGAAACAGCAGAGATACAGATGTTAATTTAGTTTTTTTTTTTATAACCCTTTTGTTTTTAAACATGAGATGTCAAACTAAATGTACTCACGGGCATGTTTAAAGGATAATAACAAATGCATAATACTTGTCCTTTAAGTAAGAAGAGAAAAAAAACACACTTTGATATTGAATATTGTGTATAGCACGATTTCACCTAAAAATCTGGTTTGATATTAGGGTTTACAAACAATATGTAGTTGAAACAATAGTAGCCCTGGCTTTGCATTCAAATAATAGTGTCTAAAACGGAGCGCGGATGTGGGATTCTCTAGTATTAAGTGATCATTGCCTTTTATTTGGCTCTAATTGGAGTTTAATGGCAGGTTTCTGAGCCAATGGTGAAGACACAGCTGCAAATGAGAGAGAATCGAAGCTGAACACCTGGAGACAACGTCAAGGCAAATTTGTAGTTTATACAAAGTCTAAAATTTGGCAGGTGGAGTTGAAGAAGCTAAGGAGGCTATCCATACAGTTATATAAAGTCAATTTCTTTCACTCTATATTAGTCTTCTCTTCGATTACAAGTTAAGATGTTTCTTAATGACCATTCTGACAAGTTTACTAAAGTTGAGTCTTACTAGTGCACTTATTCAGAGACCTGTATCCTATGACTGATGCAAAATAAAAGAACCTAGATTGCGATGTAATGTGATATAGATTGAGGAGGAAAAGGCAGCGGAGTTGTTGCCGAGAGGAGGCTGGAGGAGGGAGGTGAGTAGGAGGAAGCCATGCTGGGCAGGAAGCCAGGGCCAGATTAGCGACTGTCACTATGGAGACACACCAGTCTGTTCATGTGGACGGGATCTGATACCTGAGCCCCGACAGGACCCATACAAAGACTTAGGGCAATTATACCGATCATATACTTTCAAGGTGAATAGGGATGTAACTGTGGAAGCATTGAAGGCTCCCACAAGTAGTTCTTTTGTGTAATTTGTGGTTGCAGTTTATTTGATTTGAAAGCATTTTGTAATAACAAAATAAATACAAATTCTTCGTGTCACATGTGCAGGAGATAATCCTAGTAGTTACAGTGTAAACTGCTATAATAACTGACCGATCGGTGTAAACTTGACACAGTTACAGGGATGAGCATGGGGCAGAGCCAGAGAGAGTAGGAAACTAACTTGGTCTTTGCACAAAACGGTAACCAACGATGGGATCTCCCAAACTCTAAATAGTGTAAAGTTCTGCCATGATCACTCTTGTGTGTCAGTTGGATCTTGCGATACTTTTATGCTATTTGAGTCACATCCAATGTATTTCTCTCAAAGCAGGAAGTAGCAGTATGAAATAAGAGTTTTAGGATTTATTTTTCTTATCCTTGTTACGTCATACACAAGACATTATATGTTATGAACTGTGTTTGTTCATTCATCTAAGTACTTCAGTGGTAACCTGGCCCTACAAGGTGGAATGTTTCAGTGTTTTCAGACTCATGAGAATCCATCTTGAATGGCTCCTGGCGGATCCATTTGAGTTCACTCAACTTTTGAGATGGAGCAGAAACTGTATGTTTTCAGACAAAAACTTTTTTTTTGGACAAAAATGGTAGGTATAATGCTACACATTTATTTAGACAAAACTGTTATTGTTTTATTATCAATCAATTGTTGGTTAAAAACAAAACTGTTTTGTTTGGCTGTACATATGACTGAAATGCTTTTTTTTTTTTTTTTTTTTTTGCACTCCCTTCTCTTTTATGTTCTTTTATTGTCTTTTATGTCTTGAACTAAGATTGTGATTTCTGCCATGTCTTTGTGATTTTAATGCATTTTTTTCCTGTTGTGTGAAGCACTTTGAATTGCCTTGTGTACGAATTGTGCTCTACAAATAAACTTGCCTTGCCTTGCCTTAAAACTCAGCTGAGCGTCCCGCCTCTTCACAAACAGTATTGACAAGAGCCATTCCAGTGCTGTAATATTAATCTGGCTTTTGTCAGGTTAGTATGGTGGGCCACCAACAAAATCTAGTTTAGGACCATGATAAACCTGTTCAAACCACAGACCTGAACAGAAGAATGACCTGATTTATAAATCCCTGTGCAGACACATATTGTATGCATAATCCCTTTTTTTCACTTTTACCACATTGCACCATTGTTAAATGGTAAAGCTACTACATGCATTTGAATGTGTATGTGACTTGCACTCTGGAAGTCCTGTGTATACTACATAGTGGTGAATTATCATTTGTTAGTGGGTGAGGGGTTGGGCAGCTCCCTCTGTGGACACATCAGTTTAAATATAACTCGTTGTGACCCATTTCCTCCTGTCTCTCAGAAACCTGCTCTGACACAGACTTATTTATTCTGAAGGTCTGTGTGTCCTTTAAATGAGATCCTCTACATGATATCACAACAACACTCTGCGTTGGACCTTGGGCTACATAATAAGCAGCGTAGTGTGGTCAGCTGCCTATAGTCCTATAAGAAGGTCTTGGGTTTGAGTCGCAATCTTGTGGGACTTTAGAGTTTCCCTGAGTTTCGCCTTTCAATATAAAACAGGACTTGTCAAGCCGGTAACTTGTGGACATAAATCTTTATAGTATAATATTTGAAGAAGAGTCCTCAAGGGAATTGCAGGAGTTCTACTTCTGACAGCTTTCCTCAGAAAACCAACTTCCTACAAGCTTTATCTTATCTTAGAATTACAATGACATGACAAGGTTTAATGAAATTGAAATGATGAATGTCTGGAAAAATTTTATATCTAGACAAATTAAGATATCCATCTTGGATTTAGACGGTTTTACAAGCTTCTTTTTGGACTTTATTAAAGGTATTTTCAACCAGTTGCAGAGTTGGGCGATAAATCGCAAAATGTACAATGTTGCAATTGTTGTTTGGAGACATGCAAAATTGGCGTATGGAGTATATAATTTATTATTAAAACTTTTAGAAATGATCTCCAAACGCCTGCCTGACACTTTTGCATTGTGCCACTGTAGTCACTAGATGGCGGTGTTCACCAGGTTTTTAGCGTCTGATGATGCACTCACTATGACGTGTCTGAACATTCATTACTTACAATCACAATTAATATCTGCCAGTAATAATAATCATTTTAAATATGATTTCATTTGGCAATTTAGGTATTGAAAGATTTCACCTGAGTTGTAATTTTAGTGTATTTACAAGCTCAGCGTTATTAATGGTTTAATAACCACGTTCTCATGACTTTGCCTTTCAGACCGCAGTGGAGAAACTGACCTGGAAAGACCGTCTCCCTGGATACTGCATCAATGTTTCATCCATCCTCTTCATGGTGAGACAAAGCACTGTAGGCCTGTGTTAACAGACTTTTCACAAGTATGTAAATGCACTACGCTAATGCTCTTAAATGACCTAAATAAATGTGACCTATGAAATACATATGGTACTACTATGAAGAATTTAACAATAATAATAATATATTTCAATTCTACAGCGCTTTTTCACTCAAAGACAGAAAATATATAATAAAACTGTAAATTTAGACATTTACTGAGAACGTTAAGCAACACATTATGAAGAGAGATAAAAAACAAATACATTTTCTTTTTCTAAATTTTTCTAAAACTACATACAGTGTTGGGAAGAATAAATGTATGTAGTTTCAAAATACTGAATGCCTGCATTAAAATGTATTTTGTATTTTGTCTATTCAGAGAACTGTAGGAAAGGAAAGGAAAAATTGCACATCTGTTTTATATTTTTCTGTGAAGTTTGAAACCTACATTTTGTATGTATTTTTCCTGATTTTAGAAAAGTATTTATAATCTGAATACCACCAAAAGAAAGAATAACTGTACTTGAATAGTTACTAAAATGTTTTATTACGAATATGTATTTTCGGTGTATGTATTCAATTACCAACACTGACAACATACAGTAAATGTTTTCACAACGTTGCCCTAAATATTATACTTAGGTAGGTCCTATAAAGCACAGTTTTCCTGCAGCTAATACATATATACCCATCTTCATTGCTAAATTGAGCAATGTCCCTGCGTCCTCAGACTTGTCCTGTGAAATATTAATTCAGAATCTGACCATTGCTGTGATGCTATCAGACAGATGTGGTTCCGCAATGACTAATTCATTTCTTTTTTCCCCCTTTTTTCCTCTCAGTTTGGCCTGACGTTTTCCGCAGTTTTCGGCGTGATCATCTACAGAATCACAGTGTCCGCCCTGATGGCCATGAGCTCAGACCCGGAGGTGAAGTCCAACGTGCGAGTCACCGTCACGGCCACAGCGGTCATGATCAACCTGGTGGTGATCCTGATCCTCGACGAGATCTACGGCGCAGTGGCAGTGTGGCTGACTGATCTAGGTACAAAACTTTTTATTAGGGCTGCAACGATTAATTAACTAATAACTATAAAAAGTAATCATAGTTGTATTTTGATAATAATGAAGATAATCATTTATGGGACTAAAAAGGACCTTTTATAACAAAGACAGTGGTAATAATCAATGAAAATGTAAAAGTACTTTCAGATTGTCATCAATAATACACTTCATTTGCAAATATTTTTTTTATCTAAAACCCTTCAATATTTCAATTATTTCTATTGCTTAATACATTTTCAACCAAATAATTGTTAAAACTTATCAAAACAATTATCCCTGAATGGTCAGGGTGGAGAAAGTTGCTTTGCATCCACACACTGATCTGTTGGATGCAGTGACAGAGTGAATCCACTGGTCCAAATTCACCTGCCGTCAGTGAAACATAGATCTGAGTGCCGTCTGCATAATTGTGATAGGACACATTCTCGCTGCGTATCAACTGACCTAAGGGCAGCATGTAGAGGTTGAACAGAAGGGGTCCCAGGATTGACCCTTGGGGCACCCCACAGGTCAGGTGGGCATCTGTCTTGAGACACAGTTACCAATTTTCAACAAAGTATTCTGTCTTCCAGATAGGACCTTAACAAGTTTAGTGCGAGTGCCAGTGATTGCCCGCCCAGTCCTCTAGTCTCTTGTAAAGAGGGTCCCATGATCGACAGTGTCAAAAGCAGCACTCAGATCTAACAGAATTAAGACTGAGGCTTTGCCCGTGTCAGTGTTCAGGTGGATGTCATTTGTCACCTTGACAAGAGCAGTCTCAGTGCTGTGATGAGGTCTAAAACCTGACTGGAAAACATCAAATGAGTTGTTTATTAAGAGGAAATCAGTGAGTTGTTGGTAAACAACCTTTTCAAGGACTTTGCCCCAAAATGGCAGATTAGAGATGGGCCGGTAATTAGTACTGCGGCATCAAGTCTGCTCTTCTTCAGGAGAGGCTTTATATACTACATAAATACAGTCACACAGTTTGTTGACCAATACCTTTGCAAACACTATTTAATTTGAATTGTTTCTTATTTTCAAAGCCCTGTAACACATAAACCTTGCACATCTACAGGCCAGACCACACTGTTGGTCCTGACAGGAGTCTGTGCATGTTTGACTGTTCACAGATTGTAAATGTTTAATACAGGCACGGTGCATGTGTTATGGTGCATGAGGCACTACTTTAACCTACTTCCATCACAATGAATGCGTCATGGTTTGGTGATCTTGCAAAGCTGGATGCCAGTGTTTCATATAAATTCAGGCCCAATAATTATGTTCCTAAAATAAAATGTGCAAGTTCAGTTACCACCCGAATAGATATATATTGTTCTGCCATCAATGAGTATAGGAAACGACACTGTGGTAATTTTAATTTTTTCATAATTGTTTTTTAAATCTACTTTAAAAAACATGCAGTAATAGAAACATTCAGAAATACCTCATTTCATATTCATATACTAAACAAACTGCACTTTATAACTTTGAATGAAACATATCCATTTCAAGACAAGTAGGTAATGCCCCATTTGAACCCTCATGCAGTTGGCTCGGCCACTTTCAGTCCGTGCTGTGACCCACCACCTACCCATCTTCTCCTCTGCATCCCTTACATCGTCCTCATCGTCCCCTCTACCCTCTTCGTCATATCTACCACCACCAGTCTCCAGGCCCCTGCCATCTAATATAAATCTATCATGGCCCATAATCGCAATGTCTTCGGCCGGGGTCTGAGCGCGAAATAACCCATGTAATAAAACTTGCTAAATACTTCTCTCTGTGTTTCTCCAGGCTGAAATGCCATACTGTGGCCCACAGATACAAAGAGAAAGTGTTAGCAGTCACCTTCAGAATCTCAGTCTAAAACCTGCAGATCCAGTTAGAAATCGATGTGTAATAATGGACTCAGACATGAACTTTAACAGCCACGTCAAATCAATAACATCAGCAGCTTTTTACCATCTAAAAAGCATTACCAAATAGAGGTTGGTTTAGACTAACCAGAAAATGGCAGACTTGGAGAGACTTATCCATGCGTTTGTCTCTAGTAGATTAGACTACTGTAACGGCCTGCTCACTGGCCTCTCCAAACGAGCTGTAAAACAGTTGCAGTACATCCAGAACGCTGCTGCTCGGGTCCTGACTAGACCAGAAGTACGATCACATTGTCCTTGCTCAGGTCTCTGCACTGGCTCCCTGTGCTCAGAGAATAGGACTTAAAGCAGCTCTGCTTGTATACAATTCTCCCATGGCCTAGCACCAAAGTACATCTCGCGACATGTTAGTGCCATAACTGAACCATCTCGACTGTGAGGACCTCAGGACCGGCCTCCTGCTTGCCCAGAAGTCAGACTAAAATGGGGATCTGCGTTTTTTTGTTTTATGCAGCTAAAATCTTAGGAACAGTTTCCTGAGGATGTGAGACAGGCCGCTACTCTAGCAATGTTCAAATCTAAGATTAAAACTGTTGTTAAGATGAGCATATGCCTAAATGATTTTCTTTGTACTACTTCTCTTTGAATGTCTTAACTGTTTTTGATTTTCTCCATGTCTTTTGATTTGAAGCTTTTTTTTCCTGTTGTTGAAGCACTTTTGAATTGCCTTGTGTACAAATTTGCTCTACAAACAAACGTGCCATACTGCGGAACACTACGTTGCTGTAGAGAAGACATTTAAGCATCTTTCCCCCGCTTTTATGTTTCCAGAAATCCCTAAAACGGAGACAACTACGAGGAGCGTCTCATTCTCAAGCTTTTTCGCTGAAGTTCAATGAACGCTTATCCCCCATCTTCTATGTGGCTTTTTCGAGGGCGGTCATAGAGTTAATGGCATTAGGACATTACAATATAAAATAGGATTTTTCTTCGCGACCAAAATATGTGCCTTCTATGTTTGTTGCAGGTTTGCTTGGTCGACTGGAAGTTATGTCTATTCTTTAATGATTATCGAATTGGAAGAGGGGGTGACTTTTCCACATTGTGTTAGTCACTTCTGAGGTATTACTTTTTATCGAATGTATAAATGTCTTCAGAAATACTAATCCTGCTGTTTATAAGTATTCTGACAGTTTTTAATTGTTCAGTTTGTTTGTCTACATTTTTGGGTATTAACTTTTCTATTTTAAGCATTTTTTTTCCTTCCTTGCTTCCCACAGTGTGCCCGGGAGCTGCCTGCTTGAATTGTGCATACAGCTCAGTAGTCATCATGTTGGGAAAACAGCTGATTCAGAACAACATTTTTGAGATGGTATCCCGTGCAGATTGATATTACAGTTCAATGATGGTTGGACAGTTTTTTTTTTCTTGAGGTCCATGTTTGAATGTGAGTTGTTGTGACAGTCAGCAGAAGTTGCCTCACATGGATGTTACGATATCAAATTTTAGTGTTACGTTTATTATGAGGGGAGTACTTTTTTTTTTTTTAAACAAATTATTCATTTCACAATATTTACAAAGCAAGCAACTGGAAAATCCTTCATTACTTTTGTTCCAATCACAGAGTGATAAATAGATGACCTTCTCCAGTATGTGACTAGGTTTAATGAAGTCAAACTCTTAGAACAATAAAGTTAGAGCACAGAATAATGTTCTGCATCATGTAAGAAGTAAAATTTCATGCTCCAAACATTCCTTCATGGAGCTGAGATATGTTTTATGGTACTGTGGAAGTATTACAAGCAATAGAACAACATTCCATGAAAATAAGCAGGAGAGGCCCCTTCAGGACCAAGTAAGAATCCGTTTTAACGAGATGCAAGCTTTCTGAAACGGTTGTTTTAGTTAAAAAAAACCCCAAAACATGTTGGTTAAAAGTTGCAAACTGTAAGGCTTTACATTATTGTGATAAAAACAGCCACTTACTTTTCTGGAGTGGTAGATTGAATTGAAATACCCTGATGATAATTTCACATTGATATTGTACCAGTGAATGTCCTAAAAGCCTTAAGAAAGTGTTACTTTGTCCAGTGGAACATTTTGGACAGAGATAGATGTAATAAAAGCAACTTATTAAATTTTTGGCCTCGCCATAAATATTAGCTCTGGCTTGTAACATTTTCCCACCTAACAACTCTTTAGCCATTTGACTTTCTTCCTTTTAACATACCGTGATCATAGCTGCTACCGTGCTAAATTGCATGGTTCAGTTGCCCAGATCCAAAGGTCAGAGGTCACGCTTCAGACTTGGGAGCAGTTACTGTAGCTTTGGCTTTGTGTTTAACCCTTGAACCTGAGAGAATGCTCGTCAGTTGTCTGTCGTGTCCTCAGCTGCAGCGACGCCAACACATCCTACTACCAGTTCATACCAGCCTTGTGCCCCAAGCCACGCTGTGAAAATTCACATACTCGGGTTAGTAACAGATGTGTGACCCGGTGAGGTTGAGAGGTTTATTCTGCCTGGCAATATTCCACCAGTTGCAGTTATAAGAATCAAATTTGGGGTTAATGTCCAACTTTGGTTCAAGTGCCACTTGTGTAAAAAATGGCCCACGGATATCATGAAGATTAGATCCTATGGGCCAATCTTGAGTTAACTTGCCCAACAAGTGATATGTGCTTCATACTGAATTGATGAAAGCAGTTGGAAAAGGTGAAACATTCATGAAATAAATATTTGACTGGATTGAAGCAGAGCGGATTCTTAAGAGTTTATGAAGTCAGAAATATTGCGAGAATGAATGTAGCTGAACAGGTTAGAAAACCAGAGTACCTATGCAGACACGGGAAGAGCCTGCAAATCATAATTTCATGATTCATACATTTAGGAAATGAACTCTGGGCCTTCTTTCTGTGAGTCTGTGTCAAAAAACAAAACATTATTGGCCTACTGAACATATTAAAAGGTTACAAATATTGTTTTGTGCCAATGCATTTTGTAATGATGTTTTTTAACACGCTGTCTCTCTTCTCTGTGTCAGTAAGCTGAAGAAGCTGGTGCGGACCCTGAAGGACAAAGGCAGTGTGGTGGTAAAGAAGGAGGAGGAGAAATCGCCCCGACAGTGGACCCTGGACTACGCGCTGGCACCGTTCGAAGGACTGACACCGGAATACATGGAGATGAGTACGTCTGCATGTTTGTAGCCTTTGTTTCCCAGAGATTCTGCTGAGGCTGGAGGTACAGGTGATCCCATTTCCATTTTATAGTATAAATGTCACTTAGAAACTATTTTAATGTCACCATTAAAAACAGTTCCTTTTGAACAGTGTAGATTCATTTTACAATTTTAAGATAATACAACAGGCATACCAGCTTTTTGTTTAGCTTTTTATAGGATACAATTAGCCTATGAAGCCCTAGCATAGTCTCCTCTTGTAATATCAAACACTGCTTTGTTCAATTCATGTATAAGTGGGAATTATGCAGACCATACACTGTAGTGACCACAAAGAACAACATGTAATTCAAAACATGGTCAAATAACAAGACGCCCGTGGACACAGGATATTTTGTTCTCTCTAAGCATAACATAACTGCAAACTGAATTATGAATCCTTCAGTCCTTCTTCTCATGCTGCAGACAGTCAAAAGTAATAAAAACACTGTTATATTTCTCAGTCAGTGTCGTATTTGGCCCAGCGTAAAAATAACTGTTCTAATTGTTACTCTTACATCGAAATGAATCATCGGGAAACCACGTACTCCGCTTGAACCCGTTCAACTCTCATGTAATTTATAGTCGGGTATAAGACCAGGTATAAGATCAAGTATAAAATCAAGTATGAAATCAAGTATAAACTCAGGTATAAACTCAGGAATAAACTCAGGTATAAACTCAGGTATAAACTCAGGTATTAGCTCTGTACTGTGGCACTCGAACCCTTGTTCTTTGGTATACTCTTCTGCGGTTCTTTGTGTCGGAGCCGCTCGGAGCTTGCAGCCGTCAGTCTTGGTGAGCTGGAATCCCCTGTTCCCACAAGGCTAAAGTTCCTCTGTCAGCCCCCACGCTCACATTTCACTCGCAAGGAAACGACACAGTCTCAAATACATCAATATCAATCAGTCAGACAAGTGTGTGACATGTTCTTGTAAATGAGTCTACACAGAGTTAGCAGCAAATGCACTGGAAGTTCTGAGATTCAAAATATGGTGTTGCAACAAGTATTAAGTCTTGTATGTCTGTAGTACGTGTTGTAAAGGCAATTTGTAAATAGTGTCATGTTGGGGTAAATCCTCGTTAGTCCTGATATATCTAATATGTCCAATGTACCGGTATGTCTTTGAGTTGAAATGGTAAAATGCAAACTGTTAATATTTAATCGGCTTTACGTAAAAGTATACTCATATGTTACATAATATATGTATGTTTGTTTATTTATTATATCAAAATTAGACAAACAGGCAAAAAAACAAATAGAGGCCACAGTAAGTTTTGAAGAAAAAGAAAAAAGCAACAATATCTGGAATTTCTGTATTTTTAAAACAAGAAATCCAATCCGCACAAAAAAGACATGTTGACACAACTTTAGTATCTGATCTGTTTAAACATGTGCAATGATTGCAAGTGGATACAGCTTCCAGAGCCCTACACTGATCCGGAACGCTCATATGAAATGTCCACAAACTCAGGACTTGCTGTAGATTCACAACATAACTAAATCACACAAACGTAAAGTAAGCTGTAAAAGTTCCAGACCTCATAAGGGGTTGTGGAGAGACAGTGACAGTCCTTCAGCAAAACAAAACAAATATATTTCCCGCCCCAAAAAACAGTCTTTTTAATGAGTCGCTCTTGATTCTCATGTCTTGTACAGTTATCCAATTTGGGTTTGTCTCCCTCTTCGTGGCGTCCTTCCCACTGGCTCCTCTTTTTGCCCTGCTTAATAACGTCATCGAGATTCGTCTGGATGCCAAGAAGTTTGTGACTGAACTACGGCGACCAGTGGCAGCTCGAGCCAAGGATATCGGTAAGTGTGCAAACCATGTGGGGATAGATTACGTTTAGTCCTGGGTTAGACCGTGTGAATTGACTCAGACCTGTCTCAGTTTGATAATAACTGTCAGGTCTAATCAAGTCTAATCGAACAATGGCACTAAGACGTCGCATAAACATGTCTCCTCCTGTTGGCCCTTATTTATATGATACGACATTGTGGCACAGTGGTTTACTCTTCATGTTCATTCACATGTATTTTCCACAATTTCACTCATTTACTTTATTTCTTTTTCTGTAGGTATTTGGTACAACATACTGAGTGGAATGGGCAAGTTCTCTGTTATCATCAATGTAAGTGTTTTAATACAAATCCTGTACACTTCTAAATTCAGCCTCCACCTTTCGAAAAAGTAGCACAGATAAGCTAACATTTGTGTTAACTTGGAGTACTAGGCCCTCTCTAACACATGACACGTTAATAACACGAGGTCAAGGCCTGGATGATTCTGTCTTCGTGGGATTGGTGCAACGTTTTGTTTAGGATTTGTTTGGAGCCTGGCAACCAAACCCTTTTCCGTTTACTTTTAATACCAGGCAGTATCGAGCAGGACTTCCTAAAAAGGTATTCATTATTAGGCCGGAGTATTAGGCTTAGCATTGGTCACAGAGGAAGAGTCCCAAATTCAATTCCCACAAGAGCAATAATTCTATATTTTTAAATAAAGCCCCTGAAAAATGCCCAAAATAGTCATGAACATAGGGCTGTTGTTATAATAATAATAGTAATGAATCTACTTTGTTTTGTACTTGAAAGACTTGACAAGCTTCTCACAGCACTTAACAGTAACATTTGTTCACTCTTTTGGTGGAATAAGTCAATAGAGTCCCAGTATCACTGACCCCATTGCCTTCTCCTCTCATAAAACACTTAATCTTGCCAGTTGTAAAAGTCACTGTAAGACTATTTCACTGTAGCACACCAAAGCAAAGGGGAAGCCACATGATTCAGAATATATGAGATCTGCATGCACTGTCCTGAAAAGTTCCATTGTCTTTCTCTCAAAGATGTATCTCATGACATGTTGACTGTCTTGACAGGCCTTTGTGATCTCATTCACATCAGACTTCATCCCGCGCCTGGTCTATCAGTACGTCTACAGTCCGACCGGGACCATGCACGGCTTCATAGACCACACGCTGTCCTACTTCAACGTGTCCAACTTCAGGCCTGGGACCTTTCCAGACAGCACAGATCACGGGGAGATCTCTGTGTGCAGGTAATATGTTTAGTCAAAGAATATACAGTACATTTGATCTGAAGCAATACCACACTGCTGAGATCATCATCATTAATGATGTGTGGTTTATGCAAATTGAAAATAAGAAGTTTATGCAACACTTTCCAAAGTCCGAAGGCTAACAGACAGGACAGATTTAGGGTGGAATGGGGATGAGATAAAGGAGGACATGTAGCAAATTGTTGGAGCTGGGATTCAAACTCATGACTCTGCGGCCTAGCATAAGTGCAGCCGCCTTAACCACTCAACCACCAGGCAGCACTCAACTTCTAATTTAAGATTTTCTTTCCAAACTGCAACTTTTCTGATGTAAAACCTTAGATAAATATTTACCGCATGTTCTATCCCCCCCCAAAAAATGGAGAATCTGTCATATGACACATATTATGCAAAATAGATATAAATCATCGGCAGACTCGTTCTGTGAATTTCTCCTGACAAATCATCTAATCACTATTGATCAGTAAAACTGCGCGCTTCCTTGCATCTCACTGACAACTTCCCAGTTGTTTGTAATGAGCCTGTTGTAATTCCCTCTGTAGCCAGTACATGGCGCCAAAACTCAGTCCCGTGGGAAACAGCAGAGGTTTTTTATTAAAAAAATGTTTTGTTCTAAAACATGAGATGCCACACTAAAGGAGAGTTCACACCGTCCAGTTTACATTCAAAGTCTATGCGTCCTGGGAATCCAGTGTTTTTGCGGCGTTTTTGCAGCACAAATCCTGCGTTTTAACGCAGAAAAGTTGGACAAAGCTGAACTTTTTTGCGGCAGATGTGGCGCAGCAACCAATCAGAGATTATGCTCCAGTGACTTACCTACGCACTACCAGGAAGAAGGACCAAAGCAAACCCCGGACCGATACAAAAATCATCCAGACGCAGCTCTTGGAGCAAATAATAATATTCACTAAACTCTGCCCACCTCTGAAGTGTCTGCGGGACCCAGACAAGCCACCGAGCCGATCGCGTCAGTTTTTGGACATTGTAAAATAAATACACCAAAGCCATTCTCTTAACCTGAACTGCCATAGGACACAACTCCTCCACTGCGCATGTGCGCTGGACGCCTCGGCCGCACGTCTGCTGGGGAGTTTATTTTTGGGACGTGCGGCCAGGATCCCTCAGAGGGCGTACAGGCGTCCTTCAAATGTACAGGCCTCCAACTCGGGCATCAAGTGCAAATTTGGATGCGGTCTGTACGCAGCTTTGGGGTACTCAACAGCATAATATGCATAATATTTGTCCTTTAAGATAGGAGAACCTCCACACGCTAAGTGGCGTTAAAGCAGTCCCTCAGAGCCTCCTCACCCTTAGCAGTTCCCCTCCTCACCACACGGGGCACCGCAGGCCCCACAGGTGTACACACTCACAAAACTATTCCAATCAATATCTTGTATAAAACATATAATCATATGCACAAGACCTGAAAATTGTTTGGAATACAATATCCAGCAGTATATTGAACACTCTGGAAGTATGGAGCTATATTTAAAATGTATACGGCAAAGAAACATTTGACTTTGATGATCATAGTAAGATATAATAAGATACAATATAAATATAAAACATGAAATCCATCAGTGTTTGGTTTCATATAGTATATTTTAGATAGGGTTATTATTGGTCATCATGTGGTTGCTCCTTCATATTTGACACTGATGGATTGACTTTGTTAGTGTACGTAAACACATTGTCCTGCTTGTTCCCATCGACTCCAGACAGAGTGGGATGAAAGCAGATTCCCACAATCTCTTTGCAGCTGTATTGTCCGCCCCAGAGACACTGCTCCATTGTGTCTCTGGATTTTCACTTATGACAGTAGCAAACATCTCACCATAAAGAGCTATAGAGAGAAAGGTCACGCACGCCGCTGGTCAAATACAGCTGACTTTGACCTGGGTTGCATAAGACACTCAGAGTTACAGTATAAAAGAATGGTGCTTTTGTGCGGGGCAGCCTGTACGTCAGAACGTGGACATGCGGACTCACAGAGAGATGGAGAGGCGTGAAATCAAGCTGAAGATGAGCCAAGAGTCGCTCTGTGTGGTGTTTCTGTGTGAGAGAGGAGGAGCAGGGCGTGTCTGCTGGGGGCACCGCTCAGGGAGCTCATTCACAACAAGATCACATAGGCTTTGTTCTAGTACGTTGGGGTTGTACATGTGGAGGAGCAGACATACAATATTACACAACTGTTACTACATCAGACTGAGGAACTAAAGAAAAAAAAAGACCATGGACTTTCAGCAGCATTTTAGCTCTAGATTGAATTCATTCATGTTTGCCATAAAGAGAAACCATTACACCAGTGACATGTTTTAACCTGTTCTACTGAAAGACAGTTGGTAAAATGACATTATTTTAAGTGCACATATGACGCATTATTGTTGGTTTAATTGGCTTTTAAACATGCTTTTGGCCATTAGTATTTCACCTTTTCTAGCTTAAAATAACGCCTAGATTTGGAAAATACACTTTAAAAACTACACAGTTTCCAAAGATGTATTTAAGCATTGGAGCAATTTGGAATGAACAATTAAAAAAAGGAATGAATTAGGCGAAGTGACAGCTATGTTAATGGAACCGTTCACAACTAACACATTTGTTACGGCACAAGTGTTCAGAACAAGTCCGGATTTCAACTTTGCAGGGAAACTTGAAACAGTGATTTCTGAGGCTCAGAGGAAGTGGATATAAAGGATTTATGAAAAACGGTGTGAATCTTGAAAGCAAAATACAGGAATGTAAGGTGAAGTGAAGCAATAACAGTACGCTGGCTTGATCAAGAAACAATCACACAAGCTTCTGCATAGAGGAAGCCAAGCCATCCTTATGCCATTCTTTTTTCTTTCTTTTTTTAACTCTTTCTCTTCATGGGCAGCATGATGGCGCAGTGGTTAACGCTCTCCTGATTTTGACTGCCGGGCGGTGTGGAGGCATTCTCGTGTGGCTAAACCGAGTAAAGTAAAACAAGTAAAACATTTAAATGAAATGAAAGACTCAAGTCAGAGAATAAAAGCTGGTCTTGAGACAAGACATTCAACACTCCAATGTGGGGGACGTTTCAGAGTTTGGGGCTGCCCGCTGGTTTTAAGTCTCGCCTTAGGTACCACAAGCCCTCGGACCTGAAAGCACGCGCAGGTGTGCGATATATGTGTAATGTGATATGTAACTTTGTCTGAAAAAGTCGAAATCGAATACAAGTTGTACTCCTAACAACTCCATGTCATCCATCCTTTTTGTGGCACTTTCAACTGCTTGTTTTGCATGTTTTTCCTGCGTTTTGGTGGGTTTCTTCTGGATGTACTGGTTTCTCCCATCAACTTAAAACATACACAATGAATGAATTCTCCAGATAGTCAAGGTAGTCCTGACCAAGCTTATACCCTTGACCCCATGGTAACTTCGTCTATGGTCCAGACTACTTTGACATCTATTTTAGGCTCTATCTTGGCAGCATCATCTCAACCGTCTCCCACAGTAACTTAATCCAATTCAAGGCGATCTTCAGTTTGATGTTCCACCATACCCAAACATGGAGTCTAATAAAATAGGAATGTTCTCTGTCAGTGTTTTTTTTTAATTCAGTGCCACCCAGAAAAGTGAAGAGGCTGTTGACCCGAGCCGCAGGGAGAAGGGGAGGACGTCTAAGGCCGGTCCGCTTGTGTAAAACGGTTTGCAGCCAGTGAATTAACATGTGGATAAATAGATCAAAGGGAGAAAAGTGAAAAGTAGATTCCAGAGAGTTGCCTGGCTGTATATGGAGAAAGAATGAACCAACGCTAACGCTCTGCCCTCCTTTTTAAAGATAAAGAGGCCCACAGCTGCATCAGACTGGTCATAACTTGTATTTGTCGCGTTTCTGGTAGTGGAAAAGTTTGATAAGGATTTTGATGAGCATGAGAACGGAGTTCTTGCACATTTTTGAAACGCCACAATGTTTGGTCCTGTTTAAAATGGAAGATGTTTTGTACACTCTTGATTTGGTGTATCAGATGCCCTTCCTGTTGCAGCCAACCAATACTTGTGCTATTGGGCTGTGCAATTTAAACAAATATTTTTTTATTTTAAGATTTTTTTTTCCAAGTTGTGGTATAAAAAGCATCTGTGCCAGCTTTATGCACACAATCAACATCTTCGTTATTATAAATGTCCTATTATTATTATAATAAGGACATTTATTTACTTAAATTTACTAAAATAGTAACAAAACCATTCTTTTCATAGCACAAAACTAAAATCTTGACTTGACTTTTTGCTAACTTTACAGTGCATTTACATTTTGTGTGATTCTTGAACCTCAACCACAGCTCTTTTTTTTTTTGCACTTTTCTGATGGATTGTCATAATTAAGTCTGAATATTGTCACCAGCATAAGCAAAGTTATATCAATATATATATATTTTTGTCATAATCCACCACCCGTCTGAGGCATTACTCATCCTCCTCCACAAGATAATATACCATTCACTGTAATTCATGAGGCATTTTCAGTCTTTTCTAATGTCTATCTAAACAACCAGAATGCATGGATCTGTTGAACACTGACCCTGTTATAGCTTTACCATAATACTGATCTTTGTTAGTCGTTGGTCCAGTGGTTTTGTCATCGCCGCAGCAGAAGTCGTGTGGGAGGGAGCATCCTCACTTTGACAAAGAAGCAGTGTACTCCGGATGTGTCCTGTCAAATACTGCACGACGGAACCAGCCATAGGAAACATCATGAATCTTAATAAAACTATGGAGTAAAATGAAGATTAAAAACTAAAGATTAGACCTTACAGTAGCTTTATAGAGATTAATATATGAGATATATTTTTATGGCGTACACTTACATAAATGTAACTAAATGTTAATGTAGCAGCACCTTTAATTAAATGAATAAATCAAAGTACAGAAGTAAATACTGATGCTGAGACTGTGGTTGTGATTGATTCTCTGATTTTACCTGTTCAATTGTTTCAGGTCATAAATACACATGCTATTTTCACCAGTAGATTAAGGTGTGTTTCCTGATGGAAAACTCCCGTAAGCGTGCTCACTGCGTTAGAGTCTAATTATGTCTTTCATTATGGATCTATATGTAAATTTATGGCCAGGGCCAGGAGTATGCGGATCTTTGCGGGTACGGGGACCCCGGTACGCAAGCGCTCACCAGGGATACTTATAATGATTTCCTATTTTCAAAAGGTGCTATTGCATATAAGTGTTAATTATACTATATTTGACCTCTTTAATAATGTTTCTGTGGGGTAATTTTGGCATAAATATTTTTATAATCGACAAGTATTCAGATTTATAATGACTAGCACCAGTACACGAGTTAAAGGGTAACTCTAAAGCAGGGGCTCCTAAACTTTTCGTCTCAGATCATTTCAAGTTGCAACATTTTGAATCAGGTTTAATTGTGATTTTTTGAGAGGCTTATTAGGTCATTTGACTTAATTTCACTAAAATATCCAGTTTTTAATTTAAAGTACCTTACATGCAGTGTCATAATTATAAAATCAACAACTTCCAAATCATCTCGCGACTCCACAGCTCACGCCTCACAGCCCCCCGAGGGGTCCTGACCCCCAGTTTGGTAACCGCTGCTCTAGAGAGTGCAACACTTTGGGGGTACTTGAGACAAAAAGGTAGGGAACCACTGGTTTAGTTCTCCCTGCTTCGTGTTGTTTCCTTTGAAATCCGAAATCCCAGCATGACATGTGGTTTAGTTTGGTTGTTTGTTCTTTAACCCAATTAAGTGTGTTTACAACGGAGATGTCAAAGGAAAGGAATTCTCATCATTATAAACAAATGACCTAGCCCTCTTCTTTTAAATCCCTGTGCTTGGGCCGTGCTATAGATCCATTTTTAATCAAGATGAATGATAAGCATGGGTCTTTTTAATCGAGAGGAACAGTCAAGCCTTTGTCAGCAAAAGCATGTGGGAGCAGAGTTCAGATTTGGAGGAAGATTATATTTATTATTGTGTGCTGTTCATTAAACTAAAGCCCATTTTTGCCAAGTAATCACTTCAAAATGAATGAAGCACTTTCAATGACAGTTTTTGTGCCGTGTGTTGCAGGTATAAAGACTACAGAGAGCCTCCCTGGTCTCCAGACGCCTATCAGTTCTCCAAACAGTACTGGTGTGTGCTGGCCGCCAGACTGGCCTTCGTCATTCTCTTTCAGGTGGGACAATGTGCACTAAAACAATAGAGGTGGAAGATGTATAAATGATGTATCGTCTATAACTAAAACTATTCAAAAAGAGACAAAAACGTCCAAACTAGTGTTTAAAGTGATATTTTTGCATGTCTGTGGATCATTTTATGGTCCATTCACATTTTGTGCTAGAGTTAAACCTCAACTGAGACATTTTAAGACACATTTTAGCACATTCCTCATGCAATGTTAAAATATTCTCTGATTATCATTATTGATTACTCCAAAAAACATCAAGATTTAGGATTCACATCTAAAAGACAATTTTCTGGTGAAGAGTCTGCCACCAGCCTGTCTCCATGGAGATTTCATTGCTTTGCCTAGCATGAATTGAATAAATGCAAGTTAGGTGTGGTTAGTGAAACATCTCAGGCAAAGCTAAATAAGGTACTTTTGTTACTTCCAAATAAAACCTATTCTTCAATTGATTAAAAGTACAGTGTTCAAAAATACCTATACCATCTTTACCTCTATCCCTACACCACATTCAGTTTATATAATCAAAAGAAAGTATAGGCTTAGAGGTTGAATTGTTTGTTGTGTGTGTGTGTGTGTGTTGTGTGTGCCCCTGTGTGTGTGTGTGCGTGTGTGTGCGTGTGGGTGTGCGCGGGTGTGTGTGCGCATGTGTGTGTGTGTGCGTGTGTGTTCGTGTGTGCGCCCCTGTGTGCCTGTGTGTGTGCGCGTGCGTGGTGGGCCAGTCATTTGTCATTGAGCAGCCTGATTGTACTCATCATGTCTGAACCGTTCCCAGATGGTTGTGCAAATGACCAAAGGCTGGAGGTATAAACAGATGCATAGTTTCACAGCTCACATCTGTCCAGCGCCCTTCAGATCACTGTGATCTATACACTTCGCTGCTGTCAGGGAGAGATTTCTACAGCTTACCCAGAAAAGTGTTCATGACCTTCAAAGCCTAAAGACGTTTTACTTTGCAGGAGACTCACATATGATCTTATTGTTCGTCATGCTTGCAAATACGCAAATAAGATTTCAAAAATACGCAAATAATTATGTACACTGTATTTGCAGTGCTAGTTCTGCACTGTTAATCTAGTCTATCTTATTTTTTTCTGTTAATATCTATTTAGAACATACAGTATACTAAATCATCAAAGCCAATTTTGTGAAACTTTGTTAACTCCCAATGGCAATAAATGTGATTTTTATCAATACAGTACAGCCGAATTCTGGATGAAGTGGAATTAGACAGAAAAAGTGATAGCTTGACTGTGGCTGGATATTACCTATACTTGGTGTTGAAGTAACCCGTACAGGCCTGCTTCTTTGACCTTTTTATAAAATGAACTCATATCGGCCTGAGCGATATTATACCAACACTAAATGTACACCTCTATTGGGCCACTGCGTCACAGATTCTGCAACAAAGATATTGGTAAATAAAATGGTAATTTTAGGACTTAAATATATTTGTAATGGTGTATGTTAGGGAAGGCCTGGCGAGTTTATTTGTAGAGCACAATTTGTACACAAAGTAATTCAAAGTGCTTTACATAACAGGAAAATATGGATTGAACTCACAATATGGATCTAAATTGACATTAAAAGAGCATAGTGCAGATACAAAACTGCAGATACAAAAGTGTTTTAGCCAAGATTTGAACAATGTAGAGGCCTGCAGAAGACTGGTCCACTGTTTAGCTGCGTAAGACTGAAATCATCTTCTGTCTGGTTTTACCCTGGTTTAGTTGTGTTGTACACTTGGTTTAGTCCTGCTCTAGTCACGGTTTAGTCCTGGTCTTGTCGGTCTAGTTCAGGTTTAGCTCAAGTTGTGGCGCTACCATCTTGAAAATGCCCGAACTTGTCAGACCTCGTAAGCTAAGCAGGGTTGGGCCTAGTTAGTACTTGGATGTATGACCAGTGACCACTGGGAAACTTACTCAGTGGAGCAACAGTGACGTTGTTGTGCCCTTGTGGGTGGGTAAGACACTTCACCCACCTTGCCTCCAATGTCCATGAATGACGGAGTGTTTGTGAGAGTGAATGTGGGATAATGGATAGACATTAGCCTATGACTACAATCCGTCGTGTTTACAGCGTGTGTGTGTCATTCTTTTCTCTTTGTAGAACCTGGTGATGTTCCTGAGCCTGGTTATTGCCTGGGTGATCCCCGACGTCCCCAAAACCATCGTGGAGCAGCTCAAACGCGAGAAAAAACTGCTGGTGGATTTATTTCTACAGGAGGAGAAGGAGAAGTTCCAACTGATCCAGAGCTTATTCACTAAAGATGGGGCCAGTCTCCAGTCGTGCAGCGCCACGCTCCAGTCGGGACAAGGCTTAGCTCCTCTGGGCCGCTACAGCACGCTGCCCCCCCTCACCACTCAAGCCTCTGCACGGGAAGGCGAGGGCGTTCCCAGGGCGCGATGCCGGGCGGCCAGCTTCAGCCAGTTCAGCAGGAGGGCACTCAATAGCGAGAACGACAACTCTGTGCATACCGCGGTTTAACAGGTGCAAAAAAGACGAAAAAGACGTTTGAATCAAAAAGTGGAAAAGGGATGGACCGCGTTCTACTCATAGACTGTTCGAATAAATGTTTTTGTATAAATAGTGAGGCAGATAAGCTTCATAGCGTAGACGAGCAATAATGGCTTTTAATTGGCCGCAGTACTGAAATAGAGAGTGAGGTCTGAAAGCTCCTGCAATGTGTGGCGGTAATGACCTAATGATATGTTTTAGCAAGCCGACAGTAGCAAATATTATCTTATTTTGCATAACTCGTAGATTACTTATTTATATTACGGAAGAGGATTAGGCTAACTGGGAAACATGTACATTATCAGGGACTAAATTTCAATGAATACTGAGGAAAGTAGGTATTGTTTTGTGTTAATTATCGGGTAACAAACATGAGAAAAATAAATGATTAGAAGGTTTTATTGGTTTGAAAATAGGACTGCGAGATTAATTGTAATCACTGCAATTTTTAAAGAACTAGAATTTTCCCCCACAAACAACTACATTTCTTGTTTTATTCTGCAGAACATTTTTTAACCCTGTAGTGATTATTTTATTAGTTTGTCAATTAATCGGCCTATTTCATTCTCTTTTTCTTCAATTCTCCTGAACTCGTTTAAAATGTGAATTTTGAACAGAGTCTTTATTAAAACATAAATTGCAAATCTAATCGCAATCACAATAGAACATTTTATATTTTCATAAATCATGCCATTTCCTAGCCTGCCCTCTTAATAATAATGGTTTCTTCACAATACTTAGATAATTCATTATTTCCCCAAAATGTTGTTTTATGACAGTTGTCCTAACACTCTTCCATGTTTATTTCTGATTTAAGCTGGCAATATTTGATTTACATTGTGCTGATTTATTTATTTGAAATGCTATTTTAAGTATAAGGGTTCTACTGCTGCTGATAAGCGCTTATTAATATATGGACGATATGCCAATGTGGTGCAATGCCACTGTAGACACCAGTCCAAGTTTAGTTTAGGACTTTTTCTCTTCAAAGATATTTACACTGTAGATTGACTTACAATGTCTAACGTCTAACTTTGTAAATATACTGTAAGTTCGCAAGTTCGAGACTTCAGTGACATTCCTTTATTATGACGCGTCAAACTGAACTCACACATTCCTAAAATATGTGCAATACACTGCCATAATCCTATCTAATACATCGGGACTGTTACGTACGTAAAAATGGGTGTCACTGCCTGATTTGTACCACAACATTTCTTGGCGGCAGATAAATGCACGTGTCATTTTGTCATCAACAACAATACACTTGCGCTGACATTGTTATGTATGTTATGGTATCATGCCGGTTTAGCCATAAATAAATAGCCAAGGATAAATGTGAAACGTGCAAAGCCATATAGATTGTAATAAAATGCAGTTCAAAAATATTTAACACCTTCGAATTAGTAATGGTCATAAAAAAACTCTTGTTCAAACAAAGCTGGTTTTGTTTGTCTAAGGGAGCAGAGTAAAGGACACATTTTGTGCAGCGCTACAAATCCGGCAGTGACGTATGTTGAAACTAATGTGCTAGATAAACTGCTAACAAGCTAATAGCATGCTAAGTTGCTAAATGATTTGCATCCTTTAAAGGCCTTTACACACCTCTCAAGTCGAGTATCATGAATAATATGGCTCTGTGTCTGTTAACTGCAAATTTGATACAGACTTTTTGGACTTGGACAGTCAAATAGACTTGGAGCAATGTATTTTACTGGCTTTTGATACAGAGACACGAGTTCTGAATATTTAAACGACATTTGTATTTCAGTTTGTAAATGTCTTGTGTTGCTTTTCTCCCTTTCCTGTTTTATGGATCTTTGGCCTTCTCTTACAGGTTTGTGAAACTAACTTAGAGACTACACACAGGCAGGTTTCTGTGCTTGCTAGAATGTTTTGTAAAATTGTTAACATTACAGCAATATTGGTATATATACATATATTCAGAGATGTACATATATTATATTTGTAATAATCTCAGGTATTGTTTCCTTTGTGTAGACTATACTGTGTCATTCTTTTGACTTATAGGTTCACGTAAGAGTAAAGAGAGTTCATGCCTGGGCTTTGGTGGCATGTGTTTCATTTTTATGCCAGCGCACACGATGAAGGAGGAGGACGGTGAAGTGTCTTGCTCAACGGTCAGAGATCGTGAGGTCTTGCCAGGGTTTTAGGAATTGAACCCCAAACCTACGAGACACCAGAGCCAAACGGTTGTGTCTTCTTATCAACCACAGGAAGTGAGTTCATCTGCTCTGGGAAATGCTCTTATTGGCACTAAATTCAGAAACAGCGCCGAGTACAAATCACATGCCCGTCTCTGCAAACACATGATGCAACCTCCTCACAGAAAACTGTTTTGACGGGTACATTTACTCTAATTGTTTGTTTGGATCCGACAGCATAAACTAAACACAAAAGTGAGTGCAATGTGGACTGGAAGAATTTAAAGGAGACATTTAATCAACCTAACATACATACCGGTAGATAAATATTTTACTGTATGATCATTAAAAACAGCTACATTTTTCTAAAAAATGTCTACCGTAGCAAGCAGCAGATTTTCATTTACTTTTTATTGTTGAAAAAGGGTTTCAAAACATTCTTGAACCTTATATGTATGACCACATAAACGAATAAGTTATTATAGCGAAGTGGGAGGCTTAGGGGGTAGGTGAGAACGGACATTTTTATTTGCAGGATGACACAGGATTACTCAAACATGCATGAATCAATCTAAATGAAACTAATGATAAGACAACATCGCTATAACATAATTAAAAGCTCAAGTTGCTTTTGGATGATATGTCTCCTTTGCGTGTATTGATAATAACTGCCAGAAGGTATAATTTTCTGTTTCTATCAATAACACACACATAGATTGTAATATCCATTGGTTACAACATGTCAGAATGCACAAAAAGGGATGATTTTATTATTTGCAAGGAACATCTGTTATGATATATTTTCAGTAGCATCAATGAAAAAGTGGGACTGTATTGTTCACAAGTAAGACGAGGGTCACCTTATGTACGTGACTATTATTATATTATCCTGGATGAGGTATACATTTATCATCCTTCATCGCTTGTGAGGCAACTGGTAGAGACTTGGAGAACCCGCCAAGAGGTTGGCCCATTCTTCATGCTTTTGTTCAGAAGGGGGGCACTGGGAGTACATGCACATATCAAATATAAGGAAACATCTTTTCATCCTCTCTCCGGCTCAGCAGCTGTAAATGATGGAAACATTTCCCAATTGGGACTGTCAGGCTGAGAAAATGGCTGCCACAGGAAGTGCAATTTGTAGTTCTCTGTTTCTGTAGACAGATCCTAAATATCAACATATGTCTTCATTGTCACACTGAAAGCAATAGTTCTGATTAACAGCAGCTGTGGATGTGTGAGTGCGAACAGTACAGAGGAATTATGTAACTTTCATTCCTTCTATTGGACAGTGTTATGGCTGTAATCGTCTACTCAGTGGCAACAAAACAACACAATGACATTTATTGGAGAAGTTTATAAATGGAAACTGTTGAAAAGGAGCCACATTTAAGTCTGCACCTGATAGACATGTAAATGTGTTGGCATTATTAACTGTTAATTCTTTGGACCTTTTCAACAGTCTTGATTGCCTACAACAGGGGTGTCCAAACTTTTTTCACAGAGGGCCGCATTTTGAAACTTTTATGGATCAGAGGGCCACAGACAACCCGACAATGAAGTGAATCACCAGCCTCCACACCTTTAATAAGACTTGGAACATTAATACTAGGTTGGTATGACAACAAAATGTTGATATTTTTCCAATTTTACAGTAAAAAGTATACATTTTGTTGTTTGGGTAAACTTAGCAGGATGCAGGAGGGCCAAGAAACATTGGTCTGCGGGCCACATTTGGCCCCCGGGCCATAGTTTGGACACCCCTGGTCTACAACAACAAATTACATCATAAAAAAGTGCAATTGCCTTTGAAAACACATTTTTGGCTAGTCGATGATTAGCATTAGCATTAGAGGGTTCAGCCCTATGTTCCCCAGTACATCCTCTGGGAACATAAGTTGAAAATAGTTCATTTTAAAGTCTCACCAACAACAATTAATGCTTTTAATACTACAGACTACACTGTAAAATCCCTGTTGTTTTCATTCATGATTTCCCCTCCAGGTCATTGCATGCTCTGGGTTTTGTTCAGAGCTGTTTGTGCCTTAGGTTAATTCCTGACTTGCCTCGATTTGTCTCACAATTTATAGTAAGTCTTCCATTTAATGCCAAGGCTTTCTGAAGACCAACATCACTCGAAACAAATTGAAATCAAAATCTGTCTTTTTTTTTGGCCTTGACAATGACAAGCTGTGCCCATGCATCCTCTAAATTACTTGTTAATTAATAGATAATTTTGAGATTTTTTGTGTGCAAAATATTAATCCCACAAAAACTGAAAGCGACGCAATGCAAAAAGAGTTTCAACGATCTGGCAGAATTACGGGTGCATGATAGTGGTATTCACATATAGCTCTGGATTGAATGTTATTTGAAAGAAATCCATAGTTTAATCCAGAAATTATACTATACTAATTAACTACGGCTTGGGTTAGAAAGTTTGTGCAGGGAATATAATAGTTTAAAGTTGAGCTCTATATGTTTATCTCCTTCTGTTACTTTTAATGGCAGTTGGCAGCCAACTGAAAAGGTGCATTTACCACCTACTGTAGTTGTACGTCTTCAAAGTATGTGTTTTACGCTATACCGAGAAAGAAAGAGAAAGAGAGAGAAAGAGAGGGAGAGGGAAAGAGATTTTCTGTTTATTGTAACTTACTTTTGGGAATTTATTTCACAGCCATTTATAAATCATGCAAAAACAATACATTTTGCCTCCCTTGATTCAGAGGTAAATAATAGAGCTGGTTCATTCAGCTAGTCTGTGCCCTGAGGCTGGACTATACCTTACCTCCACCTCTCACAGTGTAACACACTGTCATATTTTCCGGTCTTATCCTGTTTTTCAAAGGGATGGACCTGAAACCCCAGTCCTTGCAGCTCTCGTGTTCCCTGGTTCCTCTGAGTCTTTGTCTGGTCTTTAAAAACACATGAAAGTGTTGAACAGGGCAATGATGTTGGAGACAGAGGACACACCTGATACTACTGCAGACTGCTGCTACAGTCAATTATTGTAAACACTGTCTAAAAGCATATTCCAACTTTGATTCTCATGAATGTTTTTGCTGTGTCTGGGAAAATTACACTACGAAAAGGAAACCCACCCAATCAACCTAAAACGCAAAAGCTCCATGGTGCTGTACTGCTGATAATGGATGATCAAAAAAGTATATTTTGTGCAAATAATGAATTAATATTTTTTCTGTTATATCTTAAAGATCATGTAACTTTTCTGGTGGAGGTTCTACCAACTGCTTGTCTCCATGGAGATGCTGAAATGTTTCTTCAGTTTGGCTTTAAACTTATCTAGTTTGCATTTATTCAGTTACAGGTGTTTTTATTGCTCAAAAATGCCTTGAAATTTTGGTGGCCAAGTGGATGCACGTATGCCAGACTCAATGTGCAGGCACTCTCCCTCATTCTCATTTCACGCTTACACGCTTACACCCAAAAAAATATGCTTTCTAACAGACAGCGGGCTTGCCTTACCACAGATCTCACCAGTAAAAGCTCCTTTTATACGCTACGTTCAAGACACACAAAGAGGCTTCAGTCCATCCTCTGCGTTTTGTCCTTCAATGGGTTCGTATGCGATTTCTATGCTCACTGTTTATGGATGCGTAGCAACGGAGCAGTACATGTCTTGACCACTGGGGACAGTAGTGAACAGAGCACAGCTGACTTTGATAATATACATCTTGTCTTCTTTAGTAGAATAGTTTTTTTGACTCAATCTAAATAATGTAATTCTGTGGTGCAATCTGGGCAAAGCAATTACATTTCTATTCAAACACGCCGGCATATACAGCAGAAAAGTTACATCGTGCGCCTTTCACACATGTACAACATTGATAAGACTTTATTATAATAAATGGAGCACTCCTCAGATTGTGGACATAAGTAAGTGCATTAGTACTATGGCCTCTGAACATGTCCATAATTGATGTGTGTGACCTAAATGCCACTGGACGCGGCCTGGGAACATCTCACTCTTTTAAATATGATTTACTGTTTGCCGTTTTAACTCTCCATGAGTAACTGCCCTGGCTGCTCTGCTTCCCCTGCCCCATACTGACCATAGAAGGCCTCTGAGCTCTTGAATCCTGTTTAGACACATATCCCACCATAGGCCATGTTGTCATATACACGATGCATAGACGGTCTCCAGTCCCAACTAACATAGACTTAAGTGGATGCATTAGCACATTTGGCTTATATACTGTAAATGGGGTTGAAATTCCAAGCCTGCACGACAACTTTGTATTCATCAAAGATTTACAGAGAAACCCACACACATTTATGTATAAATAATGCTTTCAGGGCTTAAATGGTTGGCCTCATTCTCTGCTTTTGGAATTCAGTCAAAAAGGAAAGCCTAAAGAGAATAATTTCACCAGCCATGACCATGACAGAGTTTTTAATTATCCTGAAAATCCCACCATACGTCCATCTTTTACACGTACATGTCGATGATTTATAAATAAATGTTCATGTCACACACACACACACACACACACAAACACACACCACACACAAAAAGGAACATTCCAAACCAGCATCAAAGCATTTTATTACATTTTTCTTGCTAATTTCTGCAAATCAAAATAATTCTTTATAGAATATTCCACATGCAACAAGCCAGGAACATAACATAATGGCCTATTTTTCGCCAATAATAAAAACATATTTGTGCTCCGGCCTGAAATCTAACTGCTAGATGTTTTCAGCAGACAGTCAGGTTATAGTAGTTGTGCTGTTGTCACATCTGCATCCATGTGTAAAATAAAAGACACTGTCAGTGGCCTACACCTGGACCACATCTGGAGGACCTCAGAAGAGAAGAACAAGTCGAAACTAATCATGTTTTGAAGCCAGACTGTAGTTTGTAACGAATTAAATTATGACAAACTTGTATAACATAAAGACCTTGAGAGAAGGTGTTTAATTTGACATCTTAAAAGTACTATTTAAAGTACTGCAATATATTGTAAAGTACCAGTTGCATATCAGAAAACGTGTTCCACATATTGCAATCATTCTGCATGGTGAGACTGCTCCCTTAAGTCTGGTGTCCACAACTCGATTTTTGCTTCAACTAAATATTTCTGATCGTGGTGGAAAATCTTGAGTTGTGGCTAAAAAAATCGTCGTAGCGTAGATCTCAGAGTGAGACAGGGACAAAGATTCAATTTAGAAACATCATACGACCAAAGATGAGCTGCAGTTTATGTCAAACTTGTCGGATCATTTGGAATCTTGGTGGCAGAGTGAGCGACACAAAACCACCACTGGCATATAGCGCTATAGCCTCAGCTAATCGTCAATAGTTACCTGTGGTGACTTTACCACAACCGACACCAGGTTCACAGAGCCTGATATTTGCTCTGTGAACTATCTTATGACTTCAAATTCCCCTCATGTTGTAGTGTGACATCCATGAATCAGCAATCTTTCATCGCAGACGGCCAAAATTCTGCAGTGGATACCTGGCTTTACAGATTTACCACTCCAACAAATTTTCTCCATGAGGTCTCCAGCACAAACCTGGCATGGCAACTTGGTCTGTAGTTGCCTATACATGAATCCGTTACCGCCGTAGTTCTACATTATGTGCGGCAAAAGAGCCATTTCAACATGCATACTACTTTTGAACCACCGCAGAAAAACATCAGACTAAAATCATACATCAGGGTTTAGTGTTGTCCTTCCTTCCTAAGAAACCATCCCAAACTTTTTTGGTTGATTCATTTAATTGCTTTATGAATTTGTCTCAGTTCAGTTTCCTTTATTGGACTAGATTACAATCAGACAGATGGAGTCTTGCCCACCAAAGCAAGCGCCACACTGTTATCGTCAGTATATTAGGCTGAGTCAGATGCGGGTCAAGATGCGATCCAACTTGGTCCTGTCCAGACTCATCTAAAGTACTCTTCTCTGAAATTCCTGAAAACACACAATCACCTTATAAAAAGAGAATCCATCAGGAAATACAAACATGATACGCTGATAAGAGGATAATTAAAATACTTGACATATTTGACCCACCTCTCCAGAACAGTAAACAAAGCTTGGAAAAATAGTGAAATTATGTCTAGGTACTCTGGATTTAAAAGCACCCATTAATTTAAATTGCTGTTGTCGGTGGTCTATAAACGAGAATATGCATGGGCAGATGTGAGTAAAGGTAACTCTAGAAGGAAACCACAGACTCTGACAACTAGAGGTGATTTTGACGAAGTTTTGAGCAGCTCTGGGCCTTTGAAAGTGGAGACGGTCTGGACCTACATCGCACTATCAGAATACACTGTGAATATTTCCATTTATAAATATTAGTATTTAACTTTAATGTGACAGAGTCAAACAGGTGCAATCTGATAAGTTACGTTTAAATACAAGGACTACATTTTCTCACCTTCAAAGGTAGTCATCTGGACAATGTTTTTGAAATAAGAGAGTTTTGACTTCTATCCGCAAGTAATTTTCAATCTGAAGGTCCTGACTTGCGGAGCTAGAATTTATGCTGCCATGAGCAAGATTAATCCTGCCCTAAGGGAGGAGTTATTACGCTGAAACTAGTCTGCCTTTGGGTTGCCTGTTAGCTCGCTATGTGTTTTTGTTTTTCTCTTAATATTCTGTTGCCCCCTTCTCCACAGCTGCTAAGTAACTGTTTAGCGGGTGACGAGTCAATTTCTGCCACAGTTTAAGGCAGGCATGTCCAAAGTACGGCCCGGGGGCAAAATGCGGCCCTCCAGACCAATTTTTTGTAGGCTTCCGGCTTCCTGCTAACTTGGTCCAACAACAAAAAGTAGAACTTTTTACTGTAAATTGGAAAAACTCAGCATTTTGATGTAAGCAATGTATAGTTAATGTTCCAAGTCTTATTAAGGTGTGGAGGTTCATCAAACTGTGTCTTGCAAGACTCTTGAATGATTTCACTTCCATTGTCGGGTTGTCTGTGGCTCTGCTCCGCTATAAATTTTTCAAATGCGGCTCTCTGTGAAAACAAGTTTGGACACCCCTGGTTTAGGGAGACTGTTGCTAAATAGAAGATCAGTTTATTGTTTACCGCCGACCATGATCCGTTCAAAGAAGGAAAAAAAATGGTCCTCCATTTCACACCTCTTTCAAGTATTCTTATCCAACATCAAATCTAGCTTCGCTGTCTTCAATGAGTGTAGTGGTAGTGTTAGTGGTTAGTGGTTTAAGTTGAAGATTGGATGGCCAATTATAAAAGACTCAATTTGTGTCTTCAGTGTTGATACAGTCTATTGTGCAATGGTTTTCGACCTTCGAGAAAACTGGGAGAAAGGATGGTTTGAAAAAGGTGTGAAGGAGACATATCAAAAAAGTCTTCACAAATTGTGGCAGAGATCAATCCTTGCAGATACTTGGGAGCTGTGAGATAGAGACTAACAGAGAACAAAGTGGAACAACCAGTAACAAAGCGAGCAGGTAAACAAAGTAATAGCAGTTTCCGTTTTAACTGCTTACGCAATGCAGGACTAATCTAGCTCAGGGTAGTGCCTTCAGATTGAAAACAACTTCCGGATGGCAGAGGGAATGTTGATTTCAAAAACAGTGCCCGGATGACTTTCAGAAACAATAAAACGATCATTAAAAAACTGCAGTTACTGTGTAAAAGAAGTACAGTTTACAGATATACTGCCTTATTAACCTTTTGATTATATTAGTACTGTGCTTGAAATATTGAGTTGTCATCCTCTAATTGTCATCTTATTTCCATAACATTTCTAAATAACGTGGAGCCTACATGCATCAACGGATTATCTCTTCATCACGCCACTGTTTTGTGGGTTGGATACATTAAGCAGTGGTTCCCAAAGTGGGGGTTGGTCACAAGGCAAGGAAGATAAAAATGTTTAATTATGATATGGTATTTAATCTATTTTTTATTTAAAACAGTAGATGTTAGTGAAAGAAGGTCAAACAACACAATACACTACTAAAATATCACCATTAAACATGCTTTTAAATGCTTTATATAAAATCTCACCCTGAATTTCCTGATCCTGTCCAGTCTCTGCTGCAGTGTTTTCTCTTGACAGGAGGTGAGTTCAGCCACGTGATTCTTCCACTGCTCCTCCTTCTCCTACAGCAGAGAAACAATATCTTTACAGCATCGACTATGCACTTCAGAACCTTTAATGGCTGCTTGTTATGGGCTGTGTAAATCTGCAACCCACAGAGCTACCATTTATAATTCACAGTTTTAATGATTCTTCTGAAAATAACATCAATCCAATGTTTACAAGACATGGGTATTTGAGTAAGCACAAAAGGCGAAAAACAATTTGGAAATAGGTCCAGAGCATTTGGCAACTCTATGAGCCAGAATACTTTTTCCATGGCACTGATTTGTCCGTTGGTTGGCCAAATGTAGTCATTTGTTGTTAATTCTTGGCAATGAAAGACCTGGGAATCAGGGACTTTAGAATGCAAATGTGTAGTTCATGTAAGAAAGACTGATGTTTTAAGTCTTAAAGATACAGTCAGAAACAGAACCGTCTTCCAACAAAAAATGAGGAAATGTTCTAAATGTTGATTGGGATTAACCATGGTGCTATTAATAATATGAATAATAAAAGTGAATGAATAATACTAATACGTGTAGAAGTTAATTGAGTAAAATACCCTTGAGCATTGAACCATGCACATTCATTTCGATTCATTTTTGTAGTCACCCAATCCTTTCACTATGGGGGAAATTATTAACCTTAGACAGATAGAAGATATGATGCAAATTTAAAAAAGTCTGCTGTTGCGATGACAAGAAAAGAATTATTTATTTATTTTTACCAGATTTGAACCAGATTACATTGAGTCAAGAAGCAAAGTAGAAACCAGTAGACTGTGGACATGTGTTTTCTGTTCAGTTTGATGTCATTAGTGACCCAAGAGCTTAAAGATGCTGTACCTGATTTTTACAGTCTTAAAAACACACATGGCCCACATGTATTGCCTGCATACCTAACTTATACATCTTATCATCCTAATTATTCATTGCGATGAGGTTATAAATGCTTTTCACAACTTTTCAAGTGAGTTTTGCCGTCCCATTAATGCTAACAAACTAGCATGCTAACAGCACACTTCCTGCTATTAGATTAGAGATTAGATTAGATTCAGTTTTATTGTCATTACACATGTACAAGTACAAAGCAGCAACGAAATGCAGTTTAGCATCCAACCAGAGTGCAATAATAGTAAGTACAATATACAGATAATAATAAATAGGTGATAGCTAAATAAGGAGCTGTAGTATATAGTACAAATATACAGATAGATTGATTGAGGTAAAGTGCATATTATATTATATATATTGTGGCATTAACTGTATGTAGACTTAACAGGGACTATAGACATAAATTACAAAAGCAAATGGGCATATGATAAGTTAAGTAGTACAGATTAGTGAACATTAAATGTGCATAATAATAAACAGTAGCTGCCTAACATTACTAGACTAGTGAATGTACAGTACGGTTTTCAGTGCAACCAGAATCAAAGTGTCTAGAAGGTCAGTGTGCTGGTGTACCGTCTTTGGACAGTGGGGGGAGATGATGAGTTTGTGGGTGGTGGTGGTTGGGAGTGGAGGGGAGGGGGGTTCATCGGCATGGGCAGAGTTCAATAAGGACACAGCTCGGGGAAGAAAGCTAGCTTGCTATCCTCGAGTCTGCTAGTCCTGTGCTCCGGGCAGGCGGACACTGGAAGTGGAGTTCCTGTGATGCGTTGGGCGTTTTCACCACCCGCTGCAGTCCTTGCGCTCCGCAACAGAGCAGCTCCCATACCAGACTGTGATACAGTTTTGTCAGGATGCTCTCGATCACGCAGCGGTAGAAGTTCACCAGGATGGCTGAAGACAGATGGTTTTTCTTTAGTGTCTCAAAGAAGAGGGCTGTGAGCCTTTTGACAAGGCTGGAGATGTTGGTGGTCCAGGACAGGTCTTCCGAGATGTGGGTCCCCAGAAACTTGAAGCTGGAGACACGCTCAACGTCCGTCCCATTGATGTGGATGGGTGCATGCATGCCTCCTTTCTCTCCTGAAGTCCACGATGAGTCCTTAGTTTTGCTGGTGTTTAGGAGCAGGTTATTTTGGCGCACCATGTGGCAGGTGCTGTACTCTTCCCTGTAGGCTGTCTCATCGTTGTTAGTGATGAGACCTATCACCGTGGTGTCGTCCGCGAACTTGATGATGGAGTTAGATCCATGCACGGGTCTGCAGTCGTAGGTGAAGAGGGAGTAGAGGAATGGGCTGAGCACACAGCCCTGTGGCACACCAGTGCTGAGTGAGACAGCGGTGACAGGTGTGACCTGACCTAACATGTTGTGGTCTAGTCAGAAAATCCAAAGTCCAATTACGAGAGAGGTGTTTTGCCCAGGTCTCCAAGTTTAGTGAATAACTTGGAGGGGATGACGGTGTTGAAAGCTGAGCTGAAGTCAGCAAACAGCAATCGCGCATAGGTGTTGGGGTTGTCCAGTGGCAGTGCAGTGCTGTGGAGACTGCATCGTCTATGCTCCTATTGCTCGGTAGGCAACTGGTATGGGTCCAGTGTGGGTGGGAGGTAGTCCTTCAGGTGTGCCAGGACCAGCCGCTCAAAGCACTTCATGATGATGGGTGTGAGTGCTACAGGGCGATAGTCATTGAGGCACGTCGGGGAGAATAAAACACTATAATTGGTTGCAAAAAGCGCACAATGGACTAATTTGCTTTAGTACAATATATCTGCACTAGAGCAAAATAGTTTTAGTTTTTTCATTTTATTATATGAAAAAAAATCTGGTACAGTCCCTTTAACAGGTTATTCCAAATCTGTTTTATTTAAAAAAAAAATTACATTTTTGGCTAATGCACAATGTATGCATCAAATATTGTGTATTTCCCAAGCTTTCTTCCTCGGTCTATCTGTGTCGTTCCTCCTGACTGATGCAACAACACACTTCCTTAAATTGTATCATTCCATTCACACATTGCACAAGTCCATGACAACATTACAATACTTTCATATCAAAGAAAATGACATCTGTAATTTGGACACCAGCTCTTGGAAGAGTTTATAGATCCAAGCAGCTGCTCTAGCCCCCATCTGCACTCCATTACTCTGTCTGTGCATGAGGGGGGTTCTGTTTGAAATGATACAAGTGGAACCAGGGTGAAGACATTTAACCCATACACAACAAGGAAACTCCCTACAGCACCACATTTTTAAGCAGCATGTAGCCGCTAATTGCTCCATTCATGTTCCACAGAAGCCGTAAAAAAGACACTTTACAGACTAATGGCATTTGTGATTAACAGTGGGTTTTTTTTTTCTGTCTTCGAGTAACATGCTGGAAGAAATCCATCTTCGGAGTGGGTGGTATCTTGGAAGTGTGCCATGCAAATGCGCTGTTTACCTGCAGTAACCTCGGGAAGGAGAAAAGGTGCAGCGACTGTAGATTTAAGACATAACGAGAATCATATGTGCTCAAGGCAAGATGCTCAATTAACTTTGTTGCCCAATGAAAAAGGCCTTGTTTAACTAGCAGACCAAACTTTTTAGATTCAATTTCTCCCAAAGAAAAGGCCTTAACTCATTCTGCAGGAACCTTGTTTTTGGAATTCAAGATGAAAGAAATCCCGTAGCTTTTTACCTTTACTTACTTGAGTACGGTGAATGACACATAGCAAGTACACAAAAGCTATGTGCAAAACTAATATACAAATTTCCAGTAAATAACTTCAACTACTGATGTAATCTGGATTATTAATATATATAAGAGATGTATATGCAATATGCAAAGCTCACGGTACGATATTATTACGATATTAATTTCACAGTTTTGTTGCCATGAACACATTTCACAAATTACGAACTTTATTCCGTGATATGGTACAACATAAAACAAAGAATAATAATGATAAACTATGATAAAACAGGCATGCAACTTTTTAAAAAGTGATTAGAACAAGCTGCAAAACAAATACATTCTTTTCCCATCTCGTTTTCTTCCAACAAATGTGATCGAAAAACTGCAGTGGGTGCCTACGTAAAGAAATAGAGCATAAACGAGCCTTTACTTAATGGCATACTGGTTAGGTTGCTTGCCTCAGAACTACTAGATCACTTGTTTGATTCAAGGCCACAAGCTCGCAGACTATTTCCTCGTCTAGTCTGCTCTTCACAGTTTCATATGCGAGTACCAATAGTTTTAGAGGTCTAAGGTCATTCAAACAAGTCGGAGTTCAGTGTGTTCATGCTCGTTGTGGGACATGGATCAGGTTGGGTTAAATGCAAAGACATTCTGCACCCAGGTGAGAAATGTGTGCTGAACCAGGCTAAAGATAAAAACACAGACAAACAACTGATGTCCTCACTGACCTCACATTCAGCTGAAACATGCACTTTCCCATGCTGCTTTCTGTGATCACAATATTATACATCATTCTAGCTGTTTTCTCCTTAAACTCAAACACTTAAACTTAAACTGTTTCTGAACCCTTTAGAGTGCAAACAAATGCCTGAGCTCTGTGGTTTTGGCCTTTTATGTACTCTAATTATAAGCGGTAATAAGCTCTGCACGGAGGAAAATCAGATTTCAAATCCCTCCTAGTTTTTTTCAGGTAAATATACCACAGTAAAGCTACTGTTGGAGGTATGGACTGGTGGACAGTAGATTGAGCATTTATGGATTTTTTTCGAAGCAGAAGCCAATATCACTAAAATGAGATTTACTTGTTATGTTTTTTGTTTTTTTTAGGGTTACTTTTTTTGTGGATAATAATTATTATCTGAAAATAATGATTGATTTGATAAAATAAGTGGGGTTTATCCTACTTTTAAAATTTTACCAGCATGAGCTTGATAGTTCTCTTTTTTTTTAGATGATGGACAAAATGGAAAAAAGAAAGAAAATGTAAAATTGGAATTAGAAATGTTCTTTAAGTATTTTGGCTTGGACTAATCTTGGTTTTGACCTACATAAAACAAAGTTTTATGTTTTATATGCACAAATGGGTATGTGCATATCCAAAAATTGCGCAATTGGAAGAAACATTTGCTGTATTGCCCTGACATATATGCTTTGTTTATTGTTATTGGGATGTACAGTGAATGGGTCATGAATATAAAAAGTTGGTAACAATATAACAGAGTTGTACTCACGATATACTGTATTTTGATGGACTTTGTGGCAATAGGCTTAGCAATACAGAGATGCGTATCGTGATACTGTTAAACTACATAAAGTTATTAGAAAATGCAGATTTCTACACTTAACCTACAGACTGCTGCATCAAGGCTGAATCTGAGGAGGTGAAAATGTGACTTCATCATAGGACAGTTGTATTCTGATATCAAGGACATTATGAACATTCTAGATCCAGCGCATTTTGTTATTCTAACTAATTCAAACATCATTTTTGTAAACTTTTAACACCGGTTTTAAGGAATATCTACGTATCAAAACACGTATTGTATCAGGTTCCGTACCGGTATACAAATAGTGTCCTTAGGCAAGACACGTCACCTGCCTTGTTCGATGAATACGATGAAAAGCCTTGGGTCCAGAATTACTGCAGATTTTTGGGGCAATTTGCCCTAAGGCAGCTATGACTTGACCAGCTCACTTCATGTGCAACTGAACATCGGATTAAATGAAAGGTTGACCCTATTCAAGTATATTATGTCACCATATGCAATTAAATAAATGTGTATGTTGAATAGAATATTGTTAAAATATAAATGACAATTTGCCTCTTACAATTTACCATATCATCATAAAATAATACAATAAAAAAGGAGACACAATGAATTGAAACATTGCCTGTATTAGTTTTTCTTGATTTTTAGGCATTAATGCACCAAACTGCTGAACCAGGCTGCGGCATTGTCATTATGTTTGCAAACACAGAAAGTTCAACTGCAGAGGTGAAAAGTCCTGTTAATTAGTCTAATGGAAACCCAAACAGGGGAAGGCATGTCTGATCAATGTGCGTAAATTACAGGCTGCACATTATCGCTAACGGCAACAATAGCAGTTCCATGGAAATTCCCACCTCTGGCTCTGAGTCAGGTCTGCTGGCTTCATCTGTCATCCACAAATCTACAACACTTTACTATGGAACAACAAGTATCGCGAGGAAAAGCTCTGCAGTGTTCCAGCTCGTGTATAGATGGAGTTTGTGCCAGAGCAGATGGAGGGGCTCAGAGACGAGGAATGCACTCACACGCTGCAGCTGTGACCGCTCGCACCAAGAGGTCAGCGGGGGACAAGGATGAACAATGAAATGTTACTGATTAATAAAGGTGTAACTGCTGGAGATGTAACTGCTGGGTGTTGTATTGGACTTGTATGGCACAGTTTGGCTCGAGAACTATTCAGGCCCACCGGGAAAAAGAGGAATTTGCATGAGTTAAAAAGAGTAAGTTTGACTGAATGTAGGCTATTTAAGAAAACATATAAGATCATTCTTATTCAAGATGTTCCAGTGTTTATGGGCCTTTATTTAACCAGGAAAGTCCTACTGAGATGTAGGATCTCTTTTTCAGGGAAGTCCTGGCCTCAGAGGGGAGGAGCCTATTGTTAATGTTTTTAGTGGTAGGGGAAACCGTCGCACCCAGGGTAATATACATACATACTAAAGTCAGTGTTTGCTCTTGTAGTCTTTAAACAGTGACAGAGCTGCTGTTATTCGGGAGTTGCTATGAGCGCCATTATCTCTTTGTAATCCACCTTCCATTTGTAATATGGGGCTGCCGATCTCAACAGTAAATAAGTTCTACACAAACTTAAAGCCGTTTACAAGCTGCCCAAAAAATCGGTGCATTGTTGACTTGTTGGTACGCATGAACATTGGACATTCACAAGTCAATCTACTTTATAATGTGTTTTATCGGCAAGACTTTTCCCTCGTTCTACGGGCTGAATAAGGAGAATAATGTTATGTAAAATAAGTAGCTCTGACTATAGTTATGTACGGTGCAGACAAAATAGCAGGTAAACAGCTTTGCACATTATTACTTCAGTGGTAGGACAAGTAGTAGCTGGATTAAAACTTGTTTTGTGACTTGAAATGAGAAAAATCTGCCTTCTGCCAATAAAATGGAAATGTTATTTATGTGTTTTACCCTCTAAATTAACTAGTTGACTTGATTCACTTGATGAGCAACAAGACAAGACATTGACCTCATAGAGATTTGTGCTTGTATGTACAATGCTCTGTTGGTAAGTCCACATACTAGTCTCATAAGTATGTAGAGTAGACACATCAAATCAGACAAATGAGAGAAATCAGACATCAACACAAGACAACACATTGAACATGTGAATGTTTAATGTTGTCATCTCTGCCAGCCTGCCATTCACATTTGATGATCTGTGGTGCAGCTCTAATTTAGCTTAACGTGCTTCTCATTGCACCGATGCCGATGCCATGCGCCACCGTATGGACAAGGTTCAAGTCCGCAATAGGATTTGATCGCTGCCCAATGTGTGTTATGTCAGGTGCTGTCACGTCTCAGTTTTTTGATCGTGTGTCTTTTAGATTTAGTTAGCTCTGGATACATTTCCAAAATTGCTTTTCTTTATATAATATTTTATTTTAATAGTCACTGATATTGCCACACGTGTATAAAAGTTCAGTGGGTCTTTTATCTGAACTTCTATGTTTAAATGTTTTTCAAATGCAAGCCACAGTCTTGGGACCTGTCTGCGTTTCACAAAAAATACATAACTCCAACACTTCTGATAATAAAACATATTCTATTGGGTTTGTAATCTTGTGAAATAACAGCTTAAGATCCCAATAGAAAACATTTAAAACATTTATGTGGAGCTACACACACCACTTGAGCCAAAACAACAGTGATCTCAAATCTACTGGGGGAAATAAAAACTCTGAAGTGCTGTAACTAATCTGGTGATGACAGCTCTTTTAACCACAGCATGTATCAGACGGCTGTGGCCTCACCTCCAACAGAAGCTTTGAGTAAAATGTGTTGACTTCAGGGACCTTCTGACAGGCATATATGTGTGTGTGCAATTTCAAATTTCCAGTTTTCTTAGCCATGTGGGGTCTCAAATATGCACTTAAAAATAAATTGTTGGAGTTAAATATATAATAGATGTTATGCCATCTTTTTCAGTTGAAATGTTTTATGTCGATGAAACATAATATACATGGTAGGTTTACTAAAAGGGCATAGACTATATTTGTCACTAAAACGTAGTGAACATGATTAGGATTTTTTTTACTAAAAATGTTGCCTATTTTCCCCCGGTTTGACAATTTTGGTGATATTTATAATGTTATGAACATAAGCAGCAGATGTGACAAATGTAATTCCACAACTTTTACCTAGCAACCATATTGTAAACAAGGGCCAGCACATTTGACAAGTAAAACCTGATAACAACTTTATTTTGTTAAGTGATGAAAAATGTGTCAGTTGCGAGTAAATTGTCCCTACATTTTGGATGGAATGCCGCTTATTACATACTTTTATTTTTCAGTTTTTCATCACAAATTGCCACTTGACTCATGAAGAAATGACTCATGTGTTACTTGTATCATAGCGTTCATGTGTTACTTGTATCATTGCGTTCATGTGTTACTTGTATCATTGCGTTCATGTGTTACTTGTATCATTGCGTTCATGTGTTACTTGTATCTCTGCGTTCATGGTTACTTGTATCTTGCGTTCAGTGTTACTTATTCATTGCGTTCATGTGTTACTTGGGCCGTATTTTTGCCCCGGAAGTAGCGTTTTCATTTTAGTAAGGGGGTTCCAGGTCGCTATTTTGCTAACCTTAACGCTTGACGTTAAAGAGCCGGACTTGGCCGCTGAGGCCGAGAGTGGGATGGTGCCAGTCCATATATTGGTGATATTGTTTGAAACCAATGACTTGGAACTGTGGCATTCAAAAACGCCTGTGTGGCAGATGTTTGCAGTCATGCCCTCAAATTACAGGGCAATGAAAGATGTGAATAATACAAATTGTTTGATTGCCGTTTTTCACATGTGTTCCATGTGTGTTTCACCGTTATGGCACAACTGGAACACCCTGATTACCTTTAGAGGGAGTGAAACAGAGCGCCCACTCTGTGGTTGATCTCTATGTGGATCTTGTGTTGGGCTGGTCAGTTCTTGTTGCCACTTTTACACAAGACTCGGACAAAGATTTTGGTGAATGTGAGGATTTACTCCAAATTTTCCAAAAAGACGTTCTCCAGTCTGGCCCACGACCACGCTAGCTAAACAGAGTGTCCAACGCAGCGCAAAGAGCTTTACAGCGCCAATCCTACTTCATAAGAAGCGACGTTTGTTCGTTTTACCTGCGAGAACAAGAACAAAGCTCGTTTCCTTGGCATTCATACTTCAGCAGAAGAGCCAAACTCCTCTAGGGACCACGCCCCCCCGTGATCCCCGACAACTGTTTCCATCTGTTGCTATGGAGATATACTATCACTGACAACTCAGTTGAGTTTGTGGAGAGATGAGTGTAGTAAAAACTGCATAATCTTTGTGTTTTCACAGTTACAATTTCACAGAGAAACATGCCAAACAAGGACGTGAATTTAGATTCAGTTTATAAACCCCTCCAAACCTGCCCCGCATTGAAAGAGAATGTCTTGTCCCGGGCCAATCCAACTGTGGGTCAAAAACTAACCCATGCGAGTCTAGAATCGGCAGCCCTGCACTCGTCGTGTATCAGGCGAGACGGAGGGGTGGTTTCCTCTCATCTGCAACGTTCTCTCCCAAAAACCCACAAGGTTAATATTGAGTCATTTATGCTTGAGAATATTAAAACTCATAAACATCCCCAATCTATAACCTAACGCTAATACCAAAACCTCAACCTTTTCAACCTCGCGCGGACATGCAAAGAGAGAGGGGGAGAGAGGGAATAGAGCGTGCCACGCGTGGCTTCGTCCGTCGTCATAAAGACTTGCACCATATAATAGTTTTGGGAATAAGAAGGTGTTTATGTGTAAGTTTGACAACATGGTTTAGCCAATAGTTAGCCTAGTTGGTAACAGGACCGCCCTGCGGACAAACTTCTTGCTTCTTGTGAAGTATGAATGTGGCTTTAAGAGCAAGTGTATAAACTGCGCAGCACGTTTACCAGTGTGGTGGGAGAAAAAAAAAATTAGCCACACGTAAAATTGGATCTGGTATTCATCAATCTATTCATTATATACATCTGTTAATTATTTTATAGCCCGATTGAGAGATTGTTTTATCATGATTCATCAGGGATGATGTCTATATGGGGTTAGTAACAGACTCCAGCTTGCACTAGTTTGAAGTTTTTAGTTTACGATTCTGGCCATCTCACACGAATGCCAACCAGCGCAACACCTCAGTGTGTTTTACTCTCACACCTTCTTGTTCAGAATTCCACTCAATTGGCCCGCTGCAAGATGTGACGAAATGAGCTTGCTGCGTCCACTGTATCTGCTAACAATCCGGAGCAAAACGAGCCCTTGGTGTTTGTCAGACAAAGCTTTCAAAACTGTACATTCAAATCGATTGCACATGAGTGAGACTGTATCTGCGAGCCATGATGTAGTTTGTTTAGCCCGCAAGACACCAGATCTGAGTTACACTTCCGCTGTGTAAGTAAGTAAATCAATAGTTGTATAGTTATAGCACATAAAAACAGATTGTCAGGGCATATATCAGTGATGCCTATACGATTATAACTAACATATGTCAGAGCTGCTCTAGGAAGCAAAACAATGCCAACCTGTCCAGTGTTTAGCATTGGCTCTTTCCGATGAATGAGAGTGAGTAGTCGGTACAAAACAGTGGAGATTCATTACTCTAGAACCATTTCATCCACTTTTTGTGATGACTGTAAAATAGTAGATTGTCTATATTTCACTCACTTTTCTGTTTTGTCCCAAAATCTCAAATTTGAACAAAATAAAATAAAAATCCCCAGAATTGATATTTAATAGTCACTAATCGAAAAAGCGACAAATCTAGAGATGGCATTAAAATAATACACATTCTCCATATAAATTGTAATGTATTTGCCTATTTTTATAGTTACTTGAAATTACTCTATAGTGTACCATATTATAATAGTCGAGTCTCTCTGAGGAAGGCTGTTTTTTTGGTGATGTTTTCTTTATTTGATGGGAAGGATCTTTACGTTGGGACGTCGGAGGATATGGATGTGAAATTTTGAAAACTAATGCATATTTTAGGTCTACAAATGGTGGTGTCTTATTTTAAAAAACAACAAACCTGTATTTGACTTGGCCGTCATTACAAACCATTATTTGCACCCATGAGTTTGAAGAGACTCAACCCACCAGTGTTTTCTGCATTGGCTCATCTAAAAAACATCGCTCCCATTGTGTAAATGGTCTCCCTGGCACAGTACCTAATATATATAGCATATATATCTATATAATATATTATTATATAGTATAATGATATATATATATATATATATATATATATATATATATATATACACACACACACACACACACACACACACACACACACATATATATATATATATATATATATATATATATAAAATATACAGCATAGAAAAAATATGCTTTTCTTTAGTCTATTATTTGGTTAAAAAGTGATGTACTCTGCCTTTAGGTAAGAGTAATTAAGATTTACTGTCTGGATGTAACACCTAATTTATCATTTTAAGTTGAAAGAAGTTTTAAGTTTTAAGTTGGAAGAACAAGTTGGAAGAACAAGGCTCTGGTTTCCCCCATCAACCCAAAACTTGCACAGTAGGTAAAATCCTCCAGTGAGTTCTGACCAAACCTAGCTCAAAATCTGGGGATGAGTCCCTGAGTCACTCTACTGCTGCAGCAGCTCACTGTTGCCACAGGGGCACTGAACAAAGGGTCAAATGCAGAAAATGTCCATAACAACGGATGATTAAATGTTACTGAGTAAATGCAACTGTAAACAACCCACCTCTGAAATGTATAAGCAATAACATTCAGTCATATTTGTCCTATAATTAGTTTCCTTTTTCCTGAACTAAAAGTCAGCCCTTTAAGTCAGTATTTACCTTCCTGCTTTCCTCGAGTTGTCTCAGTCTCTCCCTTTCCTTCTCTTCTCTCTCCATTCGTCTGCGAACCTGCAATACAAAACCAACACAAACATTTACAAACTTCATCCCCATCACATGTTATTGATACTAAATCATCTAGGTATTTCTCACCCTCTCTTCGCGACGGGCCGCCCACTCTTCCTCTTCTGATGCAGAAATTTGGTCTTTGCAAAAGTTGCCAGATTTCCCCAAAAACTCATAATCCTCCTCTTTACACAGACCCCTCATGGACTGGAGTGACAACATTATTTTAAAAAGGCACAGCAAGTTAAAAACAAACAAACAAAACAAAGACAAACAAAAATGAAAAAAATACGCTTATTAAATTGAACGACTCAAAAGGGGCTTTACATTTTCAAAGTCACAAAATAACTGACAGTAATTTTACTGTTGCTGTACATTATTATGATTGTAACTTTTCACACACATTTGGACAGTGAGAAGTCAAGCCCCCCTTCATCAAGCCTCATTAAGTCATATTTTCTGTCATCACTCACCTTGGACATTGGGATTTCATAAAAGCGATACACATGAGCCATGTTGCCAAAGGAAGAAAAAAAAAAAAGTAGTTCACTGTTAAATTAGCAATAATCAGATATAGAAAAGATAAAAATCACCAGCTATAATCCAGGGATAACGAGAATAAATCTATCTGTGCTTGTCCAAACTCCAAAACATTTCTGATCTGATCCTTGTTGTGTTTCTCATAGAGTGATGTGATGCTGCAGTCATTTCCACAGAGCAGTGGCAGAAGTACCACTGGGTCTCTAATAAAATACTAACCACAACAACATTTATTTACATGATGGAACATAATCCATCTTCAACCAGAGTCCTCAGTTTAACAAATAGACCTGAAGACTATCTTTCCTGGTAACTTGCCTGTCGCCCACCGCAGCAGCAGAAACATCAGCCTCATCAGCCTCTCCGCCCCATCCACCCCAAGTGTCAAAAATGTCGTTTATTCATATTTCATTGCAACATGTTTATTAGTTTAGCTTTCTTTCATTTTAAAATGTTTTCAATGGACTGTTCTCTGGCAATAGCTCAGATATAGTCAAACACATAGGATGTAAAAACACATAAGTAGCAGCGTGGATATGTGGGCCAGTTGAATCTGCCCACCATCTTGGGGCACCATTTGCCTAGTATTAAAGTCCTGTAACAGTTGTGTTCTCACTGCGCTTATTAGTGCAGTAGGTTGGGTGTGATGGGGTCATGCCACTCCCGCGGTCCTGTGGATCCTGTGGGTCATGTGGATCCTGTGGGTCATATGGATCCTGTGGGTCATATGGATCCTGTGGGTCATGTGGATCCTGTGGGTCATGTGGATCCTGTGGGTCATGTGGATCCTGTGGGTCATGTGGGACATGTGGCGTCGAGCTTCTTAGACAGTGTCGAATACACAGCGTTGAATGTGGAGATAAAGTGGTATGTTTCCCTGGTGGTCAACTTATAATTGTGTGTCTATTTAAATGTGTGTAACTTGAGTCTCAGCTGACTTCTGCCTTTTTTGTCCAACTTTTGTTCCGCTTCTTCTTGCATTTTAACATTGCGTTTGACTGGTGTATCTCATTGGACTTTGAACAAGACTTTGCCGGAAAAAATGTGGATTTTGCCAGGAACGTTACTGCACAATCCCGAGCTTTATACTGTCTATGCAGTTCTGGGTTGTACAATTCTTTTTATCCATTGATAACCACCAGATCCAAACCAGGTCTATAACAAACTAGTTTTAAACAGGGAATAAAATGGGAACAAACCACACCTTGAGAACCAGTGGCCTTTGCCTTACAATACCATCCTTCCGTTAGCGATTAGGGTTTCAAAGTCATGCTGACGTTTGATTGACTGATTGACTGGATAAACGGCTTGAAAACAAGACACAACAGAACTTAAGCTTTTAAATGTACATTCCTTCAGAAATAATCGCATGGTACGGCAGTCAGACAGATTACCAGATGCACGATCCTTAGTCACTCAGAAATATATTGGTTTATCCAATTAAAACATGGAAGCCACATACATGGTGAACATACTGGTAAATTAATCCAATATGTCTATTCTAGATGTGTTTTAAACTCGCTCGCCTTTATATGGCTATGGCGACCCAAACTTCTGATAACTACGGGTGAAGTTTTGTTGGCCCGTTTATAAACCTATTAGAATAAATAAAAAAAAAAACACTCACATTTATGCCAGGTACAGTCAGCCTGTAGCAGCGTGTACCAGTCCACAGCAGGAGTCACGTTGGCGGCAGAGAAAGTCAATGACAAAACACCATACCAAAGCTCTGTTCATTACAGGGATCTGAAGTTCATGAGGTGTTAGTGCTTCAGGGGGCCATTAGTGTCTGGAGCATGCACATTTTAGATTTTATAGGGTTTAACCTGTTTTACAACATAAATATAAATGATATTTGCTCTTGTGTTTGGTGATGAGAGTTTGAGTTACGATGTGGTGAATGGCAGACCCAAACCTTACAATAAGTTGAGGCATATTTATGTCAGAGAAGGAGTTTAAAACGTGATCTAAAAGCCACAAACACGTCTGGTATCTGCGGCTGTGCATGTTAGTTCACACAGACGCTGAACTTTTAGCATTTGTATCCTTTAGTACTTTTAGCCCTCCAAATTTCACCTCATTATGGTTGGATTTCACCGACCAGGTTTTGGCTGCACCCGGACCAATATTACCAAATATACTGTAGCCACAATTATCAAAAACAGAAGACGTAAAAACAATAAATCCTGTTCATAAACTGTTGCCAAACCATATTAAATGTATTCTAGGTCCTAAAGAAAACACGGCCTCACTTGTTGCCAGTAAAAATCATATATGTTTCAGTCTTCATTAGCTGAAATCAATCATATGACAGCTCTGTAGGAAACTCAAACTAATGCCTTTCTTAGCAGTAATCCATCTACTTCTGAGACACCAGAGGCCATTTTTGTTTTTTCTGAATGATAAATATTAAGTTTTAGGACCAAAAGTGAGGCATTGGAGTTGTGAGAGAGAAGGATATGTGGTTATTTAGGTTGAACAGGTCATAACTCCACTTCAACAAAAACTATAATAACATTATGTCACGTCGCTATGGGAGCAAGATGGCCGTTCAGAGGCTTCATCATCAAACAGGCAGATCATTTTTCTCTTTACACCATTGTACAGTATGGCTCAGAGACAAGTGTTGGACTTTTCTGTCCAATCAGTTTCCACCTAACAACCAAGTCAACAGTTGGCCTATTATGCAATTCTCCATCTACAGTATATACACCTGACCAAGGTTTTGGCTCTGATCTGAGGAAGGCCATGATACACTGTGTGAAGCATGGGTCAAAGGCAGACCTAATTCCCTACAGACATCACAAGTTAACCTGTACCATATGCCATAATAACTACCATCTGTAAAAGCAAAGAAGCAAGAAAACAGTTTAAATGGTGTAATGTAACTTCTTACGACAGTCGGAGTAAGGTCACTGACAGTCTGAGTGGGAGAAAGAAGGTGACTTTGTTTTACTTGAAACACGCATAGAAAGTTACTGTTTAAAATATTCAAGGGTGCAAATTCAGTGCTATTTATTTTCATTTATTATCACTCTAGAAGCTGTCAATGCAAACTTTCAGAAAGGTTTGATAAATATGGGTACAGTGAGGGAGTTTTGGATGTGACATTTCAGTTTGAATAGATTTGATCACAGATGAAGTTCACATGAGAAACACCCTGCAGGTTATATCTATTTCATTGTGATATACTTATTGAATGAAGGTTTAGTCCATAGGCAGTAATATTGTGAACTTGATGTTACCATGAGAGATAGCAGTTATTTCATTGCTGAAAGTAACATGTATGTTACAGAAATTTGGTTTAAAAAGACTATGCCTGTATCATTTTGAGGGTTTTTTGGGAACATTCCTCATTAGCGCGTTGAGAGGCTTCGACAAGCCTGTAAAGCGCGTAAGGCCATATTATTGATAATAATATTCATATTATTATTACTAAGTTATTAGTAATAATAATGTTATGGATGATAATATTATTAATAACACTATTATTATTATTGTAGAAAAAGATTCAGTTGTAGTCATCTGGACTCTGTTTTAGAAAAAACAAAACGTTTCAACTCTCATCCAAGAGTCATTCTCAATCAGAGAAACAAGTCTGAGAACTCTTGTTTTATATCACTAACTCTGTGAGAGCCCTGCCCAAGGGCGGGAACTCCTGCTAATGGCCCATTGAAACTGGGATGGGCCTATTGTTCTATTGTTCCCTGCCTCACCTTGAGTGCCTATTTAGCATCCGAATGCCCAGGGCGTCTCCAGGGTTTCACAGACCATTATAACAACGGGAAGGTTGATCTTAAACTCCTACTCCATCCGATTTAATGAAGGATCTCTTTTTTAAAAGATTTCCACCTAAAAGATTTCTCTTTTAAAAAAAGGATCCTCTTTTAAAAAAGATTCTCTTTTTAAAAGAGAATCCTTTTTTTTTTTTAACAGTGTTTTTTTTTTTTTAAAGTGCTTTGAATTCATTTAAATATATACAATCTTTTAATTTAAAAAATGTTCCTGAAGCCCTTTTCCCCTAACTCTGTGCTGATTACTTGTGACTCTAAAATACACATGTCCTGGGACCTTAATCTGCGAATACCTGCTCTGAACTTCAAATCAGTGAAATTCCAATGAGAGCTTTTCAAATAAACATGGATAAATGTTACTAAAATAATGTTTTAGAAAGTGCTCAACATTTCCATTGGCCTGGTTCAAGAAGTCTCTCAGTTACTGAGTGAGGCAATACGGTAGTTTATTAACTAGAGTAAGTATAGAATTTAGTAAAGGATAATATATGAAATAATTGTTCAGGAACAGTTCCCAAGAGGAGCTGGAGGGGTTGAGGAGGCTGATGGTTCTGCTGCAGCGGTAGAGGAATCTTGTTCAACAGTTAGTATTCCAATCTTCTGGACATACATCTTGATTATCAGAAAACTGAACGCTTCTTTTTGCTCTGTTTAAATACACAACTTCTTGTTGTTGACTGTGAACTAAGGTCCGGACACAGTTTGAACCGATCCCTGCACCCAAAAACAAGAAGAAGAAGTGTGTGTATTTCCATAAAATCAATTTAATAATAGTGTTTTGGTCAGTACACTACAAATACATTAAAATAAAATTATTGTATGCGCTTTAATGATTTTAAAGCACTGGTTAGGGATTACCCACAGCCGGTGCTCTTGTTTTACATGATTGTATCATAAATAGTGTATGTAAGTGTTTTTATGTATTTGTTAATTTTATTGATTGTCTTATTAAATGTTTTATTGGGCTTTTGTGACTGTCGTGTAACTTGTTACTTTCTAACAAAATGTATTTATCAGGGATATAAAACTATTTGTGTGTTGAATCTGTATTTTGTTTTTAACAAGGTACTCACGAAAAAGAGGGTTATTCTCCTTCCCTGTGTAAAAAAATCTAAGAGGGAAAATGTATGGGATTTTTTGTTGTTCTTTTTAACCAAACATCCCTTTGCACAGTTGAGATCCGTAAAGATTCTTACACGTTGCTGTGCAACAATAATTTGATGAGGCTATTTCAGTGATTCATGGCTCTGTTGTGAGTCCCCTTAAAAAGCAACATTGTATTTAAGATTTTATAAATATATCTAGTTGTAAAAAGCTTATCACACATTGGTCATCTCCTCTGCAGAATCCATAGAACTGTCATTTTGTTTTTACTGCTGCGCTGATGCCGTGACTGCAGGAGGTGGCGCGGTCCCGGGGCAGAGAACATACAAAGACCTCATTATTTTGGTTGATGGTTTGAAATGAATGATGAAGAGGAAGACATCCGCTCTTCACAAGGATCCACAGTTCAGAGCATGACTTATCACTGCTTTGGCATAAAGTGTGTCATAAGCACAGCCTGATTGGTATTGCAGCTTCTGGCACCTTCCTTACAGAACATCCCATTCTTTTGAATCGACTAAATGGAAAACAAACAACAACAAAAAAATAAATATATGGAAACCAATGGACATTAAATATATGAATGAGATATGAAAAAAATGGATTTTTTTGACCCAATACTATAATAAATTCACAAACTAACTTTTTACGTGCTTGCAAAATGTATTTATCTGGGATATAAAACCATTTCTGGTACAATTGTTTAAACATACTGACATATTTGACCGTCTATTTCTATTTTTAATTAGTTGTAATTGTTTTTATTCATTTTTATAAAATTATATATATTTTTGCAATATATTTTTATTTTATTTATAAAATATAAGAGGACAAAACGGAGATAACAATTGAGCACATGCAGACAAAGGCAGTGCAGAGAAAATAACAGTGCCAAATAAGCCAAATAGGCCTAATTAAAACTTAAAACTTTTGTTTTAAAAAATCAGTTTTCTTTTGCTATGTAGACAAGCTATTTTTCCTCCCTGGCAACCTGTAGACTAATAACAAACACCAGCTCATGGGTACTGAATTACCCATTTAACTGCATTTAGCCTAAAGCTTTGTGCACTTCCTGACAGCATGCCAGTCTGTGCCAGTTCAAGCAGATGATCCTCATGCCCTTTGCAAACCCTGTCATATTTCAATTAATGACTTTTGGGATTAACAAAGAGCATTCTAATGGGGGTTGATTGTTTGATATTTTTATTCAAAAATGAGACACCAACTCACAAAAACCTTTTCGGTATTTATTTAATTTTTCTCTCTTAAAGCGTAAGCTTTCAACAACTTTGTCCAGTTTGCACCTATGATGTTTTATTTTTTCATTTGATCAACTTGCCTCCATAGATTTGTATGCATTTGTATTATATTTGTATGTATTTGTATTGTAACTTCAAAGGCCGTTTTCTGAAAATGCTTTTTTCTCACATATATAAGAACATAAAGATCAGCCTTTAATGTAGCACCTGCACCCACCAAACTTTACAATCTTTACAAAGCAAGATTTTGATAGAATTTACTGAAGGATTTGTTGATATCTAATTTCAAACCTGTTTCATAAAATGTCTACCCTCCTTATTTATATATGAAAACATTACATGAAAAACGTTTTCTTACTATTATGTTGTTTGAATATAAAAAAAAATTCACAGTATGGCATTAAAAGTACATGCGCATATCTTATTGTTCAGAAAGACCTTTAAAAAAATCCATTCTCACAGCGAGCATCTTCCTGGCCAAATGGTGCTACCTGCTTATCTCCATGGAGATATCAAAGTTTAATGCCATACTGTGGAACATCTCTAAGGAAACGAGCAAGTGGCGTACCCTCCACCAGACAAGTTACAAGTTAAGAACAGTGCGGCGTTAAGAAGATTCTGGTTCAGTTTATCTGATAATCTCTGGGGACATTTGAAAGTAATAAATATTTCTGGTAGAACTGGTGTTTTCCCTTTGAATTAGGTCAGTGATAATCTTGTGTTGATGGATGTGACCTCACTAGTGGGGGTATTTGTTTTAGATTCTCCCAACAGAGTCATCTGTTCCATCTGTCCGTTTCACACTTGTCTGTTGTGGTCTCTGTGGGTGGTCAATGCAGCGTTTAGCTCACATGTTAAAAGGTTCACACGTTAACACATCCAGAGCAGTTTAAAATATGACCTTTGCTAAACCTCACCTGCTGACGCTTCAGACTGCTCCTCATTTCCTACACTTCCTGCCGAGGCGTGTGCACACAGACCTGCCATTGTCGCCCCAAGTGTACCTTCTTGGTGTGTGGCAGCCTCTGTCAAACCCAACCAAAGTCAATACTGCAGGCTGGGACACAGTCATGCAACAAGCCCGCCACTATTTTCTCTGGTTTGATCAGAACTCTGGCCTCTGGCACCACATGTTTTTTCGGGGTAAATGCTTCCGCCAGCCTGAACTCTCCATAACTCACTGATTAAAAGGCAAACAAGTGATTTATAATGCAGTCTCCACTAATGCACCTGATCTGTGGTTAGCGGCTAAAAGTTGCAATTGCCAATTTAATAAAATGTCCTTCATTTGTCCAGGTTGTTGTCATTTGAAGCCACACTGCAGAATATTACAGGCTATTTGACCCATTTAACCACTTTGCTGTTCAAAGCAACTTTGCTGCTCGTAGTTATAGCATGGAGCTCCAGTGTCGTTCTCCATCGGGCGACAGTGGCTCAATGGTTAGAGCACTTGTCCACCAGCCCAAAGTTCTGTCGTTGTGTCCTTCACCTCCTGTGGTGTGTGCATGATTGGTGGTAACTGGAGGAGCCGGTGGCACAGCTCCGAGTGTGGACTGAATGAACAATGACTAGTGTAAAGTGCATGACAAGAGCAAGGCATTTACTGTAGATTTTTATAATTGCTTAGAACTATTTGCATTTGTACATGTAGGAGTAAACATCCAAACCTGCATAGACTGACCAAGTTACCTCTTAAAGTAGGTCAGTAACAGGCATACTCTGTTTTATGTTTTATGAATGTAAGTACTGTGATCTTTTGTTGGTGTGACATTTCTTAAAGCTTTTGAAGAATACCTTGACATACACAGACTGATGATCTACTGCACCTCAGTTATTTTTGTGCAACACTCACACATAGCGACCATAAACGGGCATCTGTCCTGCTGCAGTTAAAATGTGGTATTAGTGGACTTCTTAAAGCTGTTTTTGTAGAATGTCTGAAGTCAAGACCTGCCCTTGAGAAGAACCCTTAATCCCATGAGCTTTTGTCTTGAAAGAAAGAGATACATGTTTCCCATAGGAGCATCAAATCCTTTATGTTTAAAACATGTGAGAAAGAATTTCACTTGTGATGAATTGTCCTAAATAAAGCACACTGCTCTTTGTCAGACACACTTTATTTATTGGACACAGCTGTCGCCGGTTTGGGATTGTCAGAGAAAAATGCATTTGAAGGCTTGTACAAACAATCTCTGACATTTGATAATCCGACAGCTCGCTACACTAGGCTAATGCTAAGATTATGCTATGATAATCCTCTTTATGTTAAAGAGGAAATGACAACTAGCCTGGTTAGGCAGTTATTGACCTTTGCTTAACCCAGTTTATACATGCATTCATACATGCATAGTTGAATACATGAGTTGATTGTGGTAAAATGTTAAGTTACTGTTTTGAATGTCCTATGGCACTGTTTAGAACACATTTCAAAATAGTTTTAGATTGCCATTCAAGGCTCACTTAACGGCACTGTACATAAGTTTTACTGTCTCAAAACATGAAAACAGAACTAGTTTGTTTTAAACAGTTGGCAGTGGTCCCATTTATTTTTCCTTTACCTAATGCATTTCAAGCATTCTTATCATTCATCACAATTGCAGTTGAGTTTATGTACACTTTCTGCTTTGCGGAAAATAAAACACTTTATAATTATATGCAGAGAAAGTGCTGTGGTCCTGAATAGATGCCTTTACAATTTACTGTATCTTTACTTGGACAAACTGAACAATGGGGAAGGGTTACACTGTTATGTGCATTTGTCTCTCTTAAAACTACAAGAATGGCGACCTTTCCTTTCCATCATATTTTCATAACTTCATGTGGCCCTGGAAACATATGCAGGGCACACATCATGGTCACTTTTTACTGGGATTATGGGTCATTGAATTTGAAACATTAAATGCAAAGTCTGCCAAACCTTCTTGTCAATGCCTGATCTCGTCATCTCGGAAGCCAAGCAGGCCAGGGCCTGTTTAGTTCTTGAATGGGAGACTGCTGGAACACCAGGTGCCACAGTGGGGCGCTGTCTTTAGGCAAGACACATTGCCTCGTAAAGCCCTTGAAGATGGAAAATCACTATATAAATGCACTGTATTCATAATAATTATAATAATAATAATAATAATAATAATAATAAAAGCGAATTGTAAACAGCCAGTCTGATGCATCCTCAAGATTATAAAACATGTCATTATGAGACAAATACTGTGCGAGATGGAGGAAGTCTGAATGATTGATTGAAGCATGGGTCTCTCAGATGACCCTCCGGCCTAAAAATTTATCCGTTTTCGAAAACTCAGAAATCACAAGACCTATGTCACTGGAACAAACAATAGAGCACAAATAAATTGTTGACCTAATTAATAATTGGATAACCACTGAGGAAATATCAACAACACTCATCTCAAGGTCAGTTTTATTAGGATATTAAAATGAATGTTCTTTTTTGTTTGTTTTTTGGAATAGAGATTTGTTACAAATGTGTTGGTTAATCACATGCGTTCATATTAGCTGGTTGCAATCTGTATAGATATTAAGATGTTTATATGTTTTAAGTATTGAGCTAATATGTGTTTTTGTCTTTGAACTGAAGATAACTGTCCACGCAGAGTTGAGCTTTGTTGCTAGACTAGATCCACCTGAGGCAAAGTGAAATACAGTCGGTAATTTTTGCGGGCAATTTCCCAGACTTGGACGGTTCGCACAGGACTAGAAATACAGATGATGTTTGTAATAATTTCAATTTACCTGTGGACCTGAGGTGAAACTAATCCTGTCCGCATAGGGCTTTACTCAACACTTAAACTTGATAAATTGATTGCAAGTGACCGCAAATACCTTCTTCTCTAAAAATGTGCAAAAACCTTTTTGTTACATAAACCAAAGGCATATCCGTCTTGACTGTGTTGGATAACTGCACATAATCGCCGAGAGTAAAGACAGAACATGAGGACTTAATTGAAAGGAAAAACTTTATTCCTGAAGTTCATTTTGACACGACACAGTGGTCCTCTGAGCACATTATTGCTGTGAATGACATTTATCATGACTCATGGTTCTCTATAATCTCAAACATCTGCGGTTGTCACGCTAGAGTTGGCCAGGTCAGGCCACTGTCAATGTACAAGCTCCCATTCACATATGATCTACATGCGTCTGCCCCTTATTCACCGATCAAGCTAAATGTTAGTGACATTTAACAACTGTTATCTTTCTATTTCACGAGATTAACGTCTTCCTAATTGTTTCTTTTTTCTGAAATTGACAACTCAAGAGTTTTTGAAATGTTCAACTTGACCTAGTCTGTTATGTTATCTATGATTTCCTACTCTATTCTTTTTTTTCTTTTTAAAATCTTTTAATGCACTAATAGAAAACACTATCAGTTGTTGCAGTTGTAAAGAGCTTTACAAATAAAGTTCGATTTATTGACTGATATTCTGGGCAGCTATGTATAAATGGGTTTCAGTTTAACAAACTTTTAACCATTAAGAATATATCATATGTTTCTTTTGAATTGTTAATTGCAATAGAAACTGTGCTCCTTTTTCATCACTGTAGAGTGCGTTCACACTTGCTCATTCACCACATTAAAATTATACCCAAAACAAAACCTGAATAAGATGAGGACTAAACAAGAACTAGGAGACCAAATAGTTCACTCCAGAATTTGCTAAATTCAGGACCAAATAAATAAAATAATAAGTGTGAACCCTAAAACCCATAGGATTGTTTTGTAAACTGATATGAGCTGGAAACATTTTATTCCTTTGCATTACTTCTGTAATGAATAAAATAATGATAAAGTAATATTAATAACAACCCTTTTCAACATCAGTTTTTGTTTAAGTGATACTAGGGCTTGCATCGTGCCCTTAATCTTTTAACAAAATCACTGTTCAGCTCCCGTACTTTTCGGACTTTAAGCCGCTACTTTTTCCCCATGCTTTGAACCATGCGGCCCATACAACGATGCGTGTAATTCATAGATTTTTATTGGCTAAGGGCCACTGGGGGGCACTCAAGCAGGCACGCAAGCGTTTGACACACTATAGAGGAAGACGTCATTGGACAGTGGAAGGAAGCACTGTCCACGGGACACTTTGTGTTTTCTGTATTTTAAGCTTCAAAATGCTGTGTGTTTTATTACAGACCAACTCATATTCACAGGGAAATGAGTTTAATGAAGACACAGACTTTTATTCAGGAGCGCTCTATAGCCCGAAAAGTACGGTACATGGAAGTTTAGGGAAGATGCTGATGGAAAAGTAGATCTGTTTTTGACCTGTCAGTAGTCGTAACATTATGCCTGATCGGTTTATATACCTTTCAAAATCAAATCATTGCCCTTTGTTTTTCACTTCACAACACATCCTTTTGTCGCATATATGTTGACATTATGATCTTTGGCCTCCTACAAGTCACAATGTTTGACCCCGAATTAGTTTGTATGGCTTCAACTTTTGGTATTAAATGAAATTGTTTTCTTTTTACAGCAATAAAATCCCAAATATTTGACTTAATTTGACCCTGCATGGAAATAGCAGAGGCCAAGTGCTGGTGCATCCTGTGTACACTCCATATTCGACTGGCTCCTCATTGATTTTTCAGAGAAATTATAATCATGCAGTGGAGTGGGCTCTTCATGTCGCACAACAGCGGTTACGTCCTTATATGAACCATTTACACAACAACACTTTTCCGAAAATGCATCAAACCAGTAAAATACTGGGCTGATTTAAGTTGAAATTCATCATCTGGGCAAGGTTCATATATATTTTCATTTTTCTTTATCAAAATTGGATCTAAATGGTTGAGAAAGCTGGTTATAATCCTGGGAGGCAGAGTGAGTTCAGGACTACAGATGGACATTATTGTACACAAACACCTCTTTTTATGCTTAATGTAATAGTACCTTTTGTCCTGATTAAAGGACACGAAAAACTATCAGGAGTTAGTGGGTTACAGCCAGGTACAAAATCTTACTTTTGAACTTTCTTGCAAGCACAAAATTCTTCTTCCTTGTTCTTTCTTCTTTATAGACAAACTTTTGCTTGAGTCTTACTTCGACATATCATTACATATATAGTTTTCTTACCTGAATCAACAATGTTGGAACCAGTCACATGTTTTAAATACATTTTTCAATCTTTAATATGTTTGTATTGAATTTTCATGTATCGGTTCATGCCAACGTACATCACATATCACTAATAGAATTCAATTGCAGCTGGCTATAGACAATATTTCGACAGGAAGCAAGTTTTACTCTTTGTATTTTGCCTCTTTATATGTGCAAAATTGGTTCACAAATGTTGTCTGACAGGTGTTGGTTTTTGCCAACTAACGTCCTGCAGCGCTGTTAGATATCAGGGCTTTTGAACGGCTTTTCCATGACTGTAAGCATTAAAAGCTCAAAATCACTTAAAAACTGAATGAATATTTAGTGCAGCACTATTACTATACACACAGAAGGTTTCAGACACTTAAAAGCCATATATCAGTAGCTATAGAGTCCATAATGCTTGACCAGTATGCTTAACACCAATGCTAATTTAAAAAGAAAATCTAAATTGACTAGCATTTTCTTCATACCTTGCTGCTACAATGCCAAATTTGCATTTTAAAATGTAGCGGATAGTACAGATAAGGACTCTTCTGACATTTGAGCAGTTTATACAGGTTTGTTCACACTAGGACTAGAACCAAGATGGCTGCAGGTGGCGTACAGGTCTCGTGTCTGGCATGAACTGAAAGTTGTTGTCTAAACAGGCCTATTTTCCTACCACAGATCCGGCTTTCCTCTCACAAAATACATTTCAATTGACAATATGACACTGAGGTATGACATTGCAGTTTAGACCACTCTCCCAGAGCATTCTTCCATTCTTCTATTCTTCTGGACACGTAATAATATTATTTAGTATGTTTTTGCCCTGCTTCTTTGTAATTAAAATCAGTGCAATTTCAGCCACTGATCAAGGCACAAGTCACTATGAAGCACCTCTGTCTGAGTAGATCTTGTTTTATAGACATTTAGACATTTCTTTTTTCAATAAATAACACAAATATAGTCATACATCATATATAGATAGATAAACATGTATAATCTACATGCATTTTAATATAATTTAATTAACTTATATGTACATTTGCCCCAAAATCCTCCTGGAAAAATTCTGGAGCTATGGTCCCAGCATGTGGCAGTGGAATGTCACTTTAGCATCCTTAATTTGACACACAATCCCGGCAGGAGTTAAAATCCTACAGGAAGTTCAACATCTTGATCAGACATATCTTTTACGTCCGACGTCGTTTTCTCGATAAAGCACAAACGCATGAAGTGTCAATGCGTATCCACCTCCACCCCACTGCGTTTCGAACTTGAGTCAAAGCCCTAACAAAAGTCTGTGTTGTCTTGCATTGTGAATTCCAGTTTTTGCTGTCAATCCCCCTGCAGCCCCCTTTAGACGGCCGCGAACTTTGACAGCGCGTTTCATAAAAGTACTGTTTAATTTCCTCCCTGGCATTGGTTCGTATTTTTGCCAGGACGGTAACTAGCGACCCCCTATCATCCACCGCCTCCGTCCGATCCGTGACCCAGCGACTCTGGCTATCACAAACAGAATACTCCCCTCTATAGCTCCGATGCTCCGCGTAACGTTTCTTCCTGGTTCTGTTCCCCCCTTCGGACGTTCCGCTTGCAAAATCATCCGAAAGGTACAATGGAGGAGGTTGCAATGGCGGCCGATCGCTCAACAAAACTCGCGGTGAATGGTATCTCTTATGTTGCCGAAGTAGATCGGATTGCACCACCATAACATCTTGGTCCAATACATCCTCTGGGTCCCATTGCTTGTCCACGTTGTCGCGTCCCGGTGGTAGATTAGCTGGCAAAGGCGGTAAAGTATCCTGGACGTCGTGGATTTCGTGGTCCCTGCTCCTGCCCTGTTGGTCCTGGTGCATTTTGGATTTGCCGCGGGTGAGGTCAGCCTGAAGCAGCTGGATGATGAGGGAGTTGAGAGGGTCTGGGCTGGGCTGCTGTGGCTGCTCCTGCTGCTGCTGTTGTCGTCGGGTGTTGTGGTCCATGGTGGTTGCCTGGATGCCATAAAGGTACACGAGGACCATGACGTAGAGCAGGATCGACATCACTAGATTCACCTGTAAGACCTGCAAGAGAACAGGAAGAGAAGAGGATAGGTTTAGGTACGTTGAAAGCCTTTTTATGTTTTCCATTTAGATCTCGTAAGTTATCAAATTTTTTCGGGCTAAGATGTACTGCAAAAATATTGTCCGAGGGAGTATTAATTTTAATAAGCCTGATGAAATTCAGTGACAAATCCTCATATCCAAAGCTATCTTCGCTCTGTGGAGCTTCTATTTGAGCGTGAGAAAGAGGAAGGGCAGGTCTGTGTCACTGGTGTGCTTTTTCATGAACACAGTGGAAAATACATTGGGCGTTCCGTAATTTTTATTTTTTAATTTTTTTTTAGATGCTCTTGTGCAGGATTGGCTGTTGAAGGCTGGCAACCCTGAAGATAATGCCCCGAAACTGACAACAAAATGGACCGGGGACTCCCACCTTGCATTCAGTGTACCTCACTGTGTTTCTACATCTGCAGGACATGGTTTGTTGATGGATTTGTTAAGAATACTTTTTGGACATCCTAGAGTGTAAAGAAAAAGAAATAAAGGGTTTGGGTTCAAGGTTGCATTACTCTGCTAACTTCTGAAACGAAGTTGTGGAAGTTGTCCATCAAGCGTTTATTGGTCTGTCTGTTTAAAGAAGATATATAATGCTAAATAAACCTTAATGAGCTTTTAACCTTTTTACAACACTATTTTCTCATCATTATGTTCCTCAAAATGTTATTTGGAATCTGGCATGTTATGTTATGTTCGTAATCTTGTATTATCTCGCAAAACTCCTGTTTTTACCTACCCCTAACTCCACCCACATCCCACTTTAACCGTCATCATTTGAAGAATAAGACTCCGAGTGATACATGCAGGGTCTTAAAATGTCACAATGTTGTAGTTTAATGCAAAAAACCCCAGAAAACTCTCGCCTCCCAGCAAGAAGGTTCTGGGTTCTGAATTTCACCCATCCTGCAACGTCGAGGCTACCCTTCTTCAAACCTGGGCCATGATGGTGGTCAGGAGGATAATTTAGACTACTGTTCCACTCCATACAGCAAGGCCAGTTCTGTACATGATTTGCAACAGACAAAACATCTCCAGAGTGACTCTATAAAGCACACATGCAAATCTTTTGAAACAGCTTCTCCTGCAATCTCTGACAATGATAAAGTGGATGCTCCCTGTCTGGCAAAAGTATTTACTTTCCTTTTAATCCAAATCTGGATCTGTTGAAATGCGCACCCGGAGCTCTCAGTGCAGGTGTGAGTCTGTTTTCACTCGGTCATATGAGAATGTTTTAAATCTAAAGTGGTCTTTGTTTCATGATTCAATGTCATTTCTGCAATTGAAAGTGGCTCTATGTGTGTGTACAATATGGTGGATTTTTGGATTTAAAATGCTGAAAATCTGGAAAGAATTTTGAAATTCAGAGAAAATGTATCCCAGTTATTGCTACCCAGCTTTTCTCTTTTTTTTTAAGGCTTTATTTGACAGGAGAGCGCAGCGTGAAATAATAATAATGGGAAATGACATGCAGCTAAGTGTCGAGTGCCAGATTCGTACTTTATACCATGGCAGGCATGTGTGGAATCCACTCGACCACAAGCGGCACGATCGCCAAACTTTTCACGCCACGTACCATCTTTTTTTCTTTCTGCGTATCATCAAAGTTTAAACATGACAAATTCAGGTTCCAAATATGAAGTGACTTAAAAGTGCACAATGTAACATTTCTTGTGGAGTGTCTGCAACCAGATTTTCCCCATGGAAATGTTATTGCTTTGTCAGGGACGTTCCACAGTATGGCATTAAAAATCATGTATCCTATTTCACACTTCATGAATGCCTTAACCCTGACTATCTGCTGCCAAGACTTCTAAAGGACAAAAAAGTCTTGACCATATTAAGCTTTTCTCTCATTTTAAGTCTTGATGTTGGGCCATCGTAGAGAGCGTCAATATTTTGTATTATTAAATCTTCCATTTTAAATTTGCTTAGTATTTTAAATGAATAAGGTTAGGGCTAATAGAGTCAAAAGCTTTTTCAGCATCCAGACTTCTTATTACAGCTTTGTTTTGCAGAATGAAGCTTTTCACTGTCACTGTTTACTCATTATGTCTTCATGTCACCCGACACATTGGGCTTCAGGGTTTAAAGTTGACATGGGCAAAACTGGTCCATTTGAGGCTGATTTTAATAAATAAAAGCTGTGTCTTCAGTCAGTCTAAATTTGTCACGGAGTAGTTGTATTAAAGCATAATAACTTATCGGTTGCTTTAAAACTACTGCTGGACCTCAGACAGCACTGTGCAGCAAAGCCGGTGCTATCAACAGACAACCCGCCCGAAGTGGGATGGTTGGCAACTCTACCAGAAGAGAAACATAATGAATATGTACTGTTTTTTTCTTTTTTTTGGTTTTGTTTCAGCTCTCTGAGGACAATTACTGCTTGTGTCACCCATAGCCTACACATATACAGACCACTTCATGCTGGGACAAGCTTCAGGCATCTGTGGCATTCTAATAAATGTAATTTGATGAATCAAGACCTAACAAGATTCACTCCTGACATTTCAATAAATGGGTTATTCAGCTGTGAGTTATTTAAATTACCACAAAATGACTCACTTAAAAATGTCTAAGGCCCAAATGCCAGTGACTTTTAAGCTCTGAGTCATTAATGGGAAAGTTGCACGTTTAAACGATCGTAAACGTTATTACAGTGCCCTGAGAGTAAAGTAAAGCTCATGCAGTAGTAGCATCCACTAGTATGCAGATGATGTTATTTTAGATGCTAGGGCGCCTTTTGCTGTGTGATTCAAAATATTCAAGAGGATTTTCATTCCATCCATCAAAATTGTTAAATTAGAATTGTTTATGAATTAAAGTAAAACAAAATGCATGCTGTTCTCTAAAAGACACTCAGAAAATGTATGTATTCTTCCAGTATGTACTCTATTACAAATACATGGTCATCTGGAGTTATGATAAACTCTCTTTAATAATCTTAAAGCCAGATTGTCATTCTTCTTTAAACATGAAAAGTATTTTCCTCTTAATTGTAGAAAACAGTAAATACAGACTACATTTCTCTCAGTTCGAGATTATGGTGATATTATATATATATGCATTCTGCTGCAACAGTATTAAATCCTCTGAACTCAGTTTATCATTCAGCTCTAAGGTTCATTACAGGAGAAGAACTCACCACTGTCAATTATATTCTTAAGTAGGATGGTAATAATTGGATGCAAGAAGGAAACAGCACTGTATTTTGCCTAATCATGTAAGTACAGTATGTTGTATATCTTTTAATGCATTCAAAGCACTTGTTAAAGATAACCCACAATACCAGTGGAGGCAACAGGAAGAAGTAGTGATAGTAGTGTTAATAGTTTCTCCTGTGTCCTTCACCAAAATCAAATTGTACAGGATGAAAAAACCGCTTATTAGAAGTATTAGTAACCCATACAGCTGTGTAGCAGATGTGTAGTGAAGCACAATCCTCACAGGAAGTGTCTCAGCCTCAAGGGCGACTTAACTCTGTTTCCTACAAGCTTTTAGTCCATGCTTTATAGAAAACTAATGTTCTCTCATTCATCTCCACATGCTTCAGCTGTTTTTTGACTTCCTGTCTCTGTCACTGTTACGAGCTGTTTGCACCTCTTCACTTCTAAAACAAATATTTGTGTAGGGGTATGCATTGCCGTTAATCATGATTCACACGTCACAATATGATGTACACAATACTGTATATCCCTATGCTGATGGCAATGACGATCTATTGCAAATGTTTTATTTGATTTTGATTTCTTAAATTAAATGTCTCTGTTTTGATGCATCATAAAATAAGACTCAGTTACTGTAGACACATTCTGGTATTGATACTGAATGACTCTCAGAGAAAGTATTGATACTGAATGATCCTCAGTGAAAGTATTGATTGAATCAGTATTGATACTTTGGTAACACAGAGCACATCCAGTTTCCAAAATGAATAGACCCTTTAACACTTGTTATAAATACATAATTTAAAGTTGTAATTTATGCTTGGACCGAATGGGTGCTTAAGAGGCTCAGTGCTGCCCTCTACTGACTTAGCAGAACTGGCCAATTTAGGTCCAGTATCGACAATGGGAGTCAACTGAAATCCAGGCGACAATGCAACCTCATTAATATGCATGACATCATCAAAATATTGCATTATTATTATTTTAACTCCCCTCAGCACGCATGGAGTCAGCAAGAGTTTTTGTTTTATGCTGTTTATTTAGGATGAAGACCACTAGTCATAGTGTTTGGACCAGGATGTGCACTACATCCTGGTTCTTGGAGTGCACAATGCTAATGGCACTATCAACAACACTGTTTGAAGGTTACTATCTAAAGCACAAAACATTTCTGTTGGAAGGTTCGACACCTGCATTTGTCCGTGGAAATCAGATTGCGTTCCTTAGTATGGCATCAAACTTATCTTTGTCTACAGAGAAAGACTAGGCGGTACCACCAAGTTACAGATTAGATCAACAGAGAGGCAAACCCACTTTTGGTCACTTGCTGGATAATCTTATTGACAGCTGCAAAATTTTGAAAAACTGCCCCATTACATCACCCATATATAGTCAGCCAATTTGTACTTTCTCATAATGTCAACTTCTGCCAAGAGGTGTCAAAACAAATACATAGAAGGGAATCCAAATCCTGTGTTCACACTTCGCACATTCACGACATCAAAATTGAAACTAAACCAGTAAATCAAAAACTAAACTTGGACTAGATCAGGCCTAAACAAGGATTAGAACAGGGCCAACCCAAATCCACATTCAAGATTAAAATGGGCTCAATTAAGTATACTATAGGCAGATTATATTGATGCGATAGTACTGTCAATGTGGTTGTGTCCCTGCTGTCCATTGACAAGTGAAGGTGACAGTATTATTATAATACCTGAAGCTCGAGGACATGAGACAGACTCTTTTAATGTTGTGGTCTGGCGGAGCAGAGACAAACATCTGTTCATCAATGTAACCTCCAGACTCTTAAAGAACTGCCCGGAGACACTGAGAGACCGTAACAATAAAATACAACTCTGTCAGTCATGGTGTTGAATGGGATTATTACTATATCCACTTATTGTTTAATACACGAAAGATGAATCAATGTTTTTGTTCGCTCAATATTTATTGCAGAAACTTATTCTTTGCACTTGTTTTATTATTTTTTGTATGTAAGTATTGAGCTGTAGGGAGTCGAATACGTAATTTCAATGAGTCATTATGGATTCTAACCACTTGTGTGTTTTCTGTACAAAATGGTTCTTAGAAAAGAGTCTACTGCAGGGGTGTCCAAGCAGAGGGGGAAAGAGCCTGAGCTTGTGCAGGAGGTTGAACAGTACCGACTAGATATAGTCGGCCTCACCTCCACGCACAGTTTGGGCACTGGAACCCATCCTCTCGAGAGGGGCTGGACCCTCCACTTCTCTGGTGTTGCCTACAGGGAGAGGCAGCGGGCTGGTGTGGGTTTGCTTATTGCCCCACAGCTCAGCCGCCATGTGTTGGAGTTTACCCCAGTGAACGACAGGGTCGCGTCCCTACGCCTTCGGGTTGGGGACAGGTCTCTCACTATTGTGTCGGTCTACGGGCCGAACAACAGTGCTGAGTACCCGGCCTTTTTTGAATCCCTGGGAGGGGTACTGGACAGTGCACCGACCGGGGACTCCGTTGTTCTACTGGGGGACTTCAACGCCCACGTGGGCAATGACAGTGACACCTGGAGAGGGGTGATTGGGAAGAACGGCAGTGCACGTGGCACCAGGACACCCTAGGCCGGAGATCAATGATCAACTTTGTTGTCGCGTCATCTGACCTCCAGCCGCGTGTCTTGGACACTTCGGGTAAAGAGAGGGGCGGAGCTGTCAACCGATCACCACCTGGTGGTGAGTTGGATCCGCTGGCGGCAGAGGAAGCCGGACAGACTTGGCAGGCCAAGCGTATAGTGAGGGTCTGTTGGGAACGTCTTGCGGAGCCCGCTGTCAGCAGGGTCTCAATTCACTTCAATTCCGGGAGAGCTTCTCCCAAATCCCGGGGAGGCTGGGGACATTGAGTCCGAATGGACCATGTTCTCGACCTCCATTGTCAATGCGGCTGCTCGGAGCTGTGGTCGCAAGGACTGCCTGTCGCGGCGGGAACCCCCGAACCCGGTGGTGGACACCGGAAGTAAGGGATGCCGTCAGGCAGAAGAAGGAGGCCTTATCAGGCTTTTTGGCTTGCTGGACTCCTGAGGCCGTTGACGGGTTTGGCGGGCCGGCGTGCCGCAGCTCGTGCTGTCACAGAGACAAAAACCCGGGGCTGGAGGAGTCTCGTCCTGGTTGTCGAGGGTTCATGGGAGTTTGCCCAACCAGTCCACATGTGCTTTGTGGATCTGGAGAAGGCTTTCGACCATGTCCTACGGGGTGCCCTTTGGGGGTGCTGCGGGAGTACGGGGTCCGGGCCCTTTGCTCAGGGCTGTCCGGTCCCTGTATGACCGGAGCAGGAGCTGTGTTCGCATTGCGGAGTAAGTCAACAGTGCGTGTTGGACTCCGCCAGGGCTGCCCTTTGTCACCGGTTCTGTTCATTGTTTTTATGGACCGAATTTCTAAGCGCAGTCAGGGGTTGGAGGGTGTCCGGTTTGGGACCACAGGAGCTCATCTCTGCTGTTTGCAGATTATGTTGTCCTGATGGCTCCATCAAACCTGGACCTGCAACATGCACTGGACGGTTTGCAGCCGAGTGTGAAGCAGCCGAGATGAGAATCAGCACCTCCAAATCTGAGGCCCATGGGTTCTCGACCGGAAAAAGGTGGCTTGCCCTCTCCGTGGTGGGTGGGGAGTCCCTGCCCCAAGTGGAGGAGTTCAAGTATCTCGGGGTCTTGTTCACGAGTGAGGGAAGGATGGAGCGTGAGTAGGTCGAAAGACAAAGCTCGCGATTTACCGGTCAATCTACGTTCCTACCCTCACCTATGGTCATGAGCTTTGGGTAGTGACTGAAAGGACAAGATCGCGGATACAAGCGGTCGAAATGAGTTTCCTCCGCAGGGTGGCTGGGCGCTCCCTTAGAGATAGAGTGAGGAGCTCAGTCACACGGGAGGAGCTCAGAGTAGAGCCGCTGCTCCTCCACGTTGAGAGGAGCCAGCTGAGGTGGCTCGGGCATCTGTTACGGATGCCTCCTGGGCGCCTCCCTAGGGAGGTGTTTCGGGCATGTCCCACCGGGAGGAGGCCCCGGGGAAGACCCAGGACACGCTTGAGGGACTATGTCTCTTGGCTGGCCTGGGAACGTCTCGGGATCCCCCCGGAGGAGTTGGAGGAAGTGTCTGGGGATAAGGAAGTCTGGGAGTCCCTGCTTAGACTGCTGCCCCCGCGACCTGGCCCCGGATAAAGCGGAAGAGGATGGATGGAGGGAGCAGAGGGCCACAGACAACCCGACAATGAAGTGAATCATTCAAAATGTTGCATTTGACATTGTTTCGATGAGCCTCCATTTTTCCAATTTTACAGTAAAAAACTACTTTTTTTTACTACTATTTTTTGTTGTTTGGACCAATTTAGCAGGGAGCTGGGGGGCCAACAAAAATTGGTCTGAGGGCAACATTTGGCCCCCGGGCTGTAGTTTGGACATGCCTGGTCTACTGGATTATCTTGCTCCTGCTTTAGAATTACGGTGTCAGTGTAGTAGTTTCAATATTATTATTGCGACAGGCTTACGTCTGGTTGAATCATTCTTCGATCTGCACTTAATCTGTGTCGGGGAGGATGAACCTTCTGGGCATGTTTAGGTCAAGTGGGAGAGAAACCTTTAGATTTGGGTTGCAACATTTCGGGAATTTTCAAAATCGGAAATTTTCTATGGAAATCATCGTCAATTTATGGGAATTAATGGCATTGAACAGTGAATATACATTTGTGGAGGTTGTCTCTTAACAAAGACACACAGACTATTATGGAAATGCACTTAACTCTCTGTGTTTTCACAATCACAGCCGACAGAGTAACGGCATCCAAAACGTCATCATGGCCAGATTTGACCTTTAGGGCTTGATGAGGAAGAAGCCAACATCGATGCCAACAATTATGGCATTTATGCGTAAGCCGCGCAGTAGGCAGAAAACACCAATGCTACCAGTGGAGCTAATAAACAGTCAATTCACAAGATTTGAGCTCACTATCTTACGTTTTCTCGATTGTGTTTGTGGGCAAAGACATCGGGGCTTAGGTAAACATTATAGAAAGTATCAGGGAAGTTTTAACACTCAAATTTAGTGTCAGTGGAATTAGAGAAGCCACAGCCTCATATTAGCCTCTCTCTTTTGGACTGTACAACAATGCCCCTAAAACTGAACTATTAAAAAATACCAAGCACTTACAAACATAACAAGAAAAACAGGCATAATAAAAGTTTGAAACTCACTAAAGAAGCTCTCGTCTCTCGTCTGGCGGTGGTGGCAGCGGTCTCTGCTCAACTTCACATAAAACTAACAGGTTATGTCCGAGTCTGACTGTTTTTAGACAGAACATGTCCTCACAGTTCCACAGTCCACATGTTAAAGCCTGTTGTAGGTTTTCTTACCGTAATAATTGCCGTGGCTCTGGCGATAGATCAGGGTGAACATTGGAGTCATAACTGGCCCGTTTGTCTGCTCACTTTTAAGGTTTTTTTCCTAGCTTTGTTTTGCACAGTTCCAGAGATAAAGTGTAGGTGACATGCTCTATTCTATGAAACAAAATCAACAAAAATTCCGGCCATTCAACTGAAGATAACATCCAAAACAGACCTTGCTCTCGCCTGCTGCACTCACTTTCTGCCTACCAGGGGGCGCACGTGAGACAAAAATCCCGGAAGAAAACCACAACAGCCATTGCTCGTATAACCTATATTGTTTGCCGACAATCCCTTTGCGTTGCTGAACACAGTAATATAATCATTAAAATATCAGATAAACAAGCAAAGTAAATGTATTTGACTGAGCTTTATTTATCTTTTATGTTGGCAGATTACCACAATACAATGCCATACTATAAGCACGTATGGTATGTTGTCAAGCAATGAAAAACATCACTCAAACAAAATAGATGGATTCGTAAACACACTGACGCACAACAACAGAACGCGCTTGACTTTTAGCACAAAATAGTGGTTATAGTGAAGGAAAAGGAGTACTAGGTTACATGGGTGCACAAAACTTACAAGTTTTTTCTTGTTACTCTAAAAAAGTAATTGGAGTACTCTAACGCATTACCAGCTAACGCGTTTCTCCCAACTCAGTTCATTAAACATCACATAGCATTTCAAGTTCTCGGCAAAAAGCTACATTTGTCTGAATCTAAACTAACTCCGATGTTCCCAAAAGGACACATTATTGCCCTTTAAACATCCTCTTGAGCACCCATTTGACCTCTCCGGTTTTAGAATGATATCAGCCCAGTGGTCGAGTGGTTGAGGCACAGCTCCAAGTGCAGCCGGCCGCAGTGTTGTGAGTTTGAATCCTGACTCTGACGATTTACTGCATATCCTCCCTTCTCTCTCATTTCATTACATTACTTTATAGCTGTGAGGTGATTCCTCATCTGGATTTGTGTTAGAATTCCATCTACTGGCAGCGGAGAAATTAGCATTAAAGAAATACATAAACCTAGCTTGCCCTTTAGATGCTAATGTAAGCACACAGTTGTAATAAACATAATTTGATTATAAGAAATGCGTATTTATGGACTTTAAAGGACACATATAATGCAACATTGACTTTTTTGAGTGTTTCACCATGTTCTAATGTTGTTCCCTCATCATAATGTTACTTGGGGTTGTATTTAGCTTAATTCACGGTAGTTTGATGAATCCTGATAATAAGTGGAATGTTTCTGGAGAGGACTTTCTAAACAGGATTCATCAAACTAGCGTGAATGAAGCTAAATACAAATGTATGTTTTTTTATGTGGGAACAATGTCAGAACACGGATAAAAGCGCAACAAAGTCCATTTTACACAGCACAGATCCACAGCTCAACAAGCAGCTCACAAACAGTTTAAACCCGGGTCCAAAACAGAATGTAGTTTTACACTAAACTTGTGGAGAGGCGTTTCAGTTCAACTGAGAAAGTTCAAATCCATTTAGACCTTGGCACTTTTGAGCAGTTGAACTCCCAACCTATTTAAACTGTTACTACAGATAATATCAAATAACAAAACCACTGATATTGGAGCGCACACTTCCTACTCCTCCAACCTGTTTAAACAATGACTCAGAGCCTCTCAGAGGTATTCCCTCTCATTGTGTCTGCAGAACCAAAACAACATATACTTCCTATACTTCTTATACTACACGTACCAACCTTACGTCAAAACCTGGACCTGTCTCGCTTTCTGACTTGTCCTTTTCTTCAGTCAGGGTTGCCACAGAAAACCACTGTTCAGTGTTTGTCACACTGAACAAAAGGGGTTGGATGTTTCGTAAAGACAGATGGAAATTTACCAGTTGATGAATACTGTACTTACTCATTTAACTGTGCTACTGCAACTTGATCTCATACTTGCCTTGATTTGTTCCTGGTTTAGCCCCAAGTAAGTTTTGGTATAAACCTGCTTTTGTTCATAATTGAATAATATCACAATATTATTTATGTTTAATTTATCACAATGACAATTAACTCCTTTCCTTTCAAATGTCCTTTCAAATGTCAAAGTATTGCACAAAAAGTTAAAAGACTGTATATTTGCTACAAAAAGTTTAGAAATATCACTTTATATTGTTTTAAAGATTTTATTGCAAGTAAAAAAAATTTTTCATCTTGCAGCCTTAGAAAAAAGTTTCAGATGATATGCTCAATATTGTATACAACATTTTGCATGTCTACAAACGACTATTTCCATATATATATATATATATATATATATATATATATATATATATCTGTTACTGTAGCATTGCATTGCATATGAACAAAAGATTGAATGGTTCTGTGTCAGTCCTGTATCTGACCTCGGTCCAGGTTATACCCTGCCTAAGACCACAGGCAGATCCCAGCTCCCTTTGGGGAAAAATCAAGTATGAAATTGAAGGATTTACTAAGCACAGCCTCTTTACTTCACTTATAGAGCCCGTAAAATATAATGTAGTGAGAATACATCTTTTCATAATGTTTGACAACGCCATTATCCTCCCTGCTGAATGAAGTTTAAAAATTATAGATTTTATTGTTTTTTGATTGGACAGTTTAGCTTTTAATGGATTAAAATATGTTTTTTAATTCACATCCAAGTGAATTAATGTATTTTACACATGTCAAATTTATATTATCAATCAATCACTCAAAGTTTATTAATATAGCTTTACTTAACCCTGCTGTGTCTTTAGCTGGACTTATTTTCCAGACGGTTTAAATTTAGATGTAAAGCATTTCATGATGAGAAGTCAGTATCAGTGTGGTCGCCGAGGGCTGAAGGTTAAAGACGACACAGACAGATGCTAGTGTTCACTAATACAGAAGCATGTTCTGCCGAGAGGAAACGGAGAGGAAACAAACACCTGCACCAAGGACATTTCGGAGCACATCTGGAACCACACGACTCTTACTCCTGTTTGGAACGTATTCGAACAACTTTAGTTTATTCAACAAAGACAATGATGACAGTCTGAAGGAAGCTTGCACACTATCTTTTCAGGGCCACAGATTTTCACCTTCTCCCACATCCACTAACTTTATGTCCTCAATCACTGTAAATCTAAGTTTTCCTTCAGGCCAAATGAAATATTGACCTTATTTAAATATATATGTCACATTTTTCCTTTTAAATATTTAATGTTAAATGAACCTATTTATTTTTAATGGGTCCTCTTAAAATCTGAAATATTACTACATAAAATTATTACATGTAAAAGGGTTACATCATATTTGGGTTGATGTTTAATTTTTTTAAATGTAGAACCACATTTTCCCACCTCTGACTTGAGTAAATGACCTGTAAATGATGATTGAAAGACTCCCACTTCACAATGAGATGTTACAACACATCAATCAGCACAAAAAGTGGATCTGGGTGGTTAACCAGGCATAACGATATTCTTTTATTTAACAACATTTGCTTTTAGCCAGGTTTAGCCATGTCATGAACATATGAGTGAAATCAGCTGGACAGCTCTGAAGTCGGAACAAGTGAAATAACCAATCTCACAAATGCCTGGGACGCAGCATAAAATGGGAATAAAAATATCCCTAAACTGGATACACTCATGTACATGTAACACACGGAAATCAAATAAAATATTTAGCCTCCACTAAACCACAATTTTACCAGCTCTAGACTAAAACAAGACAAAAAGCACAACTTAACCCGCAGCACAAGTTAGAATAATGGACATTTTGTTTATGGTCGTGCTAAAATTTGATTCATGTTTTTATCATTATGAGCGTTTTATCATCATGAGTGTTAATATAAATTAATTTTGATTAGAGATTAACTTTGATTAAAGATTAACTTTGTTTTGTGAGCTAGATCTTGTCTTGAAGTTGGAACACTTTAAACACACATGGGACTGTGGATTCATAAATTGTAAAAGTACGGTCAGTTTTATTTGGTGAACAAAAACATATTTGCATTGCACAAAAACATGTCCTACAGATGTTTTGTGAGATGGGCCTACAGCAAGAGCTTCACCCTTACACAAAGGAGAATGGCTGGAGGAGGATCTGTTTTTGATGTCCCTGACCTCAAAACTGATAAAACTGCCTGAAACTTGAAGGCAGTTTGGAGAGTTTTGAAAGGTGGATTTCACACTGCCACCAGTTTGGTCGTAAACCTTCACTCCCAGAACAGTGCGATTGTTCCTGTGTGAACACGCCGGCTGTTTAGTCTGAGCGCAGCAAACGGTTCTCTTCTGGAGCAGGGCGAGCGTAGTGTGGAAGCAGCCGACCCCAGGCCGACCCGAACGCACCGCACAGCCCGCGGAAAGGGTATAAGCTTTCAACTTTATAACACTTCTGCCTCTGCGCCGCTCAGACAGCTTCCGACCTACAATACTTCAACGAAAATGACGACAATGACAAAAACAACGCCAAAAACAACAATGTAAACAACAACATGAACAATAACAAAACAACAACGAAAAGCGTTTACTTTTGCTCGCACATGGGACTCACTTCTCCAGAGACCACCACACGGGGACAGGAGTGGTCAGTCTGATAGATCTGTCAAACTAAACACGCCTGGGAATAACATCTGATAAAAGGAACATCGGAACATCAGAGGTCAAGAAAAGTGATATTTAACAACAAAAACCACAACGAAAACAATTGCAGCCTCATCAAAGAACATAAAACTGTCAAATGTATTGAGCAGTAACACTGAAATGAGGTAAACCTTTAACAATTACTTAAATCTGACCTTCATGTCCTGATATTTGCAGCCCTTACAATCATGCGCAAGGTTAGCTGGAAAAACTGCTATTACTCTTTTTTGGAAAAACCCGTGTGGATGGAAATAATAGACGTTCCAACTAAGACTTTACAAGTCATTAAATCAATTAAATCGTTCATCTTGGGTATTTTTAATCCAGAGGTCCACAGTCAAACCTACATTTAGCTCTAATTTAGTTTGTTACAGCATATACTGTAAAAACATTAAACATTCAACAGTTTTTAAACCCTCCAGCTGTCCTAAGCTTATAAATGCATCCGAGAAAGACCAAAAACATATGCAAGTTCTCTTACGCTACAGTAAATGTACTCACAAAGATATTAAAAGATATACGCATAGGGCTCACCAGCGATACTTAAAGAGTTTACATCATTTAGAGGCCATAAATACATGTTCTACTTTCAGTTTCCTTTTCAAAATGAACAAAGATGAAGGAAACTTCCTGTCCGGATCATTCCAAACCTGTGGGCCACTAAAACTAGTACACTCTCTTTTATTTCCCTTCTCAGTAAAAGCACATTGTCAGGCATAGAGCAATAGTCGACTAAAGAAATTCTTGGTTGTGCCACAGCTCTAAACATTTTATTCACAAGCTTAAGGAAAAAAATAAATCTACAGAAAATGTAGATTTATTTTTTCAATGTTTCTGATGTTGTCAATATACATCCTTATAATGCCAACGAAAGTATTAGCCAAATAATAAAGATCTTGGTTGACAAAGACATCGAGCGATTCATCGACTAAAAGACAAAAACACTATCAGGTTCCATTAGTGATAAATGTTGCTGATTAAAAGCTTGTATTGTTTTGTTTAGGAAATTCATACTAAACCCATTTGTATTTGTGTTGATGATAAAAAAACACATAAATATAACAGACAATCTTAATTTTAATATGAGGAAATAAACCTTTTTTTTTTGGTCGTATCGCTCATACAAACTCATTCTCTCTTCCTCTCCATCTGCTTCTCACCACCTCATCTCCTTCGATTTGCTGAAGACTCTCGACCTGCTGCTGCGGTTCATTCTAAAAACAATTCATCTCACCGGTTGAAATACAGTCGTTTTAACGTGATGAAGGCATTTTCACCTGAGTACCAAATTCTCAACTCTAGAAATTGTCCCGTACATTTAGAACATGCTGATTTTCCATTTGGATAAGGGCTGAACAGTATATTGAACACATAGTTGTTTTAAAATGGTTATGATATGAGTTCAAAATTAGACTTTGTGGAAAACCTGCATAAGGATTTCTGTTTTTAATTTCTTTTTAAAAATGTGTTTCTGCAATGAGCACAAAAGTAAGTGTAGGATCTTCTTTTTCCTTATGTATCGTGCAGCCCTTATTATGATCTCAGCACTGTTTGGATGTCACCAGATCAGACCTGTCTTAATTGCACCATTTTTTTAATAAAACACACAGAAAAGATGCCAGACACTGAGCCTCTGCCAGAACCGCTCAGAGGAAAGCTTGTTTTGGCTCTAGCCAAACATGTTTCTAAATTACACACATAACACCGCTGCATTGAAAATTAGAGTGACTTTGTGGTGCCAATCCAGAGCTCCCACATCAAACATTTGTGAATTACCTAGAAATGTTTTATTGCATTCACAAATCATATCATTGTTGTCATTTTATTTGCCGAGCCCAGAAAGAACAACAACACGTGCCTTAATAGTCTTCATAGGAAAAGGTCTCACCAAGTTTAAAGCCGGGTGTCCAATGCACAATTTTGTCCGACAGCGACAAAATATTTTTCTGATCGTGGCAAAAATCTTGAGACTTGGCTCACGGAACCAATCTAGCTTGTCTGATCTTTTGGGAATCTTAGTTGCAGAGTGAACCCTCCTCTCGCTGCGTCTACGATCAATCTCTGTCAAATATGTAAACACAAGTGCGACTCTAAGTGCAGCAAAGGAGCTCCGGCGCGAACAGGATTTATCTCCTTATTTCACTTTAACTTTTACAAATGCAAAAACACAGATAGCATGTCGAGCTAGCTTCAGCTAACCAGTACAACTCCAGGAGCTTTCTCACACAAACCTCTGGAGCCTGCGTTAGCATTTGGTCATAGCAACAACTGATCGTGTAAACCATCGCCTCACGACTTAAATTCCCCTCGCTTTGTCATGTGACATCATAAATCTTATAAAACGAAGAAGGAAAAAAAAGAGCAGTGGGCACATGCTTAAGACAATCAAATAGGAAAGAAGAAGGTTGTATTCAGGACATCTCCAGTCCTGAAACACTCATCACAAGTGCTCAGAAAATTCATATTAGGTCTGCAACACATCAAAATGTTTGTTAATTAGGTTATGGGAGCAAAATGTTTCCAATTTTACAGTAAAACGTTCTACTTTTGGTAATTTGGGCCAAGTTAGCAGGAAGCTCGAGGGCCAACAAAAATTGATCTGAGAGCCGCATTTGGCCCCCGGGCCATAGTTTGGACAAACCTGATATAGGACATATAGGACATCCACAATCCTGTGGGTCTCTCCAGACGGCCCCACAACCAAGCACACAGCATATTCTTACATTTTTTAGTTTACATGTGTAAAAGGACTCAATAACTGCAATGTCGACTTCTATTATTTTCAAGCAAGCCTTATATTTAACCACAGGTGCTTTTAGATAAGTGAAATATTGCAGATTGATTAAATGTAGTTATGAATTTAACATTTTTTTGTTTGCTCAAAGCCAGCACTTGAACTCAAAACCTTTACACAGAATGTCATCATGAACGTGCTAAAAACAACCCCTCAAACCACATGAAAAGTACTTTTCAAAAACATAGTGGAGTAAAAAGTACAGATACTTGCTCTCGAATGTAGTGAACAAAAAGAGACAAATATGACCAAAAAAAGTACTTAAGTAAAGTACAGCTACCCTAAAAAAGTAGAGTTGTACAGTACTTTTACTTTTTACTTTGTTCCTTTCCACCTGATGTCCTCAATCTTTGAAATAGGCTAAAATCAACAGCAACTAAACTACAAAGAATTAAAACAGCCAAGCCTTTTTAAAGTATTTTAAGTGCTAAGTATCCTCCATTATCGGTGTGGTTCTGTCATAAAACCACAAACTTCATGCAACATTAGACTTGTTATGACAACAAAAGCCTAAGCTTGATTTGCCGTTGATTTATAGTGCCATGTATAGACCGTCAGCATTGGGACAGGTCAGAGCATGACACAGGCGTCCATCATCACACAGTCACACAAACAAGGGAATACCTTTAGGACTTTTCACTCCAACAATGTCAAAGTAGTGCACGGGAGCAGCGGCCCTGTGAGGAAGTGGCAAGTGAACATGATGAACAGGACAGATTTAAGAATAATTTGATCATAAAAAAACGTAAAATAATGCATAAAATGGATTTCTCTCGTACTCCTTAAAATTGCATTTCAAGACAAATGTTGAAAGACAGCTCAAAACATGGTAAGAATGTGTTTATTTGTCTATTGGCCTCACATAAAACAGCTGCTATTTTTATTACTACGCATGAAGTATTGTTGTTGCTAAACCAGAGTTATGAGTTATGTGTAAAGTGATGCCAAATGTTATGACTTCATCTTTGGCTGACATTTGAACTGTCAATCTTCACACAATGAAACACAACGCTGCAATGAATTCATTTAAAAGATTTGTCATATTTGAAAAAGAGGAAATAGACTTTGATGTTTGGTATACTTAGTTTATTCTGTTTGAAGCAGTAATGTGCAGTGACTTTTATGGATGGGCAAGCAGACTTGGGGTGTTCATCATTATTTGTGGACATACAAAAGTCAGTCTCAAATGACGGCTGTTTTAAGCCAATGGCACCGCTTATTGGCACATGGCACCAGCTTAGCCTTTAGCGGCTAGCTACATCCAGTACTTCACAGTCCACCAAACACACGCAGTTGTGTGCGAGGGGATGACCAATCAAAGCGTAAGCTGCTAGAGCGGAGCAGAGCAAGTCGAAGCTAAAGATTAAAAAGCTGCTTTTGCCACAAAATCCGACGTTTGTGAAAGCAGTGTGTGGCCTGTCATTCTAACACAAGCAGTTTGATTTTACACTGCGCTCTATGGGAAAAATATTTTCTGGACTGTAGAGGATTTTTCCGCTGCAGTTCCAATGGACTGTCCACTATTCCAACTCACGTCCAGTTTAAGCCTGGATAGGCTCTGAACACAGCCACAGATGGTTCCGCCGCGGCAGAAGAAAAATCAAGCTTCCTGCAGTATTGCTCAGTGTCCTGTAATGGTCACTAAATTACACCATGACTGAGTGAGGAGAAAATAATTTAAAGTTGTGACATGCGCTAATTTTAGATTTTATTGGTCAATCACTGCTTGCGTTGATTACCCTGCACGCCACTGGTTTGAAGACACAATACATTTATTTGTCCATATTTTCTTTTTTGCCATTTTTTTCTGAACAGGCTTTGACTGTACAAGCATTGACAGTTGACAGTGCACATCTTTCAAATCACCTTCAGAAGTAGAATGACGTCATTAAATTTAGGCCATGTACACACGTAGGCGGATATTTTTCTAAACGCATATCCGCTGCCCTTTGTTTAATAAAAAGTACTGAGTACACACATAATCGTTTTAAATACATGTCCGTCCACACAAACCCGTATAATAGCGCTCTTGAGCGCGGTCATAAACATGCTAGACCAATAGTTGACCGCGTTTCTAAAAGTTAGATCTATCCAATGAGAGCACGCCTTTTCTTGTCATCACTTCTGCAAAACATGAAGCGTGGCACCAGATTTCACGAGTTATTTGCATGGATCTATTAAATTATTTATTGCAATATAGCCGACTGTAAAGCACTCGTTCTGTGCGCCGCACTTGTACAATCAAAAGTAACACACTCCTCAAAGGATCCACGTTGTCCACTGGCGTAAACAAGGACGCATGTGTGATGTGTATTCAGTAATTGTCGCAGATAGTGACGTTTGGGACCTTAAAACGCTGTTTATCCATGTCCACATTCAAACACAAAACCGGAGGATTCCGAAATCTTCACTTTGGTCGGAGTTTTCCAAAAGCACCGTTTTCAAGAGCATAGTCCTCCGGTTATGTGTGGACGACAGGTCAAAGCGTACAAAAATATACGTGTTTTATCAGATACCCGGCTACGTGTGGACATGGCCTGAGCCTAAAATAACAACACATTTGAAAGGACAAATATGATACATTATGTGTATTGTTATTCTCTCCTGTACTGTTATTGTATTCTCTTGAGTACCTAGAGTACTTTGACATCTCATGTTTTAGAATAAAAATAAAAGTTTACAAAAAATAGATTACTTCATGTCACTCTGGCATTTCCTTTGCCAGGAATTTGGCTCCATTTGGATTTGTGCTCCATCTATTGGAAGCAGAGGGAACTACATAGTTGAGAAAAAAAAAATGCTAGCTTTCCCCTGATATGCTGATGCAGCCACACAGTTGCAATGATCTGATGATGATTTATGGACTTAAAAACAACACAGAAGCTCTTAGAGCTCGACCTATTTCCCCACAGATCTTGGAGGCTCAAAGGAGAGAGGACTTTCTGACCAGGCTTTTATCAAACTTGCGCAAATTATGCTGCAAATACAACTCCAGATATGCTATTGGTGTGGGAACAATTTTAGAAGATGGTAAAAAGCTCAAAAAATTACATTTCAGAATCAGTTTTTTTGTCATCAGAGAACAATTCACAAACTAGGAACTTTCTTCAGCTACAATACAGTAGGTCCTCTCCTCCTCCTGGATATCTGCTACATGGGTGATGATATTTCAGCTGCAAAACGGTGTTTAAACCCAGCTGATGCAGTGAGTGACTTCTCATTTCTGAAACGGCTATGTGAAAAGACAATTCCCGTGATCATGGAAAAGATGTCAGTGTGTTTAAGAAGGGTCAAATCATTGGCATCAAGAGCAGAGAAACCATCTAAAGAGAAGCAGAAACTAATCAACTACAGATCTGAACCCCAGAGAGTGTTTGGGACGAGCTGGAGAAGGCTTTGTGCAGTCACTCTCTCGCCTTCATCAATACAAGATCTGAGTGAAAAGAATAAGACACCGGATGGAAATAAATCTTCTAATATTGCAGAAGCTTATTGAAACTATGTCCAGCGAATGTTTATTTGGGGGACATGCAGTGTAAAACAATGCATAATGATAATAATAATAATAATAATAATAATAATAATAATAATAATAATAATAATAATAATAATAATAATAATAATAATAATAATAACCATAACCATAATCATAATAATCATAACCATAATCATAATCATAATAATCATAACAATAATAATAATAATAATAATCATAAGCGTAATCATAATCATAACCATGATAATAATAATAATAATAATAATAATAATAATAATAATAATAACAATAATAATAATCATAATAATAATAACAATAATCATAAGCATAATCATAATAATCATAACCATAATCATAATCATAATAATCATAACAATAATAATAATAATAATAAGCATAATCATAATCATAACCATGGTCATAACAATAATAATAATAATAATAATGATAATATTATTATTAATAATAATAATAATAATAATAAACATAAGCATAATCATAATCATAATAGACTATGCTAAAATAAGTCAAAATAAGGGCATGCAAAATAAAATGTGTAGAATAAAAGTGAATACAATATATGTACAAGATCAGAACGATCTCAAAACTAGCTGTACAAAACCGTGGTATAGGAGGTATAGGTCCAGTGTTTACAGTAGCGTTATTTACAATGCTCCACAATGTGTCCTTTGAAGACTTTTTCCCACAGACTATAATTTCACAGTGTTCTAATCACTCTTAAAATTATTTTTCACAACAGTAACAGAGCATATCCTCTGGCTGATCCCACAGAAGTGTCTTCTCCAGAGCCTGGGAAGCACCTTTCAGACACATTTCCCCATCACAAGACCACTGTAGACACAAGACAAATCTACAGCCCCCAGATAAATGTACTAGAATTTAATTTGTGGCAAAAGCCTTCCTTTAACCACAATCAATAAAAGGCTAAATGGAGACTCAGTAAGGAAAAAAGGATCTCAATATGCCATCCCCTCCGCTCTCACAAACTCATACAGTCGATGTACATCAACACTGCAGACGAAGCAGAGGACGTGGCTTGCCTACGGCGAAACTTGGGGAGAGCTTCGATTCTTGTTAGTTTAGGGCCAAAAAATGAAATTCAAATTATGGCACGTCTCAGTGAACCTCACTGAGATGTTTCAGCCTGTTAGCTTTCATCAGGGGCCAAACATTTGATTCCTGTTTGTCCCCCTGTGTTTTCTTTTTATACATTGACATTCCTTTCACCAAAGTGCACCTCTTTTACTTTTTTATAACTACTTTTCATCTCTGCCTGGAGGTCCATGAAGCATTCCTCTTTACCCTTTGTCTCAAATCAGTTGGCAGTTCAGTTCACAGTTTTTGCCTCAAATTTTTTTATTTATCTTAATATCTTTGGCCGTGCCTATGACTGAAATTCTTTTATCTGTTTTTTTTTTACAATTTTAAATGCCATTATAATGTGTTTTTATGTTTTTATTTATTCATTGTGACTTACACTGTATTGTATTTTTAACGTTGTAAAGCACTTTGAATTGCACTTCTGTGCAAATTGTGCTCTATAAATAAAATGTTATTGATTGACTGATTAATTTTCAACTCATCACCTAACCCATGTTTTTGTCGAAGCCAAATGTTAAAAATTGTATGTCACAAATTCTTATGAGACAAGAGCGGAAACCCTTTTTATATATATTTAGCAGCGTTGAATAAATAAGAGGGAAAAAAAAAAAGAACTGTTTAGCTCGATTACTTAGCTCTGCTTTAAGTACTTTAAGTTGACTACTCAACCCACCTCTGCTGATCACAGGGATGTGAATAATTACTAAATGTGAATTAAAGAGAATTAAGGATTATTTTTGGTGAATAGATGAATGTAGCCATAACTTTTTGGTTATGTGTCATACCACGGACCACCAAATGTGACATTGTGACGTATTGAATCCTTAGTTATTAACACCACCTGTCTAAGCCCTCCTGATCTGTCTGTGCTGGTCACTGCCTGCACTGAAGCCGATCCAATAACTAGCATTCTAACTATCAATTGTGTAGCCTGTACGTAATTGATTGAAAAGCACAAAAAACATTCCCCCAGACTAACCCTTTAGCTCAATTTCCTTCACCGCAGAGGCATTCTCTGTTATTCTTACTGGACATATGTCCACAGAGTGGAGATGCAATCCTTCATATGATCAGCTTACAGGTCTTGGCCTTTGCCCTGCCCCCTGGTTTTATCCCCTCAACCCTCATCATCTCAGCTTCTCCAGTGCTTGCGCTCCACTGAAGACCTGTAACCTCTGCCGGTCAACACAGCTTTTTATGTGGTAAAAAGAATTGTGAGGAAAACGCACACTCTATGACAAATGAAAACTTTAAATAATCTTAAAACACGACTATGTTCACACGTAGACCAAAACTATGATAATTAACTGATTTAATGGAGTTATCAGATTATTGAAATGTCAATGTAAACAATCACATCTGTTGTGAACTAGTCTAATGTCTTATTCACACCTGTGCAAACAAAATACAAAATTAAAGGAGAAATGAAAGTGGCAAATAGGAAAAGGAAAGCTACCGCATTACCCCCAACTCGAAGTATTAGTCACATTTGTGTCTTCCTGTTTATAAGTGACATTTCACCATTTAGAAGATATAATAATTAATTCTGAATAGTGTATTTTCCATCACTCTGAAACTCATGGATAGATCAAGATCCTCAACACATGGCAATCAAACACACACTCACAACACACAATTACTCTTGCACTCTTGATGCACAGCAACAAAATTGTGACTAAATCTGTATCCAAACCTGGACTAGACCAGGACTAAGGGTGCGTTCACAATTATCACATCAAAATTGGAACTAAACTGGGTCTCAACCTGGGACATATTGTGGACTATAGTTCAGGACTAAAGTAGGACAAGAACGGAACCAAATCAAATCTACATTAGTACTCCAAATAGGTCCAAACCAGGATTAAACCAGGACAAGTGTGGACCCAGCCTCAACCAGATCTAGAACAGAACCAAACAAATCGATGTATTGGTTTGCTCCAAATAATAATATAAGAAAAAATATAACTCCTTACAACATAAAAAATATATATTTCCTTTTTTTAAATAAGGAAATCTTCAGAATGATGAGGACCTTAAAGGGGACTTTTGCAAAATCAACGTTATTGAGCTTTGAACCTTTCCTCATCATTGGTTTGGTCTGATGTTTGGAGATGTATTTTGATTGATTCATGCATGTTTGAGTCATCCTGTCTTGGCCTGCCCACATCGCTGCACTTAGTTGTGATTATTAAAAAAAAAATAAGACTCCAAGTGTTATGTAGCCACTTTTAAAAAAGAAAAACATGTAACTGACAATTCGCTGCTTGTTACGGTGAAATCTCACTAAGAGCTTATCAGTCCTGCAGTTTAAACAGGAAGTCAACGTTCAATTCAGACGTTTTAGCTCAATATTGCAGTTTAAAACCAACAAAATCTAAAAGGAATTATTACATCCTAATTATCATTCTTAGATCCTGACTACATCCTAGAGTTATTGAGATGAATATATATCTCGAACCATACTCTTTTTGAGTACCCTGATACGATAAAAACTCTGGCGATATTATGTCAATCCAACAGAAGTGAAATTAAATGAATAAATGAAAAGAAAACATACATTTGAAGACATTTGAAATGTCTTCATTTTTATTTTTTAATAGTTCATTTTTTGTTTACTATAAATGATATACTTACTGTATACATACTAAAATGTTGCATATCTTTCAAACTAAATTCACAATATTATGTATCTATATTTCAATATATTGCCCTTCTCTACTATAACAATTTTGGTATTGCCACAGAACAAATATTCCCAAAGTGGGTGGAGTCACATTTCCTTTATATGTATGAAATATTTCTACTCTTTTTTCATTCCTGCAGTGACTTGTCTGATACTCAGCGACATTAGACCTCAGATAGTGTTAAATACATGGCTGTTGTTAAAAAATGTGCCGATGGCACAGATCCTGCTCCTCTCTCACCTGAAGCTGTGAATCTGCCCCTGCCCACAGAGTAACACATGTCACACTGGTCTACAAGGAAAGAGCTAAGACAACACACACACAGTCTGCTCAAATGATCAAACCACACACATTCATTTTCCATAAAATACAGGAATTATATAAATGACCAAAACCACATTAACGTTTTAGTTAATTCATTCCTGTTCCAATCTCTAACAAAAACTTGTACTGCATCTATGTGGCAGCAGTAGTTGACATTGTAGTCGAGATATTAATCAAAGTAATAAGGCCCAAAGTGACTGGGATAGGCTCCAGTCACCCACAACCCCTAACGGGAACATGCATTAGAAGATGAATGAATGAATGAATACATACATTAGTAAGTAAGATCCTTTACTGATTCCATTTGGTTTGATATTGAGAAAGCACTTTATTATTTCCTGTATGTATAGAATTCTTTCTCTTGAATGCAAGATAACACTACGCTTTAGATTTTAGAGACAAATACAACAGGCTTCATGTTGTCAGACTTTGTCCTCTGCATCTTGTCCTTCTGATGGGGCGACCTGTTCACTGCAGAGGAACTGTAAAATGAGCCAAGAGGCTTGAAGTAGCTCGGGGACATTAACCTTTTGTGATTGTTTTGGTTTATGGATTAAACTGGAGCATTCTGGACACAGGTAAAACATGCAAACTCTGCAAAGAAAAACGAAACATCCTCCAAGGTTCTCACCACCACTGTCATGAGTGCTCCTCCATGTGTCTGTACAAGAGTCCTATCGACTCATTTTGTGTCATGAATGACTTTGTACATATGTTATATATGTCTTTAGTCACAGCCCAGCTTTAGGCCGTGACATGTGGATGTCAGGACGAACCGGGAACGCCAGGCGAAGGCAGAGTGTTTGTGTGCGTGATCAGTATGTGGCAGTATTGTAAGGTGTTGTGGACAACAAAAGAAAAGGAAATGACGAGACACACAGGTGCACAGTGCACACAGGTGGCTGGGGTGCGGCGAGTCCCGAGCGTGCACCGCGGGCATAAGCTTTAAAGGCGCTGGGCACAAAACTCTACCCGCCATCAAACACTAAAATTACCACGTAAATTACCACACTTAAAAAACACTTAAATTACCTCGTACCACGTCCTTGGGTCGTCATATTCTGTTGATGATGAGAACTTATTAAGTATAAGTATTTTTAGTTGTCAACATATTTCAGAAATGTTTTTAGTGTCAAAGAATGTCTCGGTTGCAGGTCAAGAATTTGCCCTGAAGGCAGATCACCATGGGAACAGAACAGGTTACGCAGAGCTTTCCAATTGCACTGTTTTAGAAGTACAAAATCGGTCTGGAGAAATTGATCTGTAACTTTCCCCAGCTGCTGCCATCTAAAGCAGGGATGTCCACTGAACATCTTCATTTGACTTCTCAGTCCACAGTAAGCCACAGTGCATTGCATATGTGCAGTCTTACTTTGTTGTTGTTGTTGTTGTTGTTGTTGTTGTTGTTGTTGTTGTTGTTGCTGTATCATTTTTATTCAATCTCTTCACATAGCAGTTGAAACAATAAAAACGATAATAATAATTATGTTGAACAAAGTGTATACAAGAGACTCTTATTAAATATGTCAAACATAAGAAGTGCATTCACTAAATTAAGAGTTCATTTGCAAAAAAAAACAAATGCCATTTGAAAACATGTCGAAGGTTTACGGGTTACACTGTTTTCAAAAGCTGAATCTATTTTACTGCAATAAAATTAGAATTTCATCCCTTCTTGAGAAGAAGGAATTTGGATTAAAGACAAAAAAAATAGACTGAAGCATATGCGTATGAAGCAGCTGATTTCAAATGTTTACATCTCTACTGTGTGACTGACTTCCTTCTAAACAATTTGGCTTACAAGGAAAGTTTGGAAAAACAATGCTTTAATTTGGACGGACACACTCTGCAGGTCCCTCCCTTTAGCAGTGTATACTTTTAACATGCAGTATGGCTTTTATTGGAGAGTGTGAATGATATAACCCACCAGCAGGAATGTAAACCCAGAACACTCTGAACAATGTGTATCACAATGCGAGGACTTCATTCACTACATAGTAGTGCACTATTTAGCAGACTATATAGTACACTCAACCACAGGGCGCCTCTCCTGTGGCGTCGGCCAACACTGCTCATACGTACTCTGATGCCACACGCACATACACCCCTGACTTCAGCCGATGGCCCTGCATCGCTGAGACGTCCAAGGAAACAGTTCATGTTTTTGTCATGACACAGCTCCATTCAAATGTGAATGTATTGTCTCTTTGAATGTTTGGTGGACAAAACAGAAACTGATCAGGGCATCTTATAGGAAAACATTCTCTTATAGCAATAATAGGAGTACAAAAAAAAAGGCATGTTTGCAGGTGATCAGACATATCAAATAAGTACTGTTGTTTTTTGTTTTTTTAAAAGAATTGATTAGTATTGTTGTATTTGGTGACTTTTTGTACAAATCCTTCTAAAAGAGCCAAAGAATAGGGAACGTTTGGCTATTTACAATGTTTACAGTAAAAAGAAGTGAACAGAAGAAAATTTGCAATTTATCATTCAAAAGAAAATTAATTAGTAGAAGAATTTGTAGTTACAGAAAGTTAGTCAATGAATCACAACTAATCAATTATTGAAATAATTGTCAAGTAATTTAGTTCTTGAATAATTGCTTACTGGCATAGACTTCAAAACATGCCATGAGCTGAGGAAATAGGTGAAGGTGAATCAGATGGAGCAGTTATTCGTGAAAATGTCATGGGCATGTGCCAATTTGATGTGAGTTGTTGATGAAAAGAAAACAAAGACTTTCCTTGTTATTGTGATTTGACTTGAAAGAGTGCAGCCTGAAGTGGAGTCTGAAGCTTTACTCTGCAGTAGCTCAACTGTCAAGAGGGATCACTCTGTGCAACTTATGCCAACACTTAACCTTCACCTTCATTAGCCTCCAAATCTTCCCCAAACTCAACTTGCAGTAATGAAGTCATTTAAGCACCGAAATGTGTACCATCATGCACTGCTTCTCCATAATCCTAGTCACAGATGAGTGTATGCTTTAGGCAAATAGAGCAAACTCAGACAGATCTCGGAAGTGCAGTTTAAATTCAACTGTTACCTGATTAAAGTAGAAGCAGATATTGGCCATAAATGAATAGTTACTTTTAGGACTAGAGACAAAGTGTTCCCTGTGCACTGCTCACTCTTTAAATGTAAATTGGATTAAGGGGCTGTGTCTGGAGCGGCGTGTGCGTGTTCTTAAGTGACCTGCTGAGAGGGCGGCCATGACACCTCACGCCTCACAGAGCTCAGGATCAAACTGTGCTCTCTGATCTCATTTCACCTTAGTTTTGGTAGAACTTCAATGACAACAAACAAAATCACTTATTTTATGAGTATAATCGAAAACTCCAGCAGAAGGTGCAAGGACTGCGGAGTGAAGCAATGTGGATTTAGTTTTAGGTTTTTTATTGTATTTCCTGGTTGGACATGAGCAGCCGATGTGACACAATTCCACAACTGTTACCTAGCAACCACACTCTAAACAAGGGTCAAAATGTGTATAAATTACAATAATTTTTTTTAATCTAAATGGTTTATAATAGAAACAAGTACATTGACTTCCTGTTCAAAGCTGCATTTCACTGTAACAAGCAGCAGATTGTCATTTACATGTTTTTATTTTTGATTGTTGCTATGTGACATTTTAGAACCAAACATGTGTCCCTCAGGATTTATTAAGTTAGCAAATAATTGCATCTAAGTAAAGGGATGAGGGCGGGGATAAGGGATATGGTGAAAACAGGAATTTGATGAGCCCTCGAGCCTCAATTACAGGACAAACATGCAGGAATATATCAAAATACAAGTTTTAGCAAACTAATCATGATACAACACAGTTAACAGTTAAAATAATGTGTCCTTTAAATGATTGTTTAAACTGTCGCTTCTTGATGGCAGAGACACAGGGATTCTGTTTTAGAACTCAGTCCTGTCATTTTCAGGGTTTATTTTTCTAATTTTCCTAACAAACTGCGACTTGAACGGAACCACTTATTCTGTTCTACCAAACAAAGTAATAATTAGAAAAACATGAGAACCTGTCGTAAGCACTCTAAATAACTGCATTTCAGCACTAAATGATCTGCATTTGTCTGGTGAAACATGACAGAGCTTTTTGGATTATCCTACCACACCATGACCTCCCCTGTCAGCGAGGGTCGACGGAAAACATAAGAGTACTACAACATGTGTGAATGAAACAAAACATAAACCATATGCGTTTAATAAGGGAACAATGTCAACCCTCAAAACAAAACAAAAAAGCCTGTTTAATGCAAAATACTGTTTGGTCCTTACTACTGTTCCACTGACTCAGTTACACAACAACACACCAATGCGATTAGTGAAGCCGGGCCTATATGACGTAACAGAAGGGGTTTCACTGACTGTCGGGATTTTTCTTCTTACGATAATCTTAACACTAACATTTGATATTGTAACATCTCTATTTGCCTTATTATAAAGTGTTACTAATAAATATATATAAATCCAGTCAGTCTCATATCAATACGACGTGTGAGTTCCGTCATTTTGTCCATGGGCCTTGTGTAGTGGCGATGGGAAGGGCATGTGGCATCAGACTAGCCCTTGATGGAAGCGAGTGAGACAAAAAAAAAACAACTCTGCCGTCTGGATTTCCCTGCAGCGTGGAAAGTGCCAGTCTCAGTGAGATTGTATGCATTTACAGTAAGCCATGCAGCTGTAGTGAGAGTGTTTAGTGGAGTCAAGCTTAGCCCTCACAGCGCTGGGCCAAACCATCAAATCCTCGGGAGGGATTTGCACCAGCATCGCCTGAACCTAACACGGTCCAGATGTGTCCGCGCTGAAGGGGCACGGCCTGACCAAACGGGCTCAAGCCCACCGCTAACTGCTCAAAGGTGTTCAAAAAGGTTCAAAAGTGTCCAAAAGTGTCTGAGCTGAATGAGCGGGAGTGACAGGGGCAAAATAAACAGGAACTTTCTTGCTGAATATACAGTGTGAATGTGTGTGGCCACTGAGTAGAAATGTGCAACGCCCCCATTTCATTATACAGGTATTTACAAGAGGCTTTAGTGCCGAGACGAGAAAAGAAACAGGAGAAAGCAATAACTCATGAAAAAGCTGTACATTCTATTCAGTATCACTTTTTGCTGATAGAGGCCTTTTAAAAGAGTAACTTTTGTTTTATTATAGAACATTTTATTTGATGAATCCTTCATATTTGGACAAAGGGACTGACAGGTGCTGTGTCTGGTTCTCCTGCACCTCCCTCTGAGCTCCTCTTTCACCTACAGAAAGAGAAGAAAGACAGAGGACAGGATTTCTCTTAAACTGGAAAATCCCCTCTGAATGTTCATTTGTCCTGGGACAGGTATAGGTCATGTGATAAGCTTGAAGTCTTGCATGACAACACCACTAGTAGTAGAGAAAGCATGATTAAGCGACGTTTCCATTGGCTCACTTTGGACGGTTCAAAAGTGTCTCCAATGCTAGAAGTGAACTGTCCCGGGAGGTTTAAGGGAAAACAAAATGGCAAAAAGCAGATATGAATACAAAATTCTAATTTCTCACCAATTGCTGATTTGATATTGGGAGAAACCATCGCATTTCCAGTGAAACTTGTTGCAGCTCAAACGTTATGTCAAAAGTCCGTCGGGGCTGGGTGTCTCATGGTGCCTGGGTTGGTTATCACATGGGACATAAATGGCTGTTGTAATACTGCGCTTATACACGCCATGGCTCAAATCAGTAGCTTTTGTAGAGCCTGTATCTACAACACTGGGAGAATTCCTCCATTTTACAGCTTAATAAAAATAGTAGTAGTAAAAATCACTTACACAAATTCATGAACACATCATGTGATGATTGACAAGTGTTTTAAAATGTATTTCATTATTTTATCTCGGAAGACAAAACAAAGTTACAGCATTGTTTTTACAGCATGTTTTGAGAATGCTTTTAACAACAAGCACAATCAACCCTACACATTGTCAGGGTCAGTTGTTACAGTTGATTTTTGTCAAATTGCTTTTTATTACATTGTCATCTATTTCAAGTGAAGGCTTCAAGCTTAATTGAACGTATGAATGAAGTTTGTGGTAACCAGCCGTCATCTCTCCTAAAAAAATCATGAACGCTGCAATTGTTTTAAAGTCGTAATATCCTCTGCACAGAACACAGAGTAAAGTCTACATAAGCTAATTGAATATATATTATATATATATTTTCTAAGAGCAGTGGTTCTCAAACTTTCCACACCTTTTACCACTAAAGATGATGATTTGGCTTTGTACCACCAGATCTGAATCTGAATTCAAAATTAAAACAAAATTAGGGCTAAACAGTGTCTAACATGAGAATAAACCAGATCTGAAATGACAGATGCAGACAATCCAGAAATTAAACTGCTGTTAGCTGAAATTTCTAACCATTTTGATGCTATTCTATTCCAGTCTGCTACTCGAATCACATTTTCGCCCATGCAGCACTGATTGCTTTGCACCTGGCTTTTCTCCATTTGACATTTTTGTTAGTGTCTGTCGTCATATCCACCCAGGTCCTTGTACATGTAATAATAATCATGTGAAGGGCAGACTAGAGGGTACTTCAAACTAAATTGAAAATGATCCAAAAAACTCATAGCAACAAGTTTAACACATCACATAAAACATAATATGCTTGCCCCGGGAAGCAGGAACAAACTATTGAAAAAAAGAATCATTAGGCCTTAATGGGTGTTAAAATGAAAACAATATGAAGCACTTAAACTGTGATGGCATCCACATTATAAATTTAACATATTATAATTGTTTTCCCACTTACCCACTCCAAGTTGTATTTAGAGCAATTCATTTTAAGTTTAAGAAATCGTTTTTCTCCTGCCGTCACGACGCCATCGCTCCTACAGTACTTTACCCCCATACGCACCAACATTTTAATTTAATTTATTTTTTTTGCTTTTTTAAAATTTAAATTATTTTCTTCAACAATGATCCATGTGGATTCAGCACTGTTGCATAGCCATTTTGTCACAAACACACACCGAAAAACAACAACACACAATCTGCATGCTGTGGCAGTTTTCAAGACTTCAAGAATTTTAAATGTCTAAAATATAAAATAATGATCCACGTGTGTCCGATTATATATATATATATATATATATAATATATATATATATATATATATATAGCAGAAGCCTATGTCTTCTTTAAGATTTGTTTGTAATCCATTGCGGGATAGTGGAGCGAATATTCAAGGCCCGACGCACGAAGCTAAGAAAGGTTGGGCCTGGTTATTTGGATGTGAGACCACTGGGAACACAAGGTGCCAGTGGAGCAGCAGTGCCTGTTAATACTGTTGTTGTGTCCTTAGGCAAGACACTTCACTCCCTTTACCTATGAATGTGGTGTGTGAGTGAGTGATCGCTGGTGGTTGGAGGCCCCAGTGCGGCTGTGGCTACAATACTAACTTACCACAGCCGAGTCTGGAGGGGACGAGCAATGCACACTTATTGTACAGCAACTATAGAAGATGCATCTAATTACTTGGGATTAAATGGAATTCTAGGGCCAAATTCAATACATACTGTGATAAATCATGATAAAAGTTTCATGCCTTTGCAACTGTGTATGCTCGTAAATATATCCAAATAAAGTGTGCATTAATTTGACTACAACAACAGAATCACTCAAACTAAATCCATTTGAAATGTATATGACAGCATTAAGTCCCGCCTTCAAATAGCAAACCCAAACCAAGCAACTGTGTGAATTTAACACTTGACCAACCCCTAGTCATAAACGTGTAGTGGTGAGAGCTGAAAATGACAACTATTTCAAACAGTCATATTAAAATAGTCAAATTTGGCCTCCTCAGCCCAGCACCACAGCAGCTGCTCCACATACGTGTACACAAGGCACTCCAGTCTAAACACTGCACGCGTTTGAAGAGGGTCTATTTGTTTGTTCGCACACAGACAAATGACATGCACCTATGACATACTGCAGACTGTTCATCTGTTCTACACCACAGGCTCTGACTTGTCAAGAAATGTTGCAATGCGCTTTCATTCACAACATCTGGGCGCTGCTGGAAACCTATAGCACGAGCTCACACCTTGAATAACACATTGTACATGACCTGCACCCGTAGACTGAACCTGTGACCTCGATGACGTTTGAGGGCTTTGTCAAAGAAGAACATGTTTCAGACGATATCGCTAAAGTATAATCAGCCAACATGCTGGGTGTTTCTCAAAGCACGATAATAGAGCATCAGCTGCTTGTGGGACAGACTAAGAGAGAGGTGGCTGCCATTCTGCCCCAGCCCCAGAGTTATTTCTATAAAAGGATACTCAATGCACCTCACACAAGTTTCAGTCTTTCCTGTTTTAAATAAATAAACACTCACATGGAGCAATCCGTCTGACAGCGGCAAATATGTTTATTGTAACAACTAGATGAGAGGATAATGATACACCGTAAAATATCCATCCATATGCTCTAAACCTCAGCCGACTGAGAATGCGGGAGCCCATTCAGTCCACAAAGACACTTTTACCCCGAATGGTAAATGTGATACCACAGACATTTACCTGACCAGACAAAATCTAAAATAGGCCCTGCCATCTACTTATTAGACATTGTTTCTATTCAACAAAAGACATATAGTTTGTGTCTTGTTGCAACAGGTCAATTTTGTCCGAAAACAATATAACATGGTTGCCTAGTTTAATAGAAAATAGAACAGAGCATAAACCAAAAGCAAGTTAGAAGACAAATTAACATTAAATATAGTAGAGTGCCACAACGCTGCAGTTTTGTTGAATGCCATCATAAAATCTGTTAACATGACTCTTTGTTTCTTACTGTAATGCTGCCATAATACGTTTTATGGACATCCTTAGCCTAAGTTTGAACCAACAAGACTAAGCAGCACAATACAAGTTAAATCAGCTTTCAACTCTCCGTGTTAGTTGCTTTAGATGCCGGAAAAATGTACAACATATTATGGCTGTCCGTATGTTTATGTCAATTATTTAGCGCTACTGCAGTGAAAATTGATTCTATATATGTTTCTTATTTATGTGTTCCAGAAACATTTGTCTTTCTGATCTGTTCTGAATCAATTCAATATTATGTGTTGTGACTGGGTGAATTTATTGGATTAAAGGGCTTTGCTGTGATCTATAAAAGCCTATTGAATGATATTACAACCCCAGTAGATTGATGTGGTTTGTAAAAGAAGTGGAGAGGAGTGGAGCAGGGATCCCTGGGCAGCACAAGCAGCAGATAGCACAGACAGGTTAGGTTTCTGTGGTTTCGTCAACACAAGAGAGAAGCACTCAGCACTTTGATGTGGCTTTTATTATGTTGAGCTCAGAGAGAAGATTGAGTCTGCTCCTGAGATTTACACAAAGTGGTTACTATCAAATGGATCCTTTTATAATAGGTTTTATCCTGAAGCTTTTTCAGACTTTTTAATCACCCAATAATGTCATATTTAGGAAAAAAGGTTAGCTCTTGTTTTAGCTTTTTCATGTCACTCTAAAAACTTTCTGGGATAGTTGCAGATAAAGATTCAGTTGTAGTCATCTGGGCTTTGTTTTAGAAAAAACAAAACGTTTCGACTCTCATCCAAGAGTCATTCTCAATCAGTGAAACAAGTCTGAGAACTCTTGTTTATATCCTACTCTGTGAAAGCCCAGACCACAGGGCGGGACCTCCTTATAATGGGCCATTGAAACTAATTGAGATGGGCCAGTTTACATCCTACTGTACACTGACTTTGGCTCCCTCCTCACTAAGTGCCTGTTTGGAATCCGAATGCCCAGGGCGTCTCCAGGGTTTCAGCAGACCATTATAAACGACGGGAAGGTTGAATCTTAAACCTCCATTACGATTTAAGGAAGGATTCTCTTTTTTAACAAAGATGGCCTCCTTAACTCCTCTTTCAGACCATCTTTTCTCCCTGCTCAGAATCTCCACCTCACTGTCTTCAATAGAGTGGTTTGTGGCTTTGAGATGAAGATGCACGGCGCTTCATCTCAAAGCGAAAAAACACTATAAACCTGAGTTCTCAGACTCGTTTCACAGATTGAGAATGACTCTTGGATTTGAGTCGAAATGTTTTGTTTTTTATAATACAGAGTCCAGATGACTACAACTGAATCTTTTTCTGCAATGGAACCCTCCTGGACGAATGAGGGATTACGCTGACATGTTTCTGGGATAGTCACAGACAGTTTTTCTACATAATTTTACACTAATCTTCTGACAGGACAAAAGGAGTCACCCTGGTAGATTCTCACTTAAGGTACGGTATACCTTTCAAAAGCCATAAAGGTCATTTCTCAGTTAGCTTCTTTTATGTCACATCTTGAATCCCAATCAGAATTGAGACTCGATCTAGGAAGGCCAAAGGTCATAAAAATGAGACAGATCCATACTTCTGACTGCTCTTTTGGTTTGCAGCGTTTACCCCTGGTCTTCCACTGTGGTGTCTAGTCACAGATACAACAGTAAACTTGTAGATGACTCGTCCATTGGTGTAATAGGATTAGCCCCGTCCTTTTATCAAAGTATAGAGTTGAGTATAGATGTCCACATAAGTCTTATTTTCATGACTCTAAACTCTGACTTCGTGTTGACTCACAGGTACATGCAAACCCACAATTTCTTGTCAAATTAGTTCTTTTAGCATTTTCTATAAAACCACTGAAATGTCCCCTGCTCGAGGAGCATTTATGATAGAAAAAATATACAACTATAGTATACATACAAATAACATGTGAACAAAGCCATTTGTCAGTTGTGTATTTGAGCTCAGCGTTAGATGAGATGACGCTGTGTGAATGTGTGAGAGCAGTAATAGGTCGCACTGATCTTAAGTCAGTGCACTTAATCCTCTGTCAGGTCTAATACAATCACTGCAACAGGAATAGAGCACTGCATTTGACCTTGTTCACAGTCTACACCAGGGGTGTCCAAACTATGGCCCAGGGGCCAAACTATGGCCCAGGGGCCAAATTATGTCCCATTTTTGTTAGCCTTCCGATTTCCTGCTGAATTGTCCCCCATTATCCCGAAAACAACTTTTTCGAATCCTCTGCCATTACAACCCCAAAAAAAACCTCTTTGGCGTGAGACAAAATGAGACAGAGTTTTGACCACTGATCTTTGGCCCTCCACTTTGTCTACGTGTTAAATGCTCAGTGAAAAAGGTTTGGACACCTCTGGTCTACGCTGTCCACAGAGAATCAAACCAGCTGAAATCCTGAGTAAGCAATGCTCAGGAGCAGTCTAAATCATATAGGATCAGAGAAAATAATCACTTTATTGTCTTGGGATGGGTGGTATGGAGGAAAAGTGTATCTAGGGCACATATATGTTAGAGAGATAGATGATAAAGTAACCAAACATCTACAGTTCTGACCAGGCTCAAAATGTGTTTTCCCCCGGGAATATTTCTTTTGAAAATACAATAATTGATACAGAACTATATCTCCTTTCCACTATAGACCATTACTATAGAACATTACTATAGAACATTACATTCTAAAATCTGAAACAATTGAAACAATACTGTGAGTCATCTAATCAGGACAATGGCTATTGCATAGGATGTTTTCAAAGAAGCTTTGAACATACAATATGCTAATAATCACTGTCATATTTCAAGAAACATTTATTGCACTGAAGCAATTACTAATGTCTTGTGATACATCTTATAAAAGTGTTGCCAATTGATAGTTGTTTGGCATATTGTTCCGTAACTTATTTTCATATGCAAGTACCGGTACTTGTGTAATTGTGGAAAATACACCTTTGTGATTCCAAACAGCAGCAGTGTTGTCGTCAGGGTTCATTTGAGCAGAGCCATGGTTCACTGAGGTTGAACGTAGCTCTCTCTCACAAGTCTGACTGTGGTTTTGTGGTTCACTGTAAAGAGACCATAGAGAGGTGTCTCATATTGAATCACACGGATCTGGTTTCATCTGAACCAGCCGCAATCTGCAGACATCTGCCAAGGTCATTTTTTTAAACAGCCAATTTGGCGCTAATGTAATCAGGAATGGCCCTCATGGAACTGCTGGGTATTTTTCACGAGGATAAAATGAATGTTGTTTTAAAGCTGAAGTACAGGACTTTCTTGCGTAAATGAGTCAAATTTGTTTCCCCCCTACAGAGTATCCAATAAAAACAGCACAAAAATGAGTCTACGTTTAATAATGAAGTATTTAAAGTCTTGTCAACCTGGAATCAGAGTTGAAAGCAGTACTTTTTTGATTAGCTGCACTTGGGTGGTCCACCCCAGTTTCACTTCACTGTCTAAAAAAAACTGTTTAAAAGTTGTACATAAACTAGAAAATGAATGCTTGTGAACATTAACGATGTGCCAAAGGGTTTTGTGAGAGTGAGGGACGAGTTACAAATTAAAAAAACACTTCCGGTTAAGTAAATATTTACTACTGATGTGGCAGATTTTTACACCAAATGCCTTCTGGATGGAATGTGAGTGAAATGTCTTACCCAGTGACCAGACAGCACTCTGAGCTCAGCAGGGAATCAAACTGGCAACTAGAGATCAAATGTTTTTATTTCATTTGGCATTTCAATTTCCGAACTTTGGGACAATTTTGAACAATCACATTTGCCCCACTTTTGATACTGACATCCAACATCCGATGTGAACTGGTCATCTCAGATCATATGAGCCTGTCCAATCCTAAACAATGGCTGCGGTCACATGACTCTCACATGGACTGACCTTGTTATTAATGGTGTAACCACAAAAACAGTCCCAAACTCAATCAGCGCTGTCTCATCTCATGAGGTACGGTCTTCAGGCGCTGCTGTCATCTGACTTTGTCCCAAAATGACTCATCAACAATTCAAGGAAAATCATCAGTATTAACCCGCAAAGGTACTTTCGATGCCGTAAAGTCGAAGCGCTATTGCAATTATGGAGTCAAAATAAGATATTTTAATGAAAGTGTGGCGGGGTAAAGCTGACGCAGTGATGTCAAGATTAACCAGTTAAATTTACATTGATAATCCAGCGATTATTTAGGCCATAATATGACTGTAAGAACTAAAGTAAGTGGTAATCTAGACCCTACCGTTTAAGTGCTGGGTAAACCTTCATTACCAGCAGTTATTACCAAATCCAGATACAGTGGAACGGACAGTATGCACATTAAGCTTCATTGTCAGGGTAGAAATGAATCTTCAGCCCACAACCACAAAAAAACAACATAAACATAAATAAAAGCAGCAGTACAGGAGATTCATTCTAAAAAATCTGTTAATTGGTGCCTAGCAAAGACAATTTAGTTTTAATACATTTTTTGTTCTACAGGTCATGTGATTGTGCCATGCAGTCACATGGAAAGTCAGCACACTCTCCATTATGGATTTATACACGGATTCTATCATTGGCGAACTGATCCCAATGCGGCTGAGTTCTCTTACGAGGTAGAGTCGCTGAGAACATTTTATGAACACACTCTCAGCATTCAATTGGAAGATCAATTGGGCATCCAAGAGTGTGCCAAGGTATTTAAAATGGTTCACAATCTCAACACTCACTGCTAAGTGTGACAAGCTCTATGTTTGCGTTCAGATTGGGGCTTTTTTAAACAAATTCCATGGTTTTGGCCACATTCATTTGAAGCTGACTTGTGTAACACCATGTTTGGAGGGCCTTTGCGTGCTCTAGATAGACCCCCTCAGGTGAGGCATTGTTCTGATGCAGGAGACGAATTAGTTTAGTTTAGTCTTCATTTGAAGATGTTCTGCACCAGATTGTAGCTAAATAGCTCATTTCCATTTGCAGTCCCTGATCATGAACAGGTAATGAGGGCCACGTTGTCTGCAACAAACAACTGTTTTATCAGGACTTAATGATCCTCTAATGTTTCAAATCATACAAGAGAATAAGAATGCTGCCTCTTCCATAGGCCTCAGCTGATATCACCATGTGCAGAAGTGTCCACATTCTTTGCATGTGTCCATATCTCTGTATAGAAAACGCATCAATATTTGAACATGCAGTATTTCTATATGCTATTTTCTGTTCCCTGCGTCATCCCTCACACCAGCTGCTCGCTGCTCTTCTCTTGTGTAGGGCTCCTTTCACCACTTAATATTTATTCTGTTTTCATAAATCAGTCATAAGTGTTGTCAACATGCATTTATCAACTAGAGGTTGGGTCAAATATTGAAATTTAGACAATATCGTGAATCTGTTTTTGAATGCAAAATATGATGAATGTGAAAATGCTACACAAAGAGCTATATTTCTGCACTTTTGTGATTTTTATTGTCTGGTGATTAAACCCTAACTAATACGTTTAAATGTTAACATGTTTTAACACATTTCTGTTGGACTGACATAACATTTGTCTGACTACAAACAAATAAACAAAACAAAAATCGATTGCCATGCCTTGTTTCAAACTGGCTGATATAATTGGTCACAGTTTTCTAAAATTGTAAGAATAGTTTATATAAGTCTTTATTTTAGCAAGGCATAAGTCATGTTTAAAAAGATCCGTTTATTTGTGTGTGTATTGTTTAAAGCACTTGAATATAAGTAACAATTTGGGGCTAAATTTGGGGCTAAATTTGGGACCACATTTGGGGCTAAAAGGTGCAGGGGCACACTTACGCCCGATATCCTGAAATGACCACACTAGCTATTCAAATGCGGCTTCATTGCCAACTTCCAATCTCAGTGTATTTGCAAAGTCTAATAGCTGCAATAAACGCACGGATGATTAATGACAAGACTTTGGCCTTTGACAGAGACTCAACTCAAATCAATGGAGAAAAAATAACAGACTGTGAACAAGGACTAATCCCTCAACGGAAAAACATTTGTATTAATGAGATAAAACGCTCCCAGTCCAGGCCTGCACTCAACAGCTGAGGTCTCAATGAATACACGGGTTTAGTGCGACACATTAATTCAAATATTGCTGGGGGATATGCTATTTATTCTGCGGCACAAATTTGAGCGACACAATTACAAATATGACATATGAAACAAAACATCTAATATCATACAAACCAAAATACTTGTTTTTAGACTGAGTATTCATTTTAAATCCTAAGAGTTGAACAATAAACACGTCACAGTCAGTCATAACCTTTTGGAAACGCAAAACGCTCTAAAAACAGTAATTCAGTGGAATTCCCGTTTGGTTTGGTTCATGTCTCCCGAGAGACAAAACATATTCTAATATGGAATCTATTGTAAAATGTTTGACAACCTCTGCTCGAGAATATTCTCAGAGTCTGAATCTTGATCAGGAGTAAAACTAGAGTATTAGCCTTCTTTTGAATGTTTTAGGTCCTCAAAGTTCAAAGTGACGGCATGGCTTCTAGTAAAGGGACATTAATAAAAAAGTTTGACACCAAAAAGTAGACCATCAACCGACGTGAATAAGCTGTGCGAGCAAATCCTGCTCAAAACCAACGGCCATCGGCTCTCATTCTAAGCAGATGCAGCTCTGAATGCTTTAAATAATGCAACGTCCTGCTATGTTCAATGCATATTTTATAATTACATGACAAAACAACTTGCAGGCGTTACACAGCCCTGTGCTGTGTTGCTGTGTGTCCTAAACTTCATTTGTACTAACCCTGGTTTGAGTGTAAACAGTTGCCTTTCGTTCTATTGTAATGGCAGCATGTGCAGACCTGTTGCATGAGCATAAAAGGCCTTGATTCAATATTTTCCTTTATCAAGGAGCAACACTGGAAGTACCTGCGTGAACAAATACCAGGGTTGAATCTGAATTATGTAAATTACAAAACTCATTATTACACAAAACACAATGCCAAAGTATGCAAATGAGCCATGCAATTTACAGAACCATTGCCAGAGAAGTGGAAGAATGACTGAACTTGTGACTTTGTGAGTGCAGAAAAGTGCTGTATTTGAGTCATGGATTTAGTGGTAGAAAACTTGACTGAAAATTGTTCAAATAATTTAAGTAAGAAGAGGTCATCCAATAGATTCAAATGTTTGATTTGTGAAAATGGATCAGTATTTTTGGCCGTGTCTGATTTATAGTTGAGGCAAAAACATTAAAAAAAAATAAGATGCAGAAAATACAACATATTCAAGAAGACGTCAGTAGATCATCTGTTTAATTATTTTTTTTCATTGCAAACTGTAATACTGATCTAAAATGGTCTTTTTTGTCTCTTTTTTGTTGTTGCCTTTTTTTGTGTGTCTTTTTTGTGTAATTTTCATGTTTTTATTGTTATTGTTTGTTTGTCTCACTAAAAAGCAAAAATATTAAATATTAAAATACGGTTTAATCATAGAAGCAGGTCCATAGACTTCAGCCGTGTCATTATGACATTTCAATGTAACAAGCAGCAAATGGTCATTTATTTACATATTTTTATTTTTGAAATGTTATGTGTTATAGAACACTACATATAATTAATTATAATATAATTATACGTATAATTCGCAGTACTAAATACCGAGGGAAGTGGGCGGAGATAGGGGGTAGGGGATAGGTGAAAACAACACTTGAGTGTTGAGCGTCAAATTGGCTGTTTAAAAAAATGACCTTGGCAGATTCAGGATTTCTCAAACAGGAATCATAATACAACTTTGAGTAAGAAACACAGTTATAACAAGGTTCAAAGCTCATTCAAATTGATTTGACATAATACAGCATGTCCCCTTTAAAATCTCATGGGAATATATTTAGTAGACTCAGTGCAGAGAGATAAAGTACATCTCATACTTCAGAAGAGGTAGTCTATCAGTTAGTGTTTCACAATCTGCTTTGTCTAACTTACCGGTACTTTTGTGGTCTGTGATGCTAAACGTGCATGCAAAGTTTAGAACAGTTCCTTGTGTAAATATACCTTTGAGGGGATGTGTTTATCATCCTAAGGAATGTCTTTTTGTGTAACTGGTGGTCTGTATACACGTTGATGCAAATGGGCCATAACATGACAAATATTGCACTGTACTTGAAATTTTTGTGGGATTCACTTTAAACTGTGGTCCGCTTGACAATGAACTTCACATTTGAAATCAAAGGACACTCCATCACATCTTCAGAAAACTGTAGCTTAGTTCTTTTGGAACTCAACATTTTACAATATTTCAACATTTTACAATATTTGCACATATTACCTTTTATGCAAAATAATGACACTATGCATTTCATTATGAGAAATACTGGATTCAGAGAAGCCATCAGTACCACTTTGTATATGTAATAAGAATATCTTGCCAATTTTAATTTAGTTTTAATGCCTTGTTGGTAAATTTACAGTGGATTTTTCGACGTCACTGCACCCCAGGAGCAGTGGGAGGGCGAAGTGTAGCGCCTTTTGATCTATAGACAAAATCATACAGCTGCATGCTGTCTGCATCTAATGCATTATTTTATCTTTTGCCAACCCGGTGGTCAGAGCTAGAAGCAGCGGTTTGATTGACTGAGCTTTGGTGGCCCACCCCATCTTCATTTTCCCTTTTGAAAAAGGCGCCAGAAAATGAATGCTTGCACATATTTTCGATGTGCCCAAGGGTCTGTGAGAGCTACAAACTTGTAGACATCTAGATAGATTAAACAGATACTTCCTTTCGCAGTTTGAAAATTAGGCATCCGGGGGGTTAAGCTCTTAGAAGCCACTCATTTACATTTAAACTGACAGAGCCATCCTGCAGTGTCGGCCAGAGGAATGCCTACTATGTAAATTATCCTCAATTTAGCTTTAGTCACAGGTTGACGATTAAAGCGAGAATTGGTCTCATGCCAGGCCTATACCTTAAACGCTGGTGTCTAATTTACTATGGCAGTCTCGACCAGGTGCTTATGAGTTTTGGGCGGAGCCAGTGAGCAGCAGGTTTCACCCTTGGGTGCTTTACAAACCTGTTAGATCTGATATCAAAGGTGTCCACAGGATGACACCTATAACCCAGAGGCGTCCTGGGACATTAGGGTGAAGAGGCGCTCCCTGACATTAAGCCACAATTATACAGCCCTGCCTGGAACAGTCACTGTGAGGCTGGTTCAGCTGCAGATTATAGGGCTCGTTAGAGCGCAATGGACTGCTCTCATTAGTGAATTTGCATGTGAAAACATACAATTCTTGATCAACATCACGATCACAATCAAATTTTATTTCCAGGAAACTGCTACCCTTTAATTAGGAGATGCATCCCACTCCATTGATTTTTTTTTTTTTTAATCTAATCTAAAGTAAATATGTTCTGACTTTATCGGACTTTTCATGTGACAACTTGTTTAGTTGCATATTAGCTATTTTCTTGTTAATTATACTTTCCTTTTTTTATTTTTGCTCACATACCAATTTTTGTGACTGTCTGAACCATCCAAACATCATTCCTGTAACATAAGCCACGCTTCGACTGGTCACATTAGACCAGGGCTATTCAACTTAAGGCCCGGGGGCCAGATCAGGCCCGCCAAATGATCTGATCCAGCCCACGACCCATCCCCCAATATACAAATACAAATACTAATTAACAAATTCTTTTCTTGTTTTCTGGTTTAATTTTGGGTTAGTACTAGTCCTCATTTAATTCTGCTTTAGACCTGGTTTTCAAATGTACAATATTAATCTGGTTTTCAGTAGTCTTGACAATAGGTTAGAGATGACTGTTTATATGGCTTTATTAATTAACATTAATCTCATTTGATTACATTTCTGATTTATTTGGTTCTAAGATAATTTTGTTTGAAACATTAAAACATTATTTTGCCAATGCAGAATCGGGCCTTTTCTAGACTTTTCCTGGTTAAATAAAGGTTTAATGAATATGTAAACCCAATGTTACGGGACATATTCTTTTTTTAAATGTACTAAAACTGAACTGATGGTGAACCCGTTGACCTAATTTGCCAATATTTAGTTTTTTATTAAACCTAACCACATTTTCAGTATCTGCAATCTCAAATCTAATTTGGAACCCATTATTTCTGGTCACATTGTTACAGATCTATTCAGCTCTAATAACAAAGCAGAGTTTGGAAACTTGTCCTACATGTCCCTCTTTCAGCTAAAATACGAGAAAATCAAAATAGTAAAAACTCAAAATCCTATTTGACTTACATACGACACCTCTCGTTCTCCCCTTCACATTCAAACATTTATTTCTGCCATGACAAAAAGTGAAAAATAAAATAAAATCAGAATTGTTTTTTGGTGCATTTTAATTTAGTTTTTGGAGCATTGTTATATTATTATTATTATGCATATTCCCTCCAGGTCTAATAAGAAATATGTATAGCGTACTAAGAATTATAATAACTTTTATCCACTAAGTTGCTGACTCTCAAGCAACAACAAAACATGCACAGCAGACTAATCCTCCAATGTTGTACTCTTGACTCCAGACAATTTTGATCGAGATGGACAATGACATCAATGCTATGAGATACAAGGTGCTTCATTGATCTCACAAATACTCCAATACTCATATATTTTATTTGATGACAGAAATCACTTACAGCAGAACTTAGTTATACAAAAATAGTGCAGTCTACTGAATAGTTCTGCCCTGATTGTCTAAGGTAGTCCTTTTTGTATCAGGCATCAGCGCTTTTCCTTTCTGTAGATATCTTTGCATTATCAGTAGCCCTGAGCCCTTCTGAGGACCACCCCATGGAGAGTGGGCCACAATGCTATCGGGACGAGCCAAAGTCACAGATGTACAGCCAGCTATAGACTCCAGTGCATTAGGGAGTTTTAGTGTCGGGGAGATAAAGGAAATCATTGGAAAAGAAATGCAGATTAGAGGGTCAAATGGGACGTCATGTGACCGCGCTGTCGGGAAGAACGCGCCTCACCTTCAAAACCATATGATCTGTATCGGCGTCTGTCTCCCAGGGAATTGTGGGAGAGATAATAGAAGCCACACGCAGGGAGAGTTGTGCAGGGGGTACAATGATGGCGAGTGAGGTCAAAGGGATGATGAATATTTGCTAAATGAACGCTGGAATATTTCAGCCTGTGGTGCTACGATAGCTCCGGTATTCACAGCGTTTGTAAGATTAAAGATGCCATAACTATTTTAAATGTCAAAAATACAAAGGGATGAACAAATCATGGAGGAAGGGTAACTACAACGATGTAAAAAAGACAGTTTTATTTTAAGAACCACACTAAAGCTGCAAGGTGGGATCGTTATGTGTAACCTGTTATATTTAACCTGTTATATTTCCGACATCCTAGCAGGACATTTTTCTGTTCCATTTTGAACCCTATCTGATAAAAGAGAATTATCAAACTTATGAGAAGGTAAAATTTAGTAAGATATAGCCCACTTATTTTCAGTCAAATCACCTAGTTTGAGATGAAACAGGATCAGTTCAACAACCTCAGTGCACTGTCTGTCAGTCATTCCTCCAGCAGCAGCTTTACTCCTGCTTATACTATTATAAGATTTGAAATCCGATGTTCCTCTCGGCAGCTTGTTACCGCTTATTATTAGTAAATCAGGCATCAAAGGCCAAAACTACAGCGTGCCCACTTTACCCAGGTCTTTTCTTATACCCCAAGTGGTACAAAATCAGTTTCAGTTTGAATTGAGTGTCATTGTAGTCTGGCGTTTCAGGGATCATCAGCCATAATAAGTAAGGTGACATGCACACATATCTTTTACAATGGCCACCGAACAATACGTCTCTGTGCCGCTCATGGTCGAGTGAATAGCATGTATGCCTTCCATGTGGGTGAGTGAGTTTGAACCCAACGCTACGAGTCAAAACGTCAAAAAAGAAAAAAATTGTCTTGAGAATAAAAAAAATTACAAGTCTGATTTGAGAAATGTATTTTAGTTCGAATTCAATGCCACATTACTGGAGTCTAGGCAAGTGTGTGTATGCAGCCTAATTCACAGCTGCTCTAGTGAACAAATGCATGTCACCTCAGTAGTACAATAAATCTGATCCTGTATCTTCGGTAAAGTTGCCGTGTGCAGAGCCAGTAACACAGTAGGTGCAAAAATATACACACACACACACACACACACACACACACATACATACATACATACATATGAAAAACCACATAAGAAACAAGAACTCAAGACTCTTGCATATATTCAAGCAACACTAGATTACACACAGAGAGCATTCAAGAAGCAAAATCTGGCCAAACCCTTTAGACAGGCTGTCACAAATGTGTAACCATGACTACTACGGCTCTATTTTGTGAGCCACAAAGCTCAACAAACAAAGCAGTTAACTTGTAACTACGACTGAATATAGATTAGGATGCTCATAACTCACTTCACATGACTTACATCTGTCGCACATTAGATTATATTGTGGGTAGGTCAAATACAAATTGGATTAGAAAGAGAACAATGGGGGGGATTAATGGATGTTCAGAACAAGAGGATGTGAGTACAGAAGAGAGGGATTTGACATAAGCATTTCAGTAGCATATAGACGTTAATGAATGACGTGTCACAAAGTTGTGGGCGTTACTGTAGGGCTGGGCAATATGGCAAATTAGATTATACCCTTTTTTTTTATAAAACACAAAAGATTATGGCTTTCAATCTTAATTTCATGAACATAAACAAGCACAAATTGTGATCAAATCCATTTCAAGCACAAGCAAAAGTCTGCACCAAACCACATGCTTTTATTGACAGATGATCTCGAGCTCTCGATTAAAAAGCTTCAAGCTGATCATTCAATTTGAAACCATTGCTTCTCTATTCGATTGATTGCATCGATACCTCAATCTTGGACATTATGGCGAGGGTGGTACAATACATCGATAAGGCGCCAAATCGAAAACATGCACAGTAGGCTAATCTTCCAACTTGGTATTCTTCACAAAATCTAGATCTGGAGATAGGTTGCCCCAGTGACCTTTAAAGATGGAGAAATGAAGGAGAAACATTTTCCTTACGAAGACAAATAAAGGGGACCACAAAGGCCATTCATCAGCACAGAAGTTGCAGCTGACAGCCTTTCACTGATAGACATCACATTTGTGTCATCTCGCGTTGCGCTGTCGACAACTTAAACGCTCTGTTGCCATTTTGTGGACAGAATTGGACTGGGTTTAAAGATGGAGCTGGAATGTGGATCCACCTCTTTCTGAAACAGCATCAGTTTATTCAGCACCTGGAAATCGTTTGGCCTCCCTCTGTTCTCTCAGCATGTGTTCTCTGGAGCTCTCCAAGCTTTTTCTCTCCTTCTATAACACACCAGGGACAGTGCTGTAAAAGTGAAGTCCTACAGCTGCGGAGCACACAGTTCAACTCCTCTGGCTTTGAACATGAGAGGAAGGGTTTTTATGAGGACTACACTGCTTATCTTTACTATCATCACAATGCCTCAATTATTACTACACAATTACATCTCTGTGAGCCTTCAATATCAAATAAATGTATTTCTACAATTGATAAGATCCTCACTGACTGTAATCTTAAGTCTGAAGATTTTTTTTTTTTTTTTTTTATACAATGGAAATGGTTGAGTAGACTTACTTTATAATATAGTTTTACTTCAGAAATTGACTGCATTTTAATGGGGTGAACTGTTTTATTATTTTTAATCATTATTTTGATGCATTTTTGTAATCAAACCATGTTGTTTATTTTAAACATGCGATGTTTACAAATCAATTTACTTAGCATCTACGTTCACAAAATATTTTTTTTAGACTTTGTATGGCTGCCCCCAAAAAAATATAAACCACCAATGCTACGGTGCAGTGTTGCAGTTCCAGTGCCTGGAAACAAAGCACGTGTGAAAATAAAATGTTTTCTAGTAGGAAAGTGGACCTTGGAAATGACTAAGAAACGGGTGCATAAATATACAAAGATCACATCAAAATTGGGGCTGGACTGGGAATTAACCCTGAACTAAAGCAGGACTAACGGGGACTAGTGTAATGGACCAAACCAAACTAACTCAAACTGTGAGTACGCGCCCTAAAACATGGGCCCTTGTACAACGTCATGCTACGGCGTCTCTTGCGTTCCTGAATTCCGCTGCTTAACAGATGCACGGCAGACCCACGCGCACAGAGCCTCCCCACCACCACGCGCTCACTTGTCCCACGGTGGAGACCCGACCACAGGAAAGCACTGAGCCCGCTACCGTGCGCCTTTACGCACAGCTGGCACACAGAGCTATGGGTTACAACGGGTTATGATATATATATATATATATATATATATATATATATATATATATATATATATATATATATATATATATATATATATATATATATATATATATATATATATATATATATATATATATATATATATATATATATATATATATATATATATATACATACACACACTGCATACTTGACACAGGAACTTAACACGGTTCTCGTTAAAACTCACAAAAGGCTCACAAAACCCGGCTGTGAAATGCATTTGGGTTACGACACTATTGTAAAGCTCTGGCTCAAGATGTTGGTGGTGGAAACTTTCTTACGCGAAAGTATGCATTGCCTTCCCACATTTACGCACGACGCACGCAACAATCCACAACGTCACAAGCTTCCCACAAACTACGCGATGGCTATTTCAAACGTTCAAGTCTGAATATGATTTTAATTTCATTTTCATATTCAGTGTAGCTATATGAAAACTAAACAGGGTTAAACATGTGAAGTTGACTGAGATGAAACACTGGGCCTTGGAGAGTAAAAAGCATAAACAACTGAACGCAACTATCAGCTTGTTTGGCACATACGTCACCAAAAGGAGCGTCTACGTTAAGCAAACATACATCTATCATGCATTTACGTGACAGTTCATACAATGTACAAGAATGCATTTGTTTCTGCGCTGTTTCCTGTAGTCTTACATTAATGCTTCCTGGCGAAAGCTGTGCCAAACTTTCTGTTCCCACACACACACACACACACACACACACATAAATACACATGTGCCAAGAACGCACAGAAGGAGAGGCACGCAAAAGTACGCTGTAGCGCGCATTGTTCAAATAAACTGTGTCAACTGCACCATATCATCTTTCACTAGCACAAACTCCAGATAACCGCTCAATTAGGAGCAGTTACGCTCAAACCATGCCCATTAGCCCGCGCCGGTCCATGGATTACAAAAGAAACTACAACCAGCGCGCGTCTCGATGTGTTCTCTGCACTTCGTCGGGCATGGATAAACAGACTTTGACTTTTGGAACAGCAGCAGGAGTGTGTTTGTGTGCTCAGCGAGGCCCAGCCCTGCGTTTTTACCTGCGCGTACAGCGAGAGACGCGGAGTGTGTGCCTTTGGGCTGCGCACGTTCTATCAGGCTTTACCTGCGCGAGCTCGGGCTTAAGAGCACATTAGCGCACACACACACACACACACACGCACACGCACACACGCACACACACACACGCACACACACACACGCACACGCACACACGCACGCACACACACACACACACACACACACACACACACTGTAATATCACGTAAAGGCTTTGCCCACGTGTAAATGTCCAGTTAGACTCACCACGATTGATTTGGATCCCAAACTTATTTTAAAGTGTTTTGAAAGTTTGTTTCTAAAGCCTGTCCATAATACGCCTCTACAGTTCTTCAAATATACATGTCGAATGCATAAGATCCACACATGTATCTTTGGCGCATTAGGACACACACTAGAACAGCAAGAGATCCCTGCATGGATGAGGTCTCCAGACTTAAACCCAATAAGTCCACAGGGAAAGTAAACAACGCGTCCTACCGTAATAAAGGTAACCATAGCCTCGGCGGGTGTGTATCCAACAGCGTCGACATGAAGGTGATTGAGTTTTAGAGAATCCTTTTGGTGAAAACTTCCCAGTGGTCAGGTCCCGCGCGTTGCCGCCTGTCTGCTCCGCGCGCCTCACAGTTCTGTCCCGAGCAGAGCCGGGATCAGCCTGTAAAGCTCGCTCTGCTCTGTGCGTGTGCGTGCGTGCGTGTGTGTGCGTCAGTGCGCGCCTGCCTGCCTGCCTGCCGTGTGTGTGTGTCCTCTACATAATCTAGCGCTCTCCTCTCACTCACTGCTACTGCTACAGGACAGATGGCTGGGCGCATGATGAAGTTCAGTCCTCAGTGTGACTGCAGCGGAGCGCGCCGGCAGAGAATTACGAGAGTGGGTGCTTATACTGACCATTACCAGGGCTCAGGGCAATATCTATGCACCTCATGTTCGTTTGAGTTTGTGATATTGTATATACGTTTGGTGTGCAAAGTTTGGAACCCTGGAGCCTGCTGAAGTCTGTGACTAAAGGCTCAAGGCATAGGCTCAGGGAGGTCAAGTCTTAAATTGAAACTGTTTCTGAAACATTTTTCAAATTTTAGTTTTTTCGGTCACTCTCTCAACATAAGAGAGCTTTCTCTCTTGCATCTAACTTCAACACTCTTCGATTGATTGCTGATACAATTTTAAGACAGATTTATTGTTTGAACCCCAAAGCATACAGCAACATTAGAATTTTTCTGTCAAATCCCAAATCCCCACTGTACATTTTTAAAAAATGTGCCATTTTGACCATTTCTACAAACAAATACCTATTTTTTTAAATGTGAAAAAATAACATGAACAATTGTATTTATTTTTTGGGTCAGTCAACATACCCTTTTTTAATAGATTTTTTAGAGGCATGATAGAGAAGGGAGGGTCAGAGAGTTGGGGATCAAACTCAGGACACTGTAGCCTGGCATACGTGTGCAGTGCCTTAACCACTCGACCACCAGGACAACATTCACTTTCATGTGGAGAGAACAACATTTCCCAATTTGAACATAAAGATCTTTTATTATATAATTGAATCCACTCGCACCCATAGATTTCATGGGACGTTGCAACTTCAAAGGCTGTTCTCTCTTAGAATGCATTTTTCTCCATTGTAGATAAAGATCAGCCCTTAAAGCAGCACACACAACACATTATACATTTTGACAGATGGTACAAAAGGATTCATTGATAATAATTCCAAGCCTGATGTAATTAAATTTTAAGACCAAAACATTAGGCTCAAATTAAAACCTCCAAATTTCAGATTTTGTCCTAACCACCTGCAGTGTCTCGCCTTAATTGTAACAAAAAGCTGTTTAAAAAGGACAAGAAGTGCCACATAAAAGGCCTATATTTGCACACGACAAAGCGTTCGCCAGCTGCATGTCTCTACGTGCGAGCTCATCCCTGTAAAGCCACTGTTGCATTTTTAAACAAGGACAAAAAAACCTTCATCTCCCGCTCAGCTCAGGGATGCCCCACACCACACCACTACACAATAATTATTATGGACTCCAAATGCATCAAATATTTAAAGGGGAAGGACGAGGAAGAAGAGGAGGCGGAAGAAGGATCATACAAAAGGGCCCGTATAATAAAGGCCAAAGACTTTTTTTTTTTTCTTGCTCCACAATATTCTGAAATGTTGGCCTTTTTTACTTTTTTTATTATTTTTATTATTGACCAGGGACAATTCTATGTACATAAGAATAAATTGTGTCTTAAATTTGGCTACAGGGTTTATATTCAGCCACGAGACAAGCTCAAACCTCAATTTTTTTACAAAACAGGTGACACTCAAAATATAATCTGTTCAAAAGGTTTTGTGCACGTGACATCATGACATTCCAGATGGTTAAATCTCTGTAATTTACTTGGCCTATCCACATGAAACAAAGTGTCACAAAGTTCATGGCCCTCTCTGTTAGCATTTTGTTTTTAAAGTGAAATTATTTGTTCACAGTGGCTTCAAGAAGTCACTCAGTTACACTTACTCAGATACATTTACTTTTTGAAGAAACTTTCCGGTGTAGTTTTCAGACACCGTACTTTCACTCCTATTTGAGTGACATATTTGATGTTGTAACAGTCACTTGAATAAACTTTTTGGTTACCCTTCCCTTTGAGTGAGTCAGACAAGAGACAAAAGCTTTATGTTGACAATAGAAATGATCTGAACATTTGTGCTTCTTGTCCCGCTCCTTCAGATACGATTTCGTTATATCTTTTACGTGTCTATCCTTTGAAAACACTCCAATTATTATATTAACTTCAAATTATAAATCAGATGTTACGACCAGACAGTTGAGTTGCAGTTTCCTCAAGTACTGTACTTTTCTTGGACAAAAACTTGTTGTACTTTTTATTATTTTGAAATAATATTGTTATTTCTTATTGGTACATCTGGACTTGTTCGGTACATTTCTTTACTACTCTACCCGCCTCTTTATATTCAACCCAAAAGACTTGATTGTTAAAAGGACTTTAAGCTGTAATAGATAAGTTTGTGGAACCAATCCCAAAAACAAAAAGATTAAATAAAAAGAACGTAAATCTCTCAGAGTAATACAGGCCCCTGCGCCCCATCTGGAATGATATCATGATCAAATTCTAGATCTTAAACACAACCTATACTCATAATAGTCTTTATATTGTTGTTTTCTAATCATGAACACAATAATGCAAACCTCTCCATAATCACATTTCAGTTATAAGGCCACAAACCACACTAACACGTGCTTAAGTCTAAACAATTAGACATGAGCTTCACTGACAGACCTAATCCAGACCAAATTGCAGGCCACATCCCATATTACACGGGGTGGATTATATTTGTTAGCACAGTAAAGTCCCCTTTCTCTGGCACTGACACCCGAACGCATCAAATTCAAAAGAGCGGCACACGTTATTTGGCGGAGATGTGCCAACAATAGCAGCTTCAAAAGACATAGCAACGATTTTTTAATTAAACTTATCAACAGGCTGCAATCAATAGGGTTATAGTTTTAGCCATGGTATTATGCGTGCCGAGCGGCTTGTCATTGCATGGGAAATGAGGCGTTTGTTGATGGAGATATAATGATTAAAACGAGTTGAATAAAGCATGTAATCAAAGGTCAATTAGATGAAGGGTTGCATGGGAAAAGATAATGAACAAAGACAGGTGCATAATAGACTAAATAAACAAAGAATTAATGAACAGAAAGGATGTTAAGAGAGAGAGGGACAAGGATTAAAAATAGTGAGTGAACAGGACACATGACACTGGTCTGCAACGGTCAGCAAATTTCCTTTTCCCGTTTCCTTTGCCTGTCTTGATAATCACGTCTCTAATACGGCAGCAGAACCTTCAGCCTCCTCAGCCTGGGGAAGATATAAAAAGAGAGTCAGTGAGGGGGCCAGCCACCTTTTTCTGGTTGAGATGTCATTGTCTTAGATTTGGAGGGGCTGATTTATTGAAAGGTTGATGTCAGTGTGTGAAAATCAAAAATGAATCAGTTAAACAATCAGAATCTGTTTTTATTTGGCAATTGTCAGAGAAAAATGTCATAAAACAATGTACGATAATAATAATAATAATAATAATAATAATAATAATAATAATAATAATAATAATAATAATCATAATCAATAATCATATCAATAGTAGTAGTACAAAAAATTAAAACTATGCTGCAATAAAGAAATATATGGGCATTACAAATAAAATATGTAAGAATGAATAGAATGAAAGTAATTGAAGTTTATATGTAGTTTTATGTTGCACCTTAAGGCCGAGACAAGTTCCTACGTTTTTTAATTTCTGTTCATTGACAATGGCAAAATAAACTCTTTCTGATTCTGATTCTGATTCTTCTGATTCTGAATATGATATATATATATAATATATATATATATAATATAATATATTATATATATATATATATATAATATATATATATATATATATATATAATGAACAGAACCGTTGACAAAGGAAAGTCCTGGCGGAGATCCAAACACGCACTGGAAACAGGTACTGTTATGTTGGCAATGCGAGCACAGCTCCTGCTCCGTCAGACCAGGGGGACCGGACAACCCTGAGCAAAGCACCCACCCCAGGCCGGCTCCAGGGTGTGGCCTCGGATAATGCCAATCCGGGCGATGTAACTGGCCTTAGTTTTAATTCATCAGAAAAGGTGTGGGTCCGTGCTCCCCGAACTTCAGATAACAAAGTTATCTTCATAAGAAGTCATGTTCAGTTCAATAATAATATAAATACATGATATAATAGATGGATAGATACTTTATTGATTAATATATAATATATTAATATATCAGCTATTCAGAAACATTTACTGCACTTTGTGTGTCTCAGTCGAAGGTCTCAGTGCAGCTTAGCAGAAGTGCAGTAGTACTTTACACTTTACTTTTCTAAATAATTCTATGTATTTTAATGGTATAAGAATTTTCTTCTAGATTAATAATGTTATATTTTATGAGGTTTGGTAAAGTTGGGCGGGCAGATTACGTGTGAGGGTAGTTTGAAGTGAGACATCCTCTGTGACATGCTTTTTATCTGGTGATTTACGTGACATAACTTTATTAATCAGAAAGTTTCCATTCATAAAAACTGTCCATTTACAAATAATCTACCAGGCGATTTGACATACAGTAGGTTTACGCTCTTATTTGGTCATGGTGTCAATTAATTCATTTTCTATCGCTTGTTCCCATTAAGGGTAAAGGTGACTGGAGCCTATCCCAGTGACTTTGGGCCTTAGGTGGGGTAAATCCTGGACAGGGGCTAGCTCGCCGCTCGTCACAGGGTTAAACACAGAGACACAGACGACCATTCACTCTCACGTTCACGAGGGCTAATTCACCTCACACATTTACATCTTTGGTGGTGAGAAGAAGCTGAAGAACCTGGAGAGAACCCATGGTAACACGGGGAGGGACATGAAGACTCCACCCAGAGAGATCATGTGTGGCCTGGGAATCAAACCCCTGATCTCCATATGAAGAAGGCAGAGCTCTAACCGCTCTGCCACCGTGCATTTTCACACTGCTCCAAGGAGAAATCCAGTAAATAAAATCGAATGTTTTGGTTGTTACTGCTTTTGTATATATTAACTGACTTCAAAGATTATAAATCAAATCCAGTACTTACATGAAGAACGAATCATAATAAGGTTAAACTGATATTACAGTTAGTAAGTATTGAAACCGTGAGCAATATATACAATATAAGATTCCCAGCCTTGATTGGTTATGCTCATTTTGCAGTTTTTTGTTTGCTTATTCAGTTGTTTACAGTTTGATATCTTGCATTTATCTCATAATGTTATTTTTTGGGAAACTCACTTGATTGTGCTGAAAGGTGTACATTGTGTAACCAGTCCAGGCAGATTTGCAGAAACTTGGCCGGTCTGGTTTCTGTCTAAAGACAGCTAAATGTAAAGGAAGAACAGGAATGTGTTATGACTGACAAGAAAGCCATGTCTCAGCTTAACAGTGTAAACTTTACAGGGACTCTATGCAGTCTTTTGGTGGTAAGTCTGATGACCATGAGATGTTGTTTTGCCGGGAATGTTCCGCAGAATGACATATGACAGGTAACACTACCAAATCAAGTCGTCTGGTAGTAAAATCACCTGTAATTGAATACACGAAAGATAGAAAAAACACAGTTTATATCTTTTACAATTACATAACGAAGTTATACCATACATTTGCATTGGCAGCTAGGTAGTGAAAAAAACCCACATAGCGACTGAGAAATAAAAACTGAAAAACACCAGAGAATGAATTTAATCCTCATCATGTCCAGAAAGTGTGTATACAATTTCATAATCCTGTCACAAATGTGTGCATAGCCGCCAAATCTCAATGTTAATCTGTAAATGCGGGAAGAGGTTTTTGGGCTTGGAAATGATTTATTTCCTCATCTGTGACAAACTTCTGGCCCTGATATCTTCATCAGAAGCCTGAAAATCTATTTGTGATTCTTTAAACTCCCAATTAATTGACTGCTGCCTACTCAGCCAAAGAATAGGTCATCTCTGCTTGACCTTTGTATTTCCTTTGTCAGAAGGTGTCAATCCAAGTGAAGTAAACAACAACAGACTTACTTCAAAATGTTGTGTCTCTACCAAAATCCTTGAAAAGCTGGTCAGCATCCAATTGAAAGACTTTTTAGACTCTTGTGATATTTGATTTAACTTTCAGTCTGGCAGTCACGTTCTTAAGGTTCTAAACGATTTCCTACAAGCCCTAGATCTGAAACAAAATATTGAGTTGCCATGTTAATCGATCTATCGAAGGCTCCTGACAGTGTTGACCTTCTGCTTCTGGTTAAAACTCTATAGCAACATGTGTTAGATTGGCAGGAGTTTTTTTTTTTTTTTCTGGATGCGTCCAAAGGAGTAGGTCGGGGCTCCATTTTAGGCCCAATTTTATTTTTCATTTATATAAATAATCTTTATGTTGATTTGTTTAATGTCATCAACCACTTTTATGCTGATGTTACAGAACTTTACTGTTGCTCAGTCTCACTAGAACGGGCCATCAAGTCCCGTTAAAGTCATTAAAGTCTGCTTTCACCTTAGAGCAGTCAAAAATTGAGCTTGTTTTTTTGTGTTGTGACAAATCCTGTTTCACTCTTCAAGCCTCAGATGCTCAGAGGTTCACTTATTGGAGGATTTTTTGAGGTTGTAGAATGGTCAACACGTCTCACAGAAGTTGTCTTCAAGCTGGCCTTCTGAGCTTCTATTTTATACCTGTGTGTGTGGAAGCATAGTCAGACTAGCCAATACCAGCGCTATGGGTTGAGTAGGATTCTCGCGGACTGATGTTAAATAAACTTCTTCTGCCTAACACATCCAGTATTTCTCCTGCCTTTCCTAGGACTTGTTATGACAACACTTACTTTTCCCTGACACTATCTATGCGCCCTGATGCCCTGCTCGCTACCTCGAGGACAGACTCATCGGGGGAAGTGAGCCATCTCCTATGCTGCCCTGAACATTTTTAAAAATCAAAGAGGCAGAATCTTAAAATCTCTGTGCTTTATTTGTTTTATTTTTATTATTGAACGTCTTTGTAAGTCCCTGTGACGGTTAAATATGTCTTTTCGGGTCGTCTGTCATCTCCCCATGCTGTTTCTGTGCGGAAAACCAGCCTTGAAACATCTGCATCGATCAGCCCATCACTACCATACAGCCTGCAGAAGCACTTTGACCTGGGTTCTATGCTCCTAAATCAGAATTTCCCAGGAGCCACTTGACACTAGGATCTCCTCAGTGCCGCCATAGTACATGAATGAGGCCAACTGGTTTGGTCTAGAGATGGGCGTAGAGCTGTGCAAACCTACCTTGAGTAAATACAACTATGTTTCTATTAAATAAAGGTAAAGGCGGACATATATTGTACGGCCAATGCCAGTGTTTTTGTAAGATGGCCATATCAATAGAGTTGGACGAATGATGATAATATTGTATTACTTAAGTTGTGAAAAGTATTCCTAACAACTACTCATATTCAAGGAGATAATTCATAAATGATTAAAGGCTTTGACTAAAAGACCCTAATTGTCATTTTCTAGTCAAAGTTTGGCACTGACTGTTACAGAATGGGCTCTGATCATCTTTTTTCTGTCTCACACTAAAATACATCTTAAAATAATAAAGCTATTGTTGCTTCAAAATAAGATTACTGATATAAAACAGAACTAAAATGCTAGTTTACACATTCCTTTTCCATGTTACATCTTCACACGTTAATTAACTTTGGTATAATGTAATATAACTTGTAGGTGAAAATGCACAGAACGGGGGGAACAGGTTGTCTAGTCCGTTGCCAAGGTGTTCCCCTGCTTTTTAACCAGTCCAATGTGATTCATTTTTGTTTGTGTTACAGGAAAACCTCCACAGCTGTTTGGACCAGGGCTAAACACAGGTGCTAAAGGGATTAACTATGATGTATCAACTACATGTTTTCGGAACAAACAACAAGAGTGCTTAGTGTTGCTGTGTTACAAAAACAGCAAATATGACATGATAAAATCTGTTGGAGGCATCTTTATTTAATATAATGTCACTAATGACTCCAGGACGCCCCATGGTTCTGTATTTGTCACATCTGTAAAGCTTGTTCTCGCGGTGCGCGTCATCTCTAAGCCGCCTGTGTGCACCATCCCTTGGTTTGCTTTTCTTTCTGAGAAGCACCATGCTTCAAAGGCGCCCAGCACCAAACTCCCTCAGCCAACAATTAAAGAACCACGGCATCTCCTAGGGTAGAAGGTAAGTCTAAGTGCCAATTGTCTCATTCTGGTCTCACTCACTTTCTATTGAAACATCTGCGCCATTAACTCTGACACACTGAATTCCAAATATGGAAGTTTGCTCCAAATTAGCTTCTACAACGGCTCACCCCGATTAGCTTCAGTTGGCTGGAGCCAGACAGTATGGCGTCCCTGTGTCCACCTCTACATACAGGTTGGACTGAGGGTGCAATCACGATACACTTTTGAATCGAATCAGGGTTCCTTTGCTTGGCTGGTTCGGCTCGCTTGGGTAATTGTGAATGCGCAATCAAACTCTGATCCGGACCAAAGAAGCGAACTCTGGTCCGGTTAAGGTGAATTGTGAACGCAAACAAACCTGAGAGCGGAACAAACCAAGAAGTGACAAATGTGGGGCTCACGATCAAAACAAACAATCGACAACGGGACAAGTGACACTCAGAAAGACAAGAAAATAAATCACAGTTTCCTGTGAATATAGCTAAATGGGTCCAAACATAAAAAAGGACACTTAAGATGGTTTTAACATGGGACATTGGCCTATATTCAGCCAGAGATTTTTTAGACATTTTCTAAATATATATATATATATATATATATATATATATATATATATATACACACACACACACACACACACACATACATACATACACATATATATATATATATATACACATACATATATATACATATACACACACACACATACAGTATACACATATATATATATATAAAATAAAATGTGTAGTCGTATGTAATGATTGCTATTTAACAATATGACTACATACACGACAATATATGGTGACAATGTGATAATAGTTAATAAAACACATTTTTACTCACACACACGTGCACGCACACACACATGAACCACACACGTACATGCACACACAAACCCACACCCACACACACAGTAAATAAGGTATATATTTTTAAAGAAATAATAAGCTATAGCATAAAATACACACATCTAAGTTTGAAAAGAATGCAGGGTGCTGCCCAGTGGTTGAGTGGTTAAGGCAGCAGCACTTATGCCAAGCTCCACATGCAGCTGGCTGCAGTGTTGTGAGTTTACTGCATGTCCTCCCTTCTCTCGGACAGTTTGCTGCAGGTCCTGTTTAATTAAACCTTCGGGATAAAAAATGCATTAAAAAAAAAAAGTAAAAAGAAATATTGAGTTTGCTATTGAGAAACAGTAAGAAAAATTATCAACGTGTGTACGTTTGGAAAAAATTAGGGCAGGATTTAATCGTTTATATTTAGGCAAGGCAAGTTTATTTGTAGAGCATAATTCATACACAAGGCAATTCAAAGCGCTTCACACAACAGGAAAAAAATTCATTAAAATCACAAAGACAAGACAGAAATCAACTTAACAATTTTGCTGACATGGATCATACGTTTTGTCCGTGCTTAGTGATCCGCCAGATGGAAAACCAAGTCTATTGGACCACACTGGCAGACACTCCAGACACTCCAGACACTCACCCATATTTATTTGCCAGCGTAACAGATGTCTCCGGGATGGGCACATCACTTTTAGATTGATTCTTTCCCATGTTTGACTGTCCCTGGACGTCAGCACGCTATCTGCCTCTGCACACGTCTGTACAGAGCGTATGGATCTTTTATGACAACTATGTCGTCGACGCCTCCACCTTACGTGTGGCACTTTTGCATCTTTAATCTTCTCGTCTGCCCCCTCCATAGATTTAGCTTTCGCCAAACTAATTGTCCCAGACACAACTCGACTAAAGCTTTTAGTGTCAAAACTTGCTCTTGATCAGTGTGTAGGTGCGCCAGGCTCTTCCTGGACTTTGCACTGGCCTTAGTGCCGACTGACAATCTAACCAGCGTGTGTTCTAACCCTCGACCCAGGCACCTGATATGAGGCTGCGCTTGGACTTTTTGGAAATGTTTTACATATTCAAATGTAATTGTGTCTAGTAGTTTTAGACTTAAACTTAAACATAAAATGGTTTATGCTGTATTACTGTGAAAAAGTAGTTGTTTCTTTTCCATTACTTTAAGATCCATTCCTTTGCTATAAACAAATAAAATAATAAACAAAATGTAAGCTTGTTGCTTGTTGTGGTGTGGGCGGCAGCTCCTCCTAGTTGGTCTAGTCAGACGTGTTGGTTTAAGCGGCCGCAGTAGAGAAAGCAGGCCGTGTAGTCCTTTGTGTCAGGCCGATGTGCATATTGACTTACCCTTGGGATGAATGTATGTGGGGACGGAGTTATGTGAGAGGCATGTGTGTATGTGTCCATGCGTGTCCACTCAGTTAACAACAGTGAAGACGATTCTTCAAACTACACGGTTAGAAATATATCTGATGAACAAAGACTCATCAGGTTAAACCAAGTTGTAACATTGAATAATGTATATTAAAATCTTAAAGGAACAAAAAGTCCAACTTTTTTAACGACTTATTGTCTTTCTCTAGTATTTGCTTATATCCAATAAATATGATTTAATATGTACAGGCAAAACCATTCAGTTAAATCTTTGCCACAAATGCTGTTTTTCACAATATAGTGTAGGGAGTGAAAGGGACTACAAGAAAAAAAGTCAAGTAAATTTAGATTGAGTAAACGTCTAGGTGTGAGCAACAACAATAATAACAATAAACAACAGAAAAATCCACTGCACTTGTACACATTTGAACTTAACAGGACCCAATAAAACAATGGTACTGTATTATTTAGGGCCAAGCCTGTAGAATGTGTGTAGGTGTGTCTCTGATGTAAATGTTTCTCTCTATACATATTCAAACCATCTGCAGCCAATTACAGCCTTCAACCTACACAAGAGCCCATTTACCACCTGCTGTGGAAGAAAAACACTTGATATTTGTTATAATACTCTCCGTCTCTTTGGTCAGAGTTAGCATGCCCTCCCTAAATCAACATAGATGAATTCAGTCCTTTTTACCAGCCTCTAAAAGATCCTGTGTTACATATAGTGACTGAATGTGCAAATGAACACATCAGTACATTTTCTGGAATAAACATTTTGGGAGTTACTTGGGAAAAATGGTGACAGTAAATCAGTTCATTCATATGGTGCTTAATTTTGAAGTCCTACAGACAATTGATTCAAAGATTGACAAGTTGTGTGGACCACAGCCAACTTTATTAATAGCATCACCTCAAGACAGCTGGGACTTTGAAATTATTTATATTCCACTTAAAATGTAAAGGCCTTCGAACTATACAAAATGTATAGTATATCTTTATTCTAAAACTGATTCGGTCGAAACATTCATATTTAATGTTGACTGTTTCTGTGACAGTGAGTGAAATAGGCTTGACCATGAGTGGTAGAAAATGTGTCAAAAGTAGTCATGGACACTGTTTTTTGAAATCAAAACATTCGGAAGATATTTTTAATCTGAAATTCTGGTCTGAGAAGCCAGAATTCATACTGCCGGAAACCGCTCAGTGTTTGTTCCCTGCACATTGGCCTTTGACAGGCTTGATTTCTGCCATGGTGTTAAGAAGGGCTGATTATACACCTTAATGCACTGTCTCTCTTTATGGCGAGATACAGCAGGCAAAACTTGTTCTTGTCAGTTTTTCTTATATATAGGCTTTTATGTGTCCTAATTTGTTTTTATTCTTTCACTGAATCCCATTCATCCATTCATTTATAGTATTATATGTGACATTGTAAGCTGCTTTCTTAAAATGCATTTTTTCCCACAAAGACATAAAGATCACCACCTAAAGTAGCAGCTACACACATGAAACTTTCTAATCTTGTACTATACTTAATTTAATCAATTTTTAAATCAAAGACATTTTATGAAATTAAAATGTTTAGGTACATTTTCAGTCAGATGGAGTTTACTCAAAAAACTGAATAGAGAATCCAGAAATGTTTCAAATCTAATATGAAAATGAATAAAGAATTTTAAACCTGGCTTTGTCCATTTTTAAATCACCCAAATATGTGGATTTTAGCGTGTGTGGGGTTTTTTTTACACATAAAATGCCTTATTTCTATATGAAAACATGGCATGATTAAATGTATGTGTGTAAACTACATGAGAAGTTTCAAATTGATATATTTAAATGTAAGATTTTTTCTTATTTCCTTACAGTGTTTTGCCTTCACAACAATGGCCTCTTCCATATCTCTTTCAAACCATCCTTATTGAAAATGTACAACTCTGTAACTTCAAATCAGTGATTTGTGGCTCTATAAGGCCCACCTATTTTTCTGGGTGCTGCTGGCCTCAGCTGGATGCAGCTGGGTTTGAATCCTGACGCTGACAATTTAATGCATGTCTTCCCTTCTCTCCTGTCTAATAAAGCCTTTGGGTCAAAAAATCTTTAAAACATTTTTTTAGTGTAAACATTAAGCTTTCCAACAATATATAGCATGTCTCTGTAACTTAAGAAAACTTTCTAAATGGGAGTTAATGAGCCCCTGATCAGGGACAGAGAGCCTTAACATGGTGCTATGAAAGCAGGCAATTGTAAACCCGAGCTGGAGTACCGTTCCATGTCTATGTTCAGTGGTTGTTGGGTTTTCGACTTTTATCACGGCAATAGAGTGAATGCAAGAGATGAATCTGTTTTTGCACGGGCATCTTGTCCTTGGGATGAACCCATCTCTGTCTTAAGTGTGTTGCCAAGTTTAAAAGTACACCGGGATGTCAATGTGTTTAAAAATACTTATAGTTTTCCAACAGTCCTGACAAATGCAATCTGTCTGAAGTCTTTTCTGACGTGTTTTTTTTTTACTTTGGGTTTGTTGAGCTTTTCTTTTTTGTGAAATGACTTTTGGGTGGAAGTCGAAAAGGCCTTGACGACTTTTTCTGCCATGCACCAATCCAGGAGAAATGAGAGATTAGACCGACTTCATAACCATGAATAAAGATAAGCGTAAATAGTGGGAAATGTAAACCCTTGATAATACATATTGTCACAAATACTCTGTAAGACTTCCCGACTTTCCATCAAATGCACCAATTTCCCTTTCTGCGCTGGTCATCGTTCGTCATTCAGCGTACTGTGATAAATGGTGATTGCAATCTAATTGTAGTCCAAGGGTAAGCTGTCTTTCTTATGCAATGGTGAGGAAAACCTTAATTTGTATAATTTCAACTATACAGGGCAATAAAAAGGAAAAGAAAACTCAAACATGGTGGCTTGACGAGATTAGAGACTAGACCAATGGGTGAAACAACCCACGCCAAACTGTTGAAAATCACAATTTAGAAAGGGACATTTTGAGTAAACAGCAAATTACAAAACACTCAACTACGTTTACAGTGATTTTGCAAAATGGCCACAAAACTAAACTTGGACAATGACTGGCCACCGGAGCCACTCCTTGACTTTGGAAAAAGGCAGTCATCTTCTTATCTGTCAAATACATGCTGCCGCCAAACCACATCTGAACCTTTTCGCAGATCAGCGCCGGGTGCACTGTCCTAGGTCCAAATGCATTCTTCTGAGGTTGAGAGGGAAATGTTAAAGAAGTAAAAGTACAGTATCTTATCACAACTGTTGACAACTGTTATTTTTGGATACATTATTTATGTTTCAAGTCTCAGCTGCCCTGGAGAGATGTGGCAGCCATCCTTTGCCTTAGACCTTTGTGACAAGTTGTGCAAGGAGCATGCACTAATTAGATTTGTTTTGGTTTCTTAATTTACATACAATTTGTACAGGAAAATGTTTTTTTCCCATGAGAAAATGCTATTTAGTCAATGCCAGATAGTAAGCTCTGGAGGGATGGCCTGTTGTGATCGGTCATTTGAGGTGATGGCAACCAGATCTATGTCATCACTACCGTCCCTCCAGAGCCCACTCTCTATAGTTCTAACCTTTGTTTCGCTCTAGAGGAACATATAAATGCCATCTGCATTTGAGCCATTATGCCACTTGTTGGACCTCCTATAGGTCTACGTTTGCTGTAGCATTGTTTGTGTTGTGTAGATGTGAGCGTCTGTTTGTTTCGTTGTTTATTCATCCTCTGGCCATTTGTACTTCCGGACTTGGCGTGCGTTTGTGTCATGGATTGTGTGCGTGCTAGTACTACATGCAGCATGTAGGAATAACTTTAACATCTAATGAGTAGCTGATCAGAGATTGTCATTTAGTTCTGCTGTTCTCACAAGGAGCACCTCATCACACAGCTGTGTGTCCCTAGTAGTCCTCTTAAGCTATGGGTCATTTTAAGCAGAGTTTAAACCCCCGTACGGCGTGCCCTAAGAGGTGTATGTTCTCTGGTCTGGTCATAAGTAAGCATCAGATTATAGCGAGTGCGTATAATGTATTTGTTTTGGATACAATGTCCTCGTCCAGCTAGCGTCCGGCACAACCAGCTTTTTCAGCCTTTTAGGATACATCTTCACCTGCAACATGGCCTGCTGACCCTGACCATGAAAACTGTGTCAATAGTTTAATAATGCTGATTGTATAGACTGTAAAATGTGCACAACGCATGCATCGAGCATATTTCATTCAAGAATTTTTCACTAATCAAAACTCAAAATAAGCCAAACTTACAAATAAATTATGACAACTACTCCTCTATTCAATGGGAAAATATGTGTCCTTAGTTACTGATGTTTGTTAATTCATTTTATGAGCTAAAGTTAACCCCCAAATGTAATTTCTTTTTTATTAGGATCCATTGCCTTGGCAGTGAGCTTCTGCAATGTCACAACATTTATTTGCATCCTAAATTGCTGCTTTTCCCATCAAGATGTTGTCAACTGTTCATAATGGGAGAGTTGGACCACTGTGCAAAGTCTCCAGCACTATTCCCAAAATGTACGGATTCTGTGGTGAGAGCAAATGATGTCTCCCTAAATCACTCCTCACATTTGAACCCAAGCCCGATAACTCCTGGAACTCCTAGAAAGACACAATCTGTTGATGGAAAAATATAATAGTACATTCAGGTAGGCTTTGTTAGCTGAACAAGCATGTGATTAGCCAATGAGCGATTCCGTGAAATTGTGGTCGAAAGATTTTACCAGATTTTGGGGAAAGTATTTATGGTGTTGTTTAAATTCTTCTACGCAGCCCTTACAGCCCGTTACAGACTGACTTCCAGTTTATATAGCAGGGGTATAGGTTCCATTAAGGTAAAAGCATAGGTTGAGACAGGGTCAGTGACAGCTTTTACTTTGAAAGGATCACGTTTCAAGCCAGTTTCACAGGTCAAGGCTTAGCTTTAACTAACAGCTCAGACATTCAAACAGACGATACAGAGCACATAAATAGGCCACACTAACTCCCCATCTGCGGAAAGTGGACTGGCAAATATTTAACAGCATTATTTTTAAAAAATGCCTACATTAAAGGAACAATTAGAGGAAACAAAAGCCGCATTGTAAGCAGTTACTGGTTTGTACCCACGGGGTTCATACATTGCCACAGACCTTCATAAAATATATTGATTTTACATGTCTATATATATTAAATTTGTAGCTTACATGATGTGAGAACATAAATATGGTTTATTCACAAATTTCACACAGACTGAGGAGAGAATGGTAACAAAAGTGATGGGGCTGAGGAGGGTTGAGGCTGAAATGTGATAGAGGGAAGGGAGTGCTTGAGGCTGAAAGACAAAAAATCAGGATGAGTGAGGTGAGGGAAGCAGTTCTCCCTTGATGAATCATCCTTATATCATCAAACTTTAACACAGACTGTCCTACATTAAGAAATAGGACATTTTACCTAATAACAGTTTAATGTGTTATTTGTGTTAGTCTTAAGTATTGCCAAACCTGGAAAGAAGCATTGTTGCAGAGTGGTAAAACGGTAAGATCCAGGTTATTTGTAAATGAGTGACCCTTCATCAAATCTGGTTTCCTTTGAGGCAGATTTGGTTCTGAGAAACAAATTCTGAAATGGTTTAACAACAAAATATGTCAAGGAAATGAACTAGTCTTCAGTTATTATTATTATTATTATTATTATTATTATTATTATTATTATTATTATTATTATTATTATTATTATTATTATTTTATTTTATTTTATTTTTATTATTTTTTTTATTCTTTATTTTTTTTTTCAAAATTAAAAAACCTAAAACAACAAAACCAGACAAGACACAAATTGGGTAAACATTTTAAATAAGAATTTAGGAAAGTGAGGCATCCAAATAAAAAGAACATTAAGGGACACAAAGTCCCATTTAGTCCAGTTTCTGTCAAATTTGTACAGTCTATATGTGATTTTTTCCTTAATCCATCTGTTATTTATGATGTCGGTCCAGGCCTTCATCATGGGCATTTACCTTCCAGACATTTAAAGTCTATACGACAGGTTCATATTCTTTGTTTGGTAGGATAGAACCTGTGGTAAATGTGTGGCAGTGTGGCAGTCTGTGAAGAAATTAAAAATGTATAAGCTGAGTTCTTAAATGGAATCCCTCTGTGACGACAACAATATGCAATGTGCCATTGAAAACACAGAGACTATTTACACTTAACTGAGGTGTTATATGGTAGTATTGTTTGTGCAATTTATATTTACATATACTCTTGTTTTCAATATGATTGCTCAGTTGTGGAATTACCTCTACCTATGTCATATTTGCTGCTCATGTCCAGGAAGTACAATTATAAACTTTACAAAAATTGTCAAACTGGGGAAAAATAGGCAAAATTTTTAAAATCTTCATTAAGTTTTGGTGAAATGTGTAGTCTAACCTGTCATATAGACTTTAAGTAACATTTGCTCAGTATTAAATTACTTCCTCTCTGTTCTATGTCTCATATGACCTGCCAAGGGACTTTCTGTAGCTTCCAGCGGCTCATGTTTGTTGACAAAGTATCCAGCCTCTGCCCAACACATCTACAGCACCAGGCCCGCAGCCATAACTGAGACATGTTATGACTTTATTTAATTTATTGCTATCAACAACAGACTTCTATACATGCTTTGTAGGGGAAGTCCTCTTTTGAGCTACAATGATGCGCACCCTGTGGTTTGTTGGATTGATTCATTTCTAATAGTTACACAGTTCTGGGTTTTCCTATTACCTTAAAAACATGCGCAGTAAAATAATACTTTATCAAAGTCTTCCTCAACCAGATCCTGACTCAAATCTGGCGATATCTTTTGTAATCCGGGCTACATTTGCAGCGAATGGTCATTTGAATTAGGTCGCACTGAGATTTAAACCCACAACCTTCTTACTAACTTGTTGCATCCACTGTTCCATTATGAACCCTTTTTTTTAGGTTTAGTAAAATGATTATTTGTTCAATAAAATTCTCCTTACATTACTCTATGGGTTACACAAGTGTTATGGTACATTCGTGTATGTGTTGTTGCTTTTAATTTGTTACTTTTTGTTGCTTTTAATTTTATGACGACAATAAATTAACTTGAATCGTTCCTGCCAGATTTTAGTGATCAAACAAATCGGTTTGAATCAGCACTGAAATAAGAGAATCATCCTCAATCACAAGCCAGCCAGTGTAAAGTGATGTAGTCTGAACTTTCCTTGGGAGGTCAGAGAAACAAAAGGAAGGAGTGCACGAGGATCGACATGAGAAGGAGATGGGAGGTGGGAGGCAGCAGCAGGTGGAGGGATCAGAGTAACTGGATGCTGGTGGCTTGGTTTACCCCACAGCAGACAGACAGCGTTAGATCGCCAGGCCAGATACTGAGGGCTGCGGAGTGGACAACAGCTCAGACCAGCCAGGGTTAGATTGCCCCGTTGGATAAACTACAGTTCCCATATGGGACAGGGGGCAACAGGTAACACTAGAATAAGTGGTCCGCCTGGAGTAAATACAGGTTTTTCTGATGCAGAGAGGAACGGAGCAGCGGCAGGGCAATTAGACCCATTATGTGGCAAAGCGAGTGCAGATGTAAACAAAAATGTAGACATTATATATTAATGATATACTGTTTCTAAAGGCTTTCAGGCTTAAACAGTCATTCATTCTAAACAAATGCAATATAAACATTTCTTACCCGGTAAAATAAAGGTTGATAAATAAATACTTTTAAAGATGCACTATGTAACTTTTTTCTGGGGAGGGTTTGACCATTGAGTTATAAGCTAGAGAGAAGGTAGCCATGGTACCTATAACTTACATCCAGTTCCAGCCGCCGTGTTTTGTTGGAAAATGATCAGAACACATTAGCTAATATGGAGCTGCACTTTTTAACCATAACGCTGTCATAAATACTTTGATAATTTGCCATTTTTGTATTTGTACTTTAGACCAAATTATCATTAACAAATCTTAAAAACATAATTAATTTAAAATGTTTCTTCTTTTATAGTCTATAGGGTGTTAGTGACACACAAAGTTTAATTCGGAATGAAATATATACTAGTACTGTGTTTTTAGGGTGAATATTAGTTTTCATAATTCAGAGGTGAAATTTCCTGACATTTCTAAGACCACAAATATGCCATTTTATGTTAAACAAGTTTAATCCATGAGTTTGATCACAACAGACCCCACAATCTTATCTAGCCTATATTATAATGCATTGGGTTTACCCCCTGCTTGTCTCCACGGAGCTGCTATTGCTTTGACTGGAATGTTCTATCTTCACAGTTCTATCTCCATGGAGACAAGTAGGTGGAGCCAGCAGGCCAAATTACAGGTCAGACTCTGCCCACCATACGGCGGAATCCATACCCAAAAATGTTACATTGTGCACCTTTGAAATGTACCTGATAAGTACATGAGTTACTTTAATACAAAGAATATTGATCATGCTTTCAGAGTAGCAGGACAACTTCAAGAAAACCAATGTGTTGACCTCGAAAAAGGATTTTTGAGTGCGTAGTTAGCTGAATAGAGAACAGTCCTGAAAATAAACAAACCAATTATTGGCAGTAGTGTCTTTTAATTATTGTTGAGTTGTAGGTTACTAATTGAAGCCTCTAGTCATTATTGGAAAGATGGATCATGTAAACTGGAAAGTGCAAAGGCTTTGACATATCTCACTAACCTCTGATGAGGTGCAACTTATAACTGTTGACAAGGGCAGCAACAGTGACCCTTGGTGGGGAGAAACTGAAAGAAAAAACAGGCTTTAGTTGATTATTTAAGATGAAAGGATAAAGACAGACCTTGTCCTGTTTAATAACATACTGTGGTACATTCCAGGCAAATCAGTAAAAGCAGCCCCTCGACCAGAAAAGTTACAGAGTGCAGCTTTTCTGACATACAGCCTTTTCTCACGACATCTGAACTGGGGTCAACAACATCGGGACGTTTGCTCTGGGGTAAGGAAGCCTCACTGGTATGCCCATATTAGGTTAGTGCTTCACCAATGCATTTATCAGCAGCAGGTTGCAGGCCTGTTAAGGACTGAATGATTTATGTTCACATTTTTGTTAAACTACCAAGGTTTCAGTGTGATGTCTCAAACCAGAATTTAGACAGATTTATTGAACCTGATGGTATTGGCAAAAGAAGAAAAAATAAGGGTAAACTAAAATGTCTCTCAATTTAAATTGGACAGGCACAAAGAAGCACATCTGCGTTAATCCCAGGCTCCAAGAACTCTAGGGCAGTGTTTAAAGTTGAACAATAAATCAAAAGTATTATGTCTGCATTTAAAAAAGAAAAAACGACGAAAAAAAAAAAAAAAAAAACTTTTTTGCTAGAAACTGCTGGAGCTGTCAGACACAATTTGTTACAGTCGAACATTTAGATGATGAGTGAATCTGAGCAAAAAAAAAAGACATTTAACTAGCAACATTGAGACATTTGGATTAGACAGTGATAGATATGTAGTGTGAGCTGGATGGGATGTGAGAGCAGAACCTGCAGACCAGAATGAGGAAAGAAGGTACTGTGGAGGTGATGGGTGGAAGAGAACTTTGAATTTGAAAAACAGGCCAATGTCAGGAGAGACATACAGTGGAAAATATGTCTGAGAAACAGGAAGAGTTTGACTGAAAACTGCAGAGCCGTAATGGAGGGGAAATATTTAGGGTTATCCCCAAGATATCTGTGTGGTTTGACTGCTCATAAACTTGTTTCCTGTCAGATATACTGTACCGTGTCTGGTGGGCCTTCCTTCATTACAAACGTGTAAGTGGTAAGAAAGTGTGCTGTGATTCATGAGCTTATATTGTGATACAAAAAGATTTGATCAGTGCCGTTTTTTTCCCGGTTGCATTGACATGAAGCTGCAGTGAAAAGTCATGCAGGAAGATTCTAACACTACTCTAAAAGAGAGAGTTACAACTATTTAAAAGGTACAGTTTGTATCTTTTCTAGTGAGGGTGCGTCATCTCTTTACATGGAGTTGTTATTGCTGTATCTGGAATGTTCCACTGCACATTATTAACTTATTTCGCGTTTGTTCAGTTGCAATATTTTGGAGCAATATTTCATTGCAGGTCACGGAAAGGTTGTGTAGTTAAAGTTGTCCTTTGAATTAAATAGTTTCTGTCTGTCTTTTTTCCCCGGCATTTTGGATGTTCTTTGTACTTAAAGTAAAGTAAGCAGTGCGATTTATTGATGGATTGTAATAAAACACATTTCCCCCAAACTATCTGACATGAGCAGTTCCTTTTCAAATTCCAAAGCTTTATTACTATGTGTTATTGTACCTGCTTCATCATATATTTAACAAATTGACCTGAATATACCATCGAAAGCAATAGAGCCCCAAAATCAACATAAAATATCAAAGCTTCATTCACATCAGCACGACCATAAGTAAATGAATGGAAACTCAGTCATTAATTACTATGAGGAACATTTATGTGGCTCAGAATCGCTCTACTGTTTATCACAGGCATTGTTGATTTGATTTATAGTTGTGGTAATGTGTTCTGAGTGAGCTACGTCGAGGTTTATGGCAACAAAAGATAAACGATTAAAGGAGCAAAAAGCTTATTTATAACTGGTTATTTTATTTTTATTTTTTTAAAGTTTGATTAAGGTCCGAGGCAGGGCTGTTGTCAGTTGATGGTCGTTTTTTTTTTCTGATGCCATGTTAGGGTATTTTGTACATTCTTTTTTTTTTTTTTTTTTTTTTTTTTTTACTGAAGTACAATAAAAACTCGCAAAAATCATATTCACTTAAATCAATTAAATGTGTACGTCTCTGCTTTCCCATCCAAAACAAAAGATCACATATTTTAGTACAATAAGATGCCCCACATGAGTTGCAAACGAATACAAATGGAACGGATTTACCTAAACCAGGTTCTGATACGAGTCATTCAATATTGTATCATTGTAGACCTCAAAATGTATTCACCCCGCATACTTTTATATCATCTCCTTTTGTTGAGTTTTTATGGCAAGTGAACCGCTGAGTTTTAGCTCTGGGAAGGATCAGACAGGTCAAGTGTAGGTTTAAAAATGCCATTAATCTCCAGTGTGAGAATCTGTCTCAAACCATATCTATTTAAACAAACAGCTGGAATACTTTACTTTTTGTGCAGTTTCGGATTCGCACTGAGAACTGAACTCAATCCGGCCCTCATTGGGTGGGTTCCATCTGACTTCAGCAAGCAGTTCCCATGATGAAGAATACAGAGCAGCTATTTTCATCTGAGACTGAAGAGGTTAATAAAAGAAAAGTAACAACAAATAAAATTTATTAAAAAAATATAAAGTAATGACAGAGAGCTTTAATTATGTCAACTGGACAAAAGTTGAACGTTGATCAAAAGCAATGCCAACATCGATAAATTGCAATAATGAGCTGCACGTTATTATCTCCAACAGCTCTGACCCTGACCCTATTTGACCTCTCTTTGACCTCTCTACAACCCCAGGTATTCTCACTTCTTTCTACTTCATGATCATGTTTCTGTTTCAACTTTTGCCCTGTCTAAAGTTAAACAGTATGTACTGTAATTCAAGTACTTTTGGCAGAAGTATTGACATTTTGTAATGTAATAAACCCATAAACCTAATAAACATAACGGCAATTCCCCACAACAAATGTAATAACTAAATTGCCCACAATGTTGATGTGAAATTATTTACGACTGTTTGTGGTAGGAAGTCGTTATTACATTTTGTGGGAAATTATTACGTTTGTGTTTTTATTACAATCAGTTTTATTAAGTTTGTGTGGAATATTGCGTTTGTGAAACATCTGCCTCACAATGATAAGATCTTGAGTTCAATTTCTGTCTCTAAAATATGCACTAAAGAAGAAGAATACTGCGGTTACCATACAAGAGGCAGACCAAAAGGAAGAGGAAGACCAAAATGGGATTTTTGGTTGCAGGAAACGAGGGCATTAAGTTTATAGGAACTATTGTTTGTTTCACCTCTAAAAAGTACATGTGTGGCTTTTCATCACTGCCAAAACTTCAGTTGAGGGACTTTAAATATATCCTAACATTGTTTCTGGCTCATTGATAAACCCGACAGAGCTGAACCAAAGACATGCTCCCGTTTTCCTGCTCTACTGCCTGAATGACTGAATGGACAGATAACACTGGAAGTAAATGAAAGGCGTGAGCTGTTTTCAATGAGACATGGTCAACTGACTTCATATGTGGGTAGGAGTTCCATGTTGTTATAGTCAGAACTTATAGTGTATTTAGCCTGCGTTCTCTCTGTTTTAAAAGGGAACTACAATCACAACTGAACCTGTGTTGTCAGAGCCTTGACAGGTGTGTGCCCTTATCAGTTTATGGACAGGCCATGGCTCAGCACCCTCTCCTACAGACTCACTGAGCTGCAGAGGCCAAACACTGATTCATGATTTGTGCAGGTGCTGGGCTTTAGTAGAGACCAATCGGGATCAGAGAGAGGACGCATCAAGTTTAAACACACTGGATTTCAGCATTGAAACTGGCAACGCAAATGACAGACTCATGTGCATCGGTGGAGTGGGGTTTAGGGGGTTCAAGCCCCAGATGTTTTTTTCAAAAGCCCGTATCAAGTATCAGTTTAACTGCAGAGATTTGCTGATTCTCATCGAGTAATGTGTAATGCCACAGACAAATGGTAATGTCAAATTTAGCTCTGTGGTCTGTGGTATGGGCAACTCGAGTTAGTTATCGTTAGTACATTTTCTTTTGTTCATGTTTTCATGTCGGTGTAATCCCTCATTCATCCAGGAGTGTTCCATTGTAGAAAAAGATTCAGTTGTAGTCATCTGGACTCTGTTTTAGAAACCGATACGTTTTGACTCGCATCCAAAAGTCATTCTCAATCTGTGAAACAAGTCTGAGAACTCCTGTTTATAACCTACTCTGTGAAAGCCCTGCCCACAGGGCGGGACCTCCTGCTAATGGCCCATTGAAACTTAACTGGGATGGGCCTATTGTTTCCTGGCGTTTGGCTGCCTCACCTTGAGTGCCTGTTTAGCATCCGAATGCCCAGGGCGTCTCCATCCAGGGTTTCAGCAGACCATTATAAACAACTGGAAGGTTGAATCTTAAACCTCCATTACGATTTAAAGAAGATTCTCTTTTTTAACAAAGATTGCCTCCTTAACTCCTCTTTCAAACCATCCTTTCTCCCTGCTCAGAATCTCCACCTCCTCACTAAGAGTTGGTCTTCAATAGAGTGGTTTGTGGCTTTGAAAGAGGAGTTAAGTTCTCAGACTTGTTTCACTGATTGAGAATGACTCTTGGATGAGAGTCGAAACGTATCTTTTTTTCTAAAACAGAGTCCAGATGACTACAACTGAATCTTTTTCTACAATTCATGTTTTCATGTTTAAACTTTTCAAGAGTCTGAGATTGCACATTACGTGGTGTATAATACGGAACTTTTTATTAGAGAGCTTTTTTAATTAAAAAAATATATATGTTTGGCCAGTAGGCTTTTTAGACAAGACAGCTGAGCGTGAAGTAGGGATGAGAGAGAGGGGAGGACATGCAGTAAACTGTGGAGCGGGGATTCAAACTCACTGCAGGTGGAGCCTGGCACGTGTGCTGCCACCTTAACCAATCCACCACCGGACAGCAGTCAACAGCAGCAGTTTCATGTGTCATTCGTGCAGATGTGACTCCTAATCCTCTACTCCGCTGTGCCTTTCCCTGAGCACTGATTGGCTGCTCTGTTTTGGCTCTTCTCTACCTCTGATTGGATGCTGGCTCTCTTTACCCGCTGTGTCATTGGTTAGTTCTGTTGAGCCTGTAGAAAGTGGGTGGGAGCGTACACAGTTACACGCAGAAGAAAATGTGATCAAGTCATGGATCTAACAAAACAGCTTTTTCGACATAATTTAACAGACTTTTATGAGTTTTTCAAAAAGTGTATGGCATAAGTAAGATGGACTGGAACAAAGGCATTTGGAACATGAAGACAACAGCACATGAACGTTCAGACAATGAATTCAAAACAAAAAAGATTGTGAGTAAAAATACTTGTGGCTGGCAGTGTATTCCTACAGTATTTACAGCCTTTAAAATACACCAGCAGACAGCAAATATTGTCTGCAACATTATGCAACAATGTACTCCAATAAGAGTAAAGTTATTTCAAAATAATATTACTCAAGTAAAAGTACAAAGTTAGTGGTCCAAGAAATTACTCAAATAAAAGTAAAACAAAAGTATTTGGGGAACTATTGATCAAGTAAGAGTAACTGGATGTAACAAAACAATAATGAATGCACAAAATCTGCTATTTCCAAAGGATCAACACTAAAATGAGACAAACTAAATAATATCCGAAGGAGCAGTGCAAGAAATACACATGTTCAAATATTTAAAAATGCCAGCATTAAATTTGATTGTTCCCTTAAAAAAAAATTAATCAAGTAGGAGTAGGAGTGTCAGAAACCAAAAGAAGTAACATTCCTTGAAAAAGAGTAAATTAAACTGAGCACTACCACCTCTGCTCTTCTGTTCAAACTTTCCTGGAGGGAGGACCCCTGCTTTCAGAAGAGGTGGTCTTTCTTTGCGGGATGAGGGGTTATGTACAAGATTGTTTAGCCTCGTAAATGGGCAATGAGTTGCTAAAATAGAACATCAAAAATCCCCCAGAAAGCAGCGAATAAGTTATAAATCTTTAAATATCCCCCACCCTTTCTTTTCAGTTTAGCCCTGGATGGAATGTCTGGCTCCGCCTCTTCTCATGTCAGGCTCATTCTGCTTTCTGATTCTGTAATGTTTTATGTATTTTTTTTAAACTAAGAATAAATCATTTTATTTGAACATGTTTACCCGGTCTGGGGACACTGGCATCTATGACATTAAAGACCATATGCTTTCCTTTTAATTCCACCTCTTCCTTATGTGTTCACACTGGTCCGAGTTTAATCTAGGTTTTGTCCTGGTGTGGACTTGGTTTGGACCAAAGCTTCTGGATGTCAGGTACAACATAACCTCTATGTTTGCAGTCCATTTACTTTAAATGCACTAGGCTGATTTTCAAACAAGTTTTCCACATTGAACTAAATAAATAAAGTGTATTATGGTCAACCACATTTTACATTTACTATCCTTATTTCATTGTTGTGATTTTGAACTCGTCCACTTCCAGCACCTGCACTGGCTTGTGTTTTGATACATTCCTTCCTTTTTCATTCCTCCAAACCGCCTGTCTCCTTCGGGGTGAGTGATGTGCTTTGGCCATAGTAGGTTCCCATGAGGCAAACGCTCTCCTCTTCCACAACCGGGCCCCGTACAGGGCAGTGTAACCCCAGAACCACACACCAGGCTGGGATCATTTACTGAATTAGCATAAGGGACCGGACCTACAGGAACAGAGCCCCCACTCAAGAATAGAGACTTATTTTTTTATCACTGACTTTGGAGCGGCCATTATCCAGGCTCAGGTGACTGGCTTAGCACCTGTCCCACACTGCCATCATCCTGCAGTGCAAAAAAGGAACACATTGGTCCAGGTCAAGGTCAAATCTATTTGTAATCCACATTTACAACCGGCGTTGCCCAACGTGCTTTACGAAGGAGTAACATACAAGAATACTTAAAAACAATGCAAAATACAAGAACAAGCGCTAGTACAAAGTAAAATCCTCACATAAAGTACAACTCAGCTTGAGGCCAGTGCAAAAAAAGTGTCTTTAATAATGATGATTAATGATTAATAGTAATGATTTAAACATTTTTAGAGATTTTGCGACGGAGCGCTTCTGATGTTTCTAATGAAGCAGCCATAGAAAATGCTCGTCACCTCCAGTTTTGAGGTGAGTTCTTGGGACCTTTAAAAGCAGATCTGTGGACCTCATCTCATAGTTGGAGCATAGGGGGAGAGCAAATCACTGATGGCACAACCCAGCTCCAGGCCATGACAACAAACAAGCCAAACAACAAATGCAAATTTAAATGAATTCATCAGTTGGATGATGATGATGGATGATCTCGACGAGACAAGACATGAACGTCTGCAGAAGTCAGTAGTATGTGTGTGCGTGTTTGATCAGGATATATACGTGTAATATTGAATGATGCATTGTAGATGAAAGAAAAAAATAAAAGGGTGTTGGGCCCACAGATGACTGGGCCGGAAAATGAGACGAGCGAGCACAAGCAAGTCACATGCACGGGCTTTTTAAAGATGCCAAGATTGCTTCCAAGATCAACAAAACAAAATTAATAATAATAATAATAATAATAATAATAATGAGGCTTTACCTGCGACGAGTTGGCCACTGTCCAGGGTGTACCCCGCCTAAGGCCCAAAGGCACTGGGATAGGCTCCAGTCACCCGCGACCCCAAACGGGAACAAGCGGTAGAAAATGGATGGATGGATGAGGCTTTACCTGTTGCGCAGAAACAGAAGTGATATAAAGTAGATAAAAATGTCCTTGTCAGAAGCAGGTTGCAAACAGATAGCTCTGCATTGCCAAATCATGCAAATATACCGCAGCCCAAGAACATTTTACCCACCTATTTTTAGCTGTCTTGGAGCGGCCATTTACTGCAACTTGCCATGTTCACACTTGGACAATCACACCACTCTTGGAGCGAAAGTTCCTTTACATCGACCTTCCTGGTAGTACAATTTGAAATCGATTCTATAGCTGACGGGAAGCCAGTGGAAGGGGGAGAGAACAGGGTCAAGGTGTTCACGACACCTAGTACACATAGTAAAGTCCACAGTAAAATGCATTACAATACTCTAGGGCTCCAACTAACAAATATTTTAGTAATCGATTAGTCTAGAGATTATTCTTTTGATGAATCGATTAATCGAAAGAATAAATAGTTGTTTAGAATGTGGAAGGCCTTTGAATGAGATTTTTTACATAGATAAAGCTGAACTGAAGCCATTTGAGGACGTTCTGGTGCAGAATATACAGACAAAAGGGTGTTTTCAGTAAAAACACAAAATGTACACATTTCCAATGTAATTTTTGTGTGATTATTGCTCTCTCTTCTCCCAGCTCATGGCATGTTTTGGAGTCAATTACATGATTACTGAGATAGTTGACAACTATTTTCTAAGTGCTTAGTTGCGATGAAAAATAAAACAGTCAAAGCGAGACATAATGCATGTGTTACAAACTATGCTCAAACCAAACTGAATGGAAGGAAGTTAAGTTTTGCTGTTATGTAGGACACAGAGTTGAAATAAACTACTCTTTACAACAGAACTAATCTAGCTTGTCTAATGAAGAGCAACAGTCAAGGGTTAGGGTTAGTTAGGGTTAGCCTACAGTCAATTTTTGACTGTAGGCTTACATAGACACTATAGGGCCAAGTGCACAGTCAATAGGGCTCGAGGAATTGAGATGGCCAAATATAACAATTTCAGTTTTCTTTTCACTAAGGTTCAGTTGTAGTCATCTGGACTCTGTTTTAGAAAAAACAAAATGTTTCGACTCTCATCCAAGAGTCATTCTCAATCCGTGATTGAGAACAAATCTGAGAACTCCTGATGGGACCTCCTGATAATGGGCCATTGAAATTATCTGAGATGGGCCATCTACATCCTATTGTACACTGACTTTGGCTCCCTCCTCATTAAGTACCCGATTAGCATCCGAATGCCTCGGGCGTCTCCAGGATTTCAGCAAACCATTATAAACAACGGGAAGGTTGAATCCTAAACCTCCATTATGATTTAAGGGAGGATTCTCTTTTTTTTTAACAAAGATTGCCTCCTTAACTCCTCTTTCAAACCATCTTTTGTCCCTTCAATAGAGTGGTTTGTGGCTTCAAGAGGAAGATGCACAGCTGGTGGGCATCTCTTGTGCTCTGTGTAGTAGTGTTCTGATCACTCCCAGCTTGTGCTGTAGTGGGTGGTTAGAGCCAAAGAGCAGGTACTGATTCGTGTGTGTGGGTTTCCTATATACTTCTGTCTGGACCTTCCCGTCCTCTCCTCTGATAGTGGAACAATCAAGAAAGGCCAAGCGGTTCTCCTTAGCATCTTCTCTTGTAAACCTGATATGTGGGTCCACTGCATTGATGTGCTCTGAGAAGGCTTCCAGCTCTTGTTCTTAATTGTCACAAAGTGTCATCCACGTAACGATACCAAAGACTTGGGGCAATGCCTGAAAAGGAGGTCAGTGCCTTCTTCTCAAAATGCTCCATGTACAAGTTGGCCACTATGGGAGAGACGGGCGAGCCCATGGCACAGCCGTGGATTTAATCGTCGTGCAAATGTCCCCGAATTGAAAGTATGTGGTGTTAAGACAGATGTCTAGTAGTTTGCAGATGTGTTCAGGTGTCAGTTTGGTCCTTTCCTGTAAGGTGGTATCTTCCTGCAGTCTCGTCCTAACCGCTGCTACTGCCTCAGAGGTCGGGATGCAGGTGAAGAGGGACACAACATCATATGAAACCATCAGGTCATTTGGGTCCAATTGGAGATGTTTCACTTTGTCCACAAAAGTGTGTGTGTTTCCACATGATGTTCCGAGTTCCCCACCAATGGTACAACTGAATCTTTTTCTACCATGGAACACTCCTGGACGAATGAGGGATTACACAGACTCTTTTCAATAAGGTTTAAAAATGTAAGTGCACGCCAGTCTTTAACATTCTGAAGACAGGTCTGTCGAACTTAGAATCTGCTTGATTGAAATAAAATGGCAGTAATTAAAAATGTAATATCTTGATTCAAAGGTAAACTGTGTAAGTTTTCTGAAGGAGGATCCACTATCTACATCTTAATAGAGATGTTATTGCTTTGCCTGACCCATAAAATATCTTCTTAAGTAGTACTATGCAAGTAATCACATTTAAATTGAGCTTGAGATTCATTCATTTGCTAATAATCAATTATATGTTTGGGTCTTTTTAATCAAGAGGTTCACAGCCAATCTTCTGACTTTGGAGAAGGAAATTTAGTAAACAAAAGTATGCATAAAAAAATATTGGAAGCTATATTATTTGATTTGATTTGATTTGATAAAAAGCAAGATCAATCAATGAGGAAAATGTCGTATCAAATTCCCCAGCTCTATTGTTAGTGTGTATTTCTCACATACTGTGCAGTGTCCTTGTAAATATCAGCTTGAATAACATAGATGCTCTCTGTTGTCCTCGGGTAGACAGTGTATTGAAACTGAAGTGGAAGAGAAATTTGCCTACAGTAGATAGTTTAATCACTGTCATACACCTCCATTTTTGTTCAGTTGTGGCACTCAATAATATTAAATCATGGTGAAACTTAAATACAGTTAAAACGTCAATGCAGAGCCTATACACACACGCTTGTCGGGTCCACTGCCTGAAAAAATGCTGTGCGAAGATCCACACTGATGCAAATGTTAAGTATCATTAAGAGGGTTGCAATTGAGAAAAGAAAAAAAGTAATTATTGGAGGTTTGTATTGGAGGCTTGACTCGCAGTATTCAGAGTCAAGGAACCTCATTCTTCTGTAACAAAGTGAAACATGTGTTAGATATGTATAATCTTTTTGTCTGGAAAATCATTTTTCCATAATACTGATGGAAACCTACGATCGCTTTCTTTAGTTAGTAAGCAATTACATATCTGGAAAGTTACCTCCTGGGACTTCTGAAGTGGGTGAATGAGGAGTACTGTAGCTAAGGTTGCATATCAGCAGCACTGTCTCACTGCAAGAATGTTGTGTTCTGACTAGGGAAATTCCATGATGAACAATAAAAAAACCCTACACTTTCTCTTCTCCAGCGGTTTTCTGAGAATTTCTAACATAAATTTGACAGAGGACTGTGTGTTGTCTGAACATGACTACCTCATGACTATAGTTGGCACGCTTATATGCTAATTTAAGAGGCTTGTAAAAATGTTGAAACACTTTGGACTCCCTTGTAGAACAAAATTGGTCACAAAGAATTACAGCTTTATTCATTCAGTAAAAGACATCTTCAAGGGGATGTACGCATTTCATACGTGGCAGTATGGAGTCGGGGGTTGCATCCCCCTTGAACTTGACCCTGAAACCATCCCAATCACCAGAAAGACTATGAAACATAAATGCTTCTTGTTGTTGAGGGATGGGGTCTAACTACTTTGCCACGGCAACATATGCGAACAAAGTATATGGTTGATCGGTCATAACAGATAGAGGTGTGTTTTGCATTACTGAGAATACAGTACAAATAATAGCAATGGTTGTGAGCGTACATTTCTGAATCTGTGCGCTGTACAAAATGACATTCCCATGGGAATATAATTTTTCCTTGGGGAATGTCATTAGAATGATGCATTTGGGAATAAGATTCAAATTTAGAATAATCTGGAAACTACATTAAAATTGTACCATGAGATAAACCAGGGAACATGCAGTTCAAATTGAGACTGGTTGAGTGCTAGAGCAACAGCACCATTCAGGTTGTGTGAGGATAGACACTTAACTGTGCCAGTTCTAGCATAGATTGGATTCAAGTTTAGAACATTAAGAACACAATAGGGAGTATGGTCTGACCAAACCAAACACCCACAAAAAACTGTATCAAAATGAAAGGCACCTAAACTCCGGCCACCCAGCTTCATTCTAAAGCCACACATCACTCATTTGAAGACAGGGAGGTGAACATTTTAAGCAGGAAGAAGAGATGGTTTGAAAAAGGTGTGAAGGAGGTGTTTTTGTTTAAAATAATAAAGAGAGCGAGAATCCCTCTTTGAACAGAACAGTGAATTAAGGTATAATCTGCCTTCTGTTAACAACAATATACTCAAACCATGGCAGAAATCAAGCCAGTCAAAGGCCACTTAGCAGCTGCAAGGGGGATGCCAACACAGCACAAAAGGATATAACAATATAACAATCAGCAGTGGAGGAGAGGAGAGGTGACTACAATACAATAGGGGTAGATAACATACATAACATAGACCTACCAGTTTCAGGTAATAACTCAAACCGTACCTTCAGATTCAAAATGACTTCCGTGTGGCAGTTATAATGTACAAAGACCCTATTCTACTACTGGAGTAAATGTGTTCGGATACATTTCTTGCTCTTCCTCCTTTTTCATTCCCCAAAGCCCCAAACCTCAGCCTCTCTACTGCTCCTGTCTCCTTCAGGGTGAGTGATGTGCTTTAGCCATAGTAGGTTCCCAAGTTAAGTTTCTACCATTTGTTGAATGTACTGTAGACTGACTATATAAATGTGCAAATTGAAGGCACCTATCAAGTATCCACAATAATCCTGATGATACACTGATGACTTGAAAGCATTTCATTGTGATGTTGATGTTCTCGTGTAAAAGAGTTTCACGGTTCATTTTCAGTCACTACTGCTTGATCACACTGGAGATAAAGGAGGTCTAAGACTTCAGCTCACGTTGTTTCAAGTCAGTTCAGCTCTCATTATATAATCCACATTTAATAATGAACTTCTTTCATTAACATGTTTGTTATCAGCCCAGGCCCGAAGAGAAACAAACTGTCAACTCATACAAAGGGGCTGTACAGTACAGTAAGTACAGTATGTAAGTATCGGGGTCCCTCTGTTTCGCTCTTCTTCCCCTCTCTCTCCATTTTGCATGTTTGCCCACATGGGCGGAGCTATCCGGTTCACAGTTTGTCAATTTAACAACGGTGGCAACCTGTCCCTGGCTATTATTTGTAAATATTTTCCACTCTGTGTATGGACTTTTTGGGGGATTTTTGTATTCATTTTCCCAGTATTTCCAGTCCATGCCATGGCTCTGGTTTTATGCCTTTCTGGATCTCCAGCTCCATGCCTGCTCCTCTGGAACTCTGGCTCTGTGTTCTTCACTCCCCAGCACTGGAACAGATTCCATTCTGACCCCTCCAACACCGACACACTCCCACAGTGCAAACCCAAACTCAAAACTCATCTTTAGGCTGGCCTTGTGCACTCAACCATACCACCACATTTTATGTTTGAACTTTTGTTAATTCCTTTTTAGTGGGTAAGGTGACCTTGAGTGTCAAGAAAGATGCCTGGTAAATAAAATGTATTATTATCATTAAGTGTTATTCCACAAATAATTAAATAAATGGAAAATAAAATTGGGCCTAAACTGTGAACATATATATATGTGTGCATTTATATATATATGTGTATCAGAATCAGAATCAGAATCAGAATCAGAAAGGGTTTATTGCCATGGTCAATGAACAAAATTCACAAACATAGGAACTTGTCTCGGCATTAAGGTGCAACATAAAAAACTGATCAATAATAAAAACAACATATATTCAATCCAAAGGGCATGCATTAAGAAACAATTTAAAATTACTATAGTATAAAATAAAAATAAAAATAGGCATTACTATGTACACAGGATTACAGGTAAATTTACAGTTGTAGTGCAGAAAGTGATGAATAGTTGCAGTTAAAGTGACAGGTGTTTAGAAGTGTTCATGAGTCCAACGGCAGAGGGAAAGAAACTATTCTTGTGGCGGGAGGTTCTGGTCCGGATGGACCGTAGCTCCTGCCCTGAGGGGGAAGTGTGAGGGAATGTGGTTCAAACAGACCATGTCCAGGGTGAGAAGGGTCAGCTGTGATCCGACCTGCTCGTCCCAGAGCCCTGGAGACGTACAGGTCCTGCAGAGATGGAAAGTCTGCAGCCGATCACCTTCTCAGCAGAACGCACAATGCGCTTGTAGTCTCTGTTTGTCCTTGGCTGTGGCTCCAGCGTACCACACGGGTGATGCAGGAGGTGAGGGTTGAACTGCAATTGATGGCCGTTGTAGAACTGCACCATCATCTGCACTGGCAGCTTGGCTTTCCTCAGCTGCCGCAGGAAGTACATCCTCTTTTGGGCCTTCTTGATGAGGGAGCTGATGGTGGGCTCCCACTTGAGGTCCTGGGTGATGGTGGTGCCGAGGAAGCGGAAGGACTGGTGATGGGGGAGTCTATCATGATGAGGGGGGGATGAGGGGCTGTGACTTTTCTGAAGTCCACGATCATCTCCACTGTCTTCTGGCCGTTGAACTCCAGGTTGTTACCGCTGCACCAGGACACCAGCCGGTCCACCTCCCTCCTGTAGACAGACTCGTCCCCGTCCGAGATGAGCCCGATGAGAGTGGTGTCGTCCGCAAACTTGATCAGTTTTACGGAGTCGTGGCTGGAGGTGCAGCAGTTTGTGTACAGGGAGAAGAGCAGGGGAGAAAGTACACAGCCCTGTGGCAGTAGATGGGTCATCTATATGTGTATATATATGTGATGTGGGTGTGTGTGTGTGTGTTGTGTGTGTGTTTATACATACACGCACACACACTTATATATATATATATATGCACAAACACATATACACACACACACACACACACATATTTATATATATACATATATGTATATGTACTATATATATAATTTTTTCCACAACATTTTAATTTCTTGATGTTTGCCTCTTAGTTGTCGTTGAAGTCACCAGCTGTTTCCTCTGATCTGTGGACGTTTGATGCATTACTTTGTGGCTTCACACACTCTAAACTGAAGATGACCTATCTACATCAAAGTCTTAATCGGACCATAAAATCGGTAAGACATGTCATCACTAGACAAACTCACATCTGACACATCTAACACTGGTGTGTTTGTGGACAGTACAGTGATTCCTCTCAGTAGTGTGTTTCTTCTATTAGCAGCCACGTGAGGGTCATCCCGGGATAACACCAGATGTCAAAAAAGTCCTTTTTATAATTTTTTTTATTTTGATAAAGGATTTACTGTAATGTTATATTATGTAATAATTGTGGAGGAATTTGCACATCTTTCAAAGAATACACCACCTCTGTTACCAACAGAAGATAAGTCTTGTTAAATTTAACGATGCTTTGAGGCAGAACATTGTGAATTAACTCATAGATATAAATTTTTTTCCAATGCCAGGATTGCACCACATGAGGCTATTGGCAGGGTCCTCAAAGTCTGGGGAAAATTCACTTGACAATAATGGACAAAGTGTTACATAATAGAACATCGAGATGCGTTTCAGGCTACATGCGGTTCATGTACTGCATGACTCTGGGCTGGAGGTGACCAATGGACCATTTAAAATAAGCTCAATATGAGATACATGTTTAGAATATCATGCAAATAGTTACATTTATCAGACTATGTGAAGAACTTTTCAATGTTCTTCCACCGAGGGTGCAGTATGGCTGGTGACCCTGGGTTTCACCTGTCTTCGTTTTCTTGTTGTTTATGAATTTACATGATCGCTTTGGCTCTACATATATGGACAAAGAAGTAAAATTTTGGTATTTTGCTGTTGCTGGCCCCGATCCTCACTTTTTAGACATTAAAGGTTTTTGTATCTGAGGAGCTGGTCTGAAAAATTGAATTTATATTCCCCTGAGCTGACTATCCCTGCCACCTCAACAACTGAAACGCTGGACATGATAACTGGCTCTGGGGACATGGAACGTCACTTCACTGGTGTGGGCTTACTTATAGCTCCACCGATCCCCTGTCTGACATGTAAGACTTACCGCATGTACACACTGTACAACAGCCTCAAGGCCCAGACCATTCAAGGAGCTTAAAATTACAGACAGTGCTCAATTCTTTTTAGTCTAAAAATAAAATAGAAGGAATGTCATTCTTTTACCATTTCTTAAATCCTAAAAATTACATTTTTGACGTGACGCTGAACAGTGAACAGTAATCTGCTGTCGGCGTGCTCGCTTCTATTGCACAAAGCATCATGGGGAACAGCCCAGAACTATCTCCAAAACCAGGAAGTAATGCGGAAAAAAGCCAGTGGAAAAAAGCCAGCTGGGGTGGCTCGGGCATCTGTTACGGATTCCTCCTGGATACCTCCCTGGGGAGGTAGACAAAGATTCAGTTTAGTCATCTGGACTCTGTTTAAGAAAAACAAAACGTTTCGACTCTCATCCAAGAATCATTCTCAATCAGTGAAACAAGTCTGAGAACTCTGGTTTGTATCCTACTCTGTGAAAGCCCTGCCCACAGGGCGGGACCTCGTTGTTTCACTGATTGAGAATGACTCTTGGATGAGAGTCGAAACGTATCGTTTTTTCTAAATGGAGGTCCCGCCTTGCGGGCAGGGCTTTCACAGAGTAGGATATAAACAGGAGTTCTCAGACTTGTTTCACTGATTGAGAATGACTCTTGGATGAGAGTCGAAACGTTTTGTTTTTCTTGAGTACAGATGACTAAACTGAATCTTTTTCTACAATGGAACACTCCTGGATGAATGAGGGATTACACCTCTGTGCTGTAGTGTTCTAATCACTCCCAGCTTGTGCTGTAGTGGGTGGTTAGAGCCAAAGAGCAGGTACTGATCCGTGTGTGGGTTTCCTATATACTTCTGTCTGGAGCTTCCCGTCTTCTCCTCTGATAGTGGAACAATCAAGAAAGGCCAAGCGGTTCTCCTTAGCATCTTCTCCTGTAAACCTGATATGCGGGTCCACTGCATTGATGTGCTCTGAGAAGGCTTCCAGCTCTTGTCACGCTCTGTTTCCTTAATTGTCCAACACCAAGTGTCATTCCACGTAACGGGCCAAAGCTTGGGCAATGCTTTAAAAGGAGGTCAGTGCCTTCTTCTCAAAATGTTCCATGTACATTGGCCACTATGGGAGAAACGGGCGAGCCCATGGCACAGCCGTGAATCCATCTGTAAAATTGTCCCCGGAATTGAAAGTATGTGGAGTTAAAACAGATGTCTAGCAGTTTGCAGATGTGTTCAGGTGTCAGTTTGGTCCTTTCCTGTAAGGTGGTGTCTTCCTGCAGCCTCGTCCTAACCGCTGCTACTGCCTCAGAAGTCGGGATGCAGGTGAAAAGGGACACAACATCACATGAGACCATCAGGTCATCTGGGTCCAATTGGAGATGTTTCACTTTGTCCACAAAAGTATGTGTGTTTTCCACATGATGTTCCAAGTTCCCAACCAATGGTGCCAAGATGGTTGTTAATTGCTTGGCCACATTGTATGGGATGGAATCGGATGGGTCAGACCCATTGTGTGCATTTCTGCATTATGAGCAGTTCTGCTGGCAAATCACGATCATTACAACTTCATGGCTGCATTAGGATGTCGGGGATAGCTAGCATTTCACCTTGTCACTTCATGCTACAGCCAGTAGATGGGGCCAAAAGTCAATTCCTGGCTTGGAAAATGCTAGCGTGAATTTTAGTCATTATTTTAATTCATTATTTTAATTGTGAATAGCTGATGCAGAAGCAAGTAAAAATTCAAAAAAATTCAATGAATCAATGAGCAGTACTGTACAGCATCTACACTTTTGCTACTGAGTCAAAAAGTAATAATAAGGGAAACCGCTTTATTTGTCATCATACACACAAGTTGTACAATAAAATTGTTTTGACATACATCAGACAGAATGGTAGTCCTGTGCTGCAGTAACTGTGGGCGACACCATGTTTTCATGTTTTTAGTGATTTATTGACATAGAGAAAACATGCAAATTCCAGAATAAATTTGATTCACGAAATTCCATGTACCGGAATAATCGGTACCTATTCTTCTTTTTTTTCTATAGATGATATATCTACGTATTGTATGTATGAGCTCAAGATTTTTTTAATATCCAATTTTTTTTTTACAAAGTAGTAAACTGATAAACTTTCAAAATGTATTTTCATTTATCATCTCAAATGTCTTCGCTCCATTAATGTTCATTAGTTCTGACAATTTCTTAAAGTTTAAATTAATCAGATCCGTGTTGAGAGTGGCAGATGTGGTCAAACTGCTGGTCACATGATGTTTACGTGGTTGTCGTGATGATGGGTTAATCCAAACAGGATGTACAGATGAGCGCTGATCACGCACAGATTACAGATTTCAGAGGTTTCATTTCAAACTGATGCATTTAGGGAACAGTGGATTTTATTCTCATGGGCTTCATAATTGTCTTCATATGTTCTCACATTCTATGTTCTCAATGTGGGCTGCTGATATGATTGGTAAATAACGGGGTTAGGACATCATCTATGTCTTGCCTGAATCAGCCTTTGTCTTGAAAATGAAACTCAATTCTAATCATATTGCCTTGCATTACGTTACACAAAGTTTTCAAAAGGCCAAACTAGTCATCATTATGTCACCCCCATGGTGATGGCAGACTACTTCTGTAGCCACGTTGAGTTGGTTGATGATTGCTCAAACCTCTGAGCTACGGGTGCTGTTCAAGGTTGCTTTGACCTTCAAAGATGAATGTTTTTACATGTAGACACAAAAATAAAAATGTTGACCATACATAAATTTAGGCCTAATGTGTACCCTTTTCTATTTAAATGTGTAAATGTAAAGAGGACCGGTCACATGTTTGACTCCCGGGCCAGACTGTGCCTTTCTGTGCGGCGTTTGCATCTTTCTCCCCATGTCTGGCTTTCCTCTGGGTGATCCGGTTTCCCTTATCAAACCAAAACATGCACATAGGTGAAATCCTCCAGATAAACTGTAGTTCTGACCAAGATGAGGTCAAGATCTGATGTTGGGTTCCTGGGCACTGCACTGGAGCAACCACTGCTCCTGACAGGTTGACACTTGGCATTGAAGGATGGGTCAAATGCAGAGGATAATTTCCCTCACAGAGACGATAAAGGCTAATCTAATTTAATCAATTGGTTCTTTCCTCTCTGTGATGTGATTGACAGGTGAGAAAGCAAGCAAACAGAATTGGGATGAGGCCTATGATCTAGCCCGCCTGACATCCAAGTGGAGAGGAAGTTGCTACTTTGCCCCAGTCCAGGGTAAAAAGTCACAGTCTGGTACACACAGACTTAATCCGGCCTATGGAGAGATTATTGTGATGTGTCAATGCTTAATTCCCTGCTTCGTCATTCGGGATGCCCCTCCGTCACTGTCCAGAGTGAACACATCCGCTCAGGCTTATGCTGCAGTGGGACAGGGCGAGAAGAGAGGCGGAGGAACAGGATGGGAGCGGATTATCAGATCACCAAACACATCAAGAGAGTGGTTTGCACACCATAAAGAGAAACTGTATTACGGTGTGTGTGTGTGTGTGTGTGTGTGTGTGTGTGGGTGTGTGTGTGTCTGTGTGTCTCTCATAGAGGACTTGTGGACAGGTCAACATAAAGAGACATACGTATAAAGAGTTACAAGAGATGTATTTGTAGTTTTCAGATTCTAGAATGTGATAATGTAATACTCCTGGATGGAGTTCAAGAGACAAATTTATAATTTATATTATATTTTCAAAGAAAATATCTAAAAGCCTTCAATCCCCACTAATGACTGCTTTCCCTCTACTTGTTTGGTTTGTCCTTTGTTTGTCCTTCTTGCATGTTCCAATAATGTAAAGCATCTTTGTGTCTTACACAATTAGATTTAGACAATTATTATTATTATTATTATTATTATTATTATTATTAAAAGGTAAACCTGATTGTTTCCATCAGTATGACATGATCCTATAACTTGCTATATTTCCACAAAACATTTTGAATAGCTACCCCTTACGGTGGTACTCTCGCCTCACAGCAAGAAGGTTCAATACTGTATTGTGACAACATGCACAATATGTAAAATCCTGCAGCCAAGACTTGCACAATGTGCCCACCCGGGAGACATCTGTTACACTGGCAATGTCAAATAAATATGGAAAAGAGTGTCCGGAGTGTCTGCCAGTGTGGTCCAATAGATTTGGTTTTCCATCTGGCCATGTATGATTCATGTCAGCAAAATTGTTAAATTGATGAATAGAAATGAAGGTTTTGTGATTTCTAGGGACAAAGTGTAAAAAATATAATTTCCCTAGATGTTTATGATGTCTGAACAATAATAATTATTCTTTGATTGTGTCTGAGCATGAAAATGAGATTATGTTTTTGTGAAACATTGACTATTGATAAACAACAACCCTATTTGACTCATGAAAGATTATTCTGTGCAGCAATCTGAATTAAGTTCTACACATTCATAAATCTGGAAAGGCTCTCGTTGAAAGTGCGTACTTCCCATTGGGGGTATTCTATGAAGCGAGATTGAGCTAAAGCCAGTCTTATTTGGGCAATGCAGGCTCATTAAATCCTCTGTTACATTCATAAACAGATATACGGTCCATGGTTCCATTCCACAAATGTGGCTAATCAGAGTTGGTGCTGAGTTGCCATAGTAACAAGCACTCAGGTGTAAGCCTGGTTGGGAGAAGGTTAACGGTCAGGATTATTTTAGTTTTGTCTCCAAGAACGTCAAAAGGAACATTCACAAGGTTTAGCCTGTGCACTCTCACACCTGTGTTAAATGACACATCTTTGTCCGAATAAAATTTGAACGTTACTTTTTATTAACATGGCGCCTGAGATTTTTTTTATTCAGCCAGATACACAGACATCTTTCTCTCGACAGATACACAAAGCGCCTCTGTGCACGTTTTGAAAAACAAATTAGTCCGTATCCATGCTTAAATAGACTGTAGTACATCCGTTTGTGCAGCCATTATTGTTTTGGGCACTTTACATTTGGCTTTTGCCCAAACCACAATGCTGCCCTGTGATTGGCCCAGTTCCTCACCACCGGCAGTTCAGCACCAATCAAAATCGATTGCAACAGCAGGAGCTTAACCAGAAGGATTCTAAAGTAATCTTGCTGGAAAAGTTACAGTAAATCACACACCAAAACCCATACTCATCTGTTCACACACATCGGCGTTCATGACTTCATGCACACACTCCGTGATGGCGGAAGCCCACATTCGAATACGCAGTTGTTCCTTACCTTTCAATGGATCCGCTCAACCTCGTTCCTTCCGATGCATCAGCCCGACCCAAGCCTCACCTCGCCCAGCACAGGAGAGCCAGACTGGACCATCCTCCACCGGAATCCCACAGCCCCGGGGGATCATTTCAGCTGTTCTCCCAGGCGCAATTCTCGCTTAGGGTCAATTATCTACTTTCCTTTTTTGCCTTCCCCCACTTCGTCTCACTCACACTAGCTCGGTATCTCACTCACTGGGCTCCATCCACGCTCCAAGGCCAGGCTCCAGTCAGCAGACTGGCGTCTCGCCACGGATCACCCTCAGCTGGTTCAGGACTCAGTTCCTCCCGTGCTCCCGCAGGCCTCCACCGCGGCTCCTCCAGAAGAGCGAGTTTTCTTTCATCATTGTCTCGTTCTTCCGCACCCAGTTGCCCATCAATTCTCCCCTAAAGCACATCTGCGGAGCACTAGGTGTTGTTGCCAGACCTGATCACTCCTTTTAAGTAATTCATTCAGTTATTTGCTTGCCCCTCTAGCTTCCAATTGTTGTCCTAACCGTAGAAGCTGGCATCTCTCGAAGGAAATATATGTATATATATATATATATATTAGGACAACAATTTAAAAAAATGGTTCCCACTCTTTTCTCCTCGGGCATCGAGTTGCCAGGTCCCAATTCCCCATCCCCTCTCTCTCCTTTCTCTCTCCCCTCTTCATGATCACCAGTTTGCTAGCTCTTTTCTCCTTTGACTTCAGGTTGCCAGCTCCCAATTCCCCCTCCCTCTTTCTCCTTTCTCTCTCCCCCCTCTCTCTTCTTTCTCTCCCCTCCCATCTCTCTCATTTCTCCCCTATTTCTTTCCCCTCTCTTCGATAATCAGTTCACTAGATATTTTCTCCTTGGGCTTTGAGTTGCCAGTTCCAACTCTTTTCTCCTCGGGTATCGAGTTGCCAGGTCTCAATTAAATCGGAACTCTCTTCTCAAGAACTTCTCCTCGTGCTCCAAACAACAGCTTCTGTCCCTCTTTGGTCTTCTCAACTTCACCATGCAGATCATTCCCCAGGGCAAGCCCTTCATCTCCCACCTCTCGACCCTAGCGTCTTCTGTTAAATCACTCCACAGCCATGTGATTCTTATCCAGTCCATCAAGTCAGTGCTCCACTTGAAATGCTGTCCTATCGGCCGATTTTGGGGGTTACTTTAAGTTAAGCGGTTTTCTAACCCCCGGCAGTTCCTCCACTTCATCTGCGAGCTTGCATGTCTTCGGCTGCCTTATTTTAGATCGATCCAGTTGGGATCGCCGACCTCCTGTTGGGCCATCTGTGTTCGTGGCTATCCAGTCCAATAACCCGGCAGTCATCGACACCATCAACAAATACATTCAGAACATTGGTTCCCGAGGCAGAACTGTTATTGACCCCAGTTCCTCCATTCTCAACTACCACGTTCCACACCTGAGCCCCGCTCCGGCTGACCTCTTCCTACTAGACCACCTGGTACAGCTTCCACTCCATCCATAATGGCTTCAACCTGCCTTTTCCCTCGTTCAACCTATTCTCCCTAACCTGTTCACGTTTGACTACCAGTCTCTATTTACCGGTACTTAAAGCCTACCTGAGCGACATCCACATTTTTAGGCTGCTCTTAGTCTCGGTGATCCCCGGTCTGCGAAGAGACCAAACAACAATGGTTGTCAAAGGCTTGCATGGGCATGTTCCTTTTCGCCTTCTTCGGTCTCCTCCGCCGCTCAGAGGTTTCCCTGTCCACAACCGTTCTCCTCACCCCTGTATCAAGGACATTCAACCGACGCCTGGTATTCCCCTCAAACAAGCAAGATCAATCACAGTGGTAGCTCAACCACGATCTACCTGTTCAAGCTAAACTCCTTTGCAACCTTCCAGGACTTCTCGTACTGGTTGTAATGTGGCGCCTCCCCACAGGACTCGCTCCTCACTACAAGGCTAGATCGCGTCAGGTTCCGGTTCATCCCATACTTCAAGTCGATCCTTGTCCCCACATTTCCTCCCGTTCCTCCCGGATGTTCTTCCCGCATCGGCGCTGCTACATCTGCCTCCAGTCAAGGAGTAGGTGACTGCCTCATTAAATCATGGAACACAGGTCCTCCATGGCCTTCAAGGTCTACACCCACCATAACCTCCGCGACCTCCAATCAGCCAATTGGCACGGCCTTGGTAGCTTCTTTTGGGGGTACCGAAGCCCGGGAGCCTACAGCCCTCATCGCCAGAAGCCCCAAAATGGAATTAATTTCTATACATTCGTGTTGTTTATATTTCTCGTATGTCAGTAAACACTGTGCATCGTGACTGGGGTTGTGGTCCTTGTTAGTGAAATGAAGATAAGTTTGTTATCTTAAGTTCTGGAGCAGGACCACACCCCTTTCACGCCCCTTCCTGCAGATACACTATTTAAGCATCTTGTTCACACACATCGTGTTCGTGACTTCGTGCCCTTCCCTCTCACCCTCTTTTAATTGTTCTAATTATTCTAATTTATCTCCTAGATGAGGGGTACCAAGGCCCAGGAGTCTGCAGCCCTCATAGCCAGAACCCCCAAAACAGCATTCATTTCTATACATTCGTGCTGTTTATATTTCTCATATGTCAAAAACACTTTGCATCGTGGCTGGGGTTGTGGTACTTGCTAGTGAATAAATGTTAAACACAGAGTGGCTCTATTACATAATAAATTGTGTTTGGGGGAATGTGCTTTGTGGTTGTCTGGGTTTGAATCCGCTGATATTAAAGCTGCTTTTATCACTGACCTTTTCAGTGGCAAATATGTTTCTGCAGAGAAGAGTTGACGCTCAAACCTTTCTTTGTTGAGTAGGGGAATTCCACCTCACTGCAATCAATGATCTGATCTGGTGATGTGATTATGAGCAATTACAGTTGTAAGAACTGTAGAAATTGAGTTTAAATTGTTTTGACAGGCAGCACATGCTGTTTAGTGCCCAAAAGACTTCTTTAGTCATTATAGATGAACAGGTTTATTTATCAGAATCAGAATCAGAATCAGAAAGAGTTTATTGCCATTGTCAATGAACAAAATTCAAAAACGTAGGAACTTGTCTCGGCCTTAAGATATTTATTGTTTTAATATTTCAAGATGTGTTAAGTTGTTGCTGCGGTCGTGTTCATTTGGGAAAAAAATTATATTGGAAGCCTTTCTCTTTCGTAACCGGCTATATTTGTTTATAGTGGACAATGTGGGTGAGTATAGGTTACATTTACAGTATACTGGGCAGAATCAAACAACGAAATGCACTCTTTAAAGAATTCATCCTTTTCCAGTTTTTCTTTTTAGATTTATTTGTAATTGGACATATAACTTAAATACATTATATCACACATGTAAGTTTATTATATTAAAATTAGTCTTGGCCTTGAAATTCATTTTCCCAGAATCATTTTCTTCACCAGCCTAATTCATGGATCTTGTCCTAAGCACTTGATTTGATTGCTACACTGTTTGTCCTGATTTGAACAAGCCAGCCTTTGAACTCTGACAAAACAAACAGAAACTAATCAGAAAGCAGCATGATTTTATGCAATAACACCAATTTAAAGACTGTTGTTACTATTTAAAATATTGTTTACTGTAATTGTCTGTACATGCTAAAATATTTACAAAATAAATAGTTCCCTCCAGAATTTCTTTGTAGGAGAATGAGAACAGGAGGAGGGTCAAGGATCTGGGTCAAGGATTTGACCAAAAAAGATGGTGCAAAGGCCAAAGCACAGCAGCTGTCCAAATGTAATATTTGCAAAAAAATGAGGAAAAAAATAATTGTTATAATAACGTGACTGCAATTTAAAGAAGTATATATATATATTTTGGACATCTTAGAGAAATGTCTTTCACCATACAGTTCAACGTTTGTATCAAGTGTCTAGTGCCCTCTGCTGGACCATAAGAAGAGCAGTCTTGATGCCGCAGTACTGAGTAATTATCGACCCATCTCTAATCTGCCATTTTGGGGCAAAGTCCTTGAAAAGGTTGTTTACCAACAACTCACTGATTTCCTCTTAATAAACAACTAATTTGATGTTTTCCAGTCAGGTTTTAGACCTCATCACAGCACTGAGACTGCTCTTGTCAAGGTGACAAATGACATCCACCTGAAACACTGACGCGGGCAAAGCCTCAGTCTTAATTCTGTTAGATCTGAGTGCTGCTTTTGACACTGTCGATCATGATACTTTACAGAGACTAGAGACTGGGGGGCATCACTGGCACTCGCTAAACTGGTTAAAGTCCTATCTTGAAGACAGGAAGTTCTTTGTCGAAATTGGTAACTGTGTCTCAGACCAGATGCCCCTGACCTGTGGGGTGCCCCAAGGGTCAATCCTGGGACCCCTTCTATTCAACCTCTACATGCTGCCCTTAGGTCAGTTGATACGCAGCGAGAATGTGTCCTATCACATATATGCAGACGACACTCAAATCTATGTTTCACTGACGGCAGGTGAATATGGACCAGTGGATTCACTCTGTCACTGCATCCAACAGATCAGTGTGTGGATGCAAAACAACTTTCTCCAGCACAGACAAGACTGAAATCATCGTCTTTGGCCCACAGAAACAAAGAGAAAGTGTTAACAGTCACCTCCAGAGTCTCGTTCTAAAACCTACAAATCAAGTTAGAAATCTGGGTGTAATAATGGACTCAGATTTGAATTTTAACAGCCACTTCAAATCAATAACATCAGCAGCTTTTTACCATCTAAAAAACATTGCCAAAATCAAAAGTATAGTGTCTAAACCAGACCTGGAGAGACTTATCCATGCGTTTGTCTCTAGTAGATTAGCCTACTGTAACGGCCTGCTCACTGGCCTCTCCAGACGAGCTGTAAAACAGCTGCAGTACATCCAGAACGCCGCTGCTCGGGTCCTGACTAGAACCAGGAAGTACGATCACATTAGTCCTGTGCTCAGGTCTCTGCACTGGCTCCCTGTGGCTCAGAGAATAGACTTCAAAGCAGCTCTGCTTGTATACAAGTCTCTCCATGACCTAGCACCAAAGTACATCTCGGACATGTTAGTGCCATATGAACCATCTCGGACTCTGAGAACCTCAGGGACCGGCCTCCTGCTGGTGCCCAGAGTCAGGACTAAATATGGGAATCTGCGTTTCAGTTTATGCAGCTAAAATCTGGAACAGTCTTCCTGAGGATGTGAGACAGGCCTCTACTCTGGCAATGTTCAAATCTCAGCTAAAAACTGTTTTGTTTGGCTGTGCATATGACTGAAATGATTTTCTTTGCACTCTTCTCTTTATGTCTTGAACTATTATTCTGCCATGTTTTTGTGATTTTAATGCATTTTTTCCTGTTGTGTGAAGCACTTTGAATTGCCTTGTGTATGAATTGTGCTCTACAAATAAACTTGCCTTGCCTTGCCATAAAGTAAAAACATTTTGTCAGATTTTCATGTTTTTTCTAAGTATTACTTTGTTTGCTGGGATAGAACCTGTGGTAAATATATATCATAGTTTTACAGTCAAGTGGCCGTTTGTGAAAAAATAAACAAAAGTTGAAAATTACAGGAAGTAGTGCTGCACTCTAAAACAGAAGTCAATCCATCAAAAATACAGACAATTTAGACGCAACTGGCACATTTTTCTCACAGTTTAAACAATAATTTAACAAAAGAAAGGTGCAATCAGTTATTATTATTTGCCAAAGCATAACTATTGTGTAATATATATGTTTTTTGTGCTTGGTTACAGGTAACATGGATTTACCTGTATGTCTCATCTGCTAATCGTGTCCAACCAAGTAACATCATAAACTTGCAAACAGTTTTAAAATCATCAGCTGCTTTAAAATCATCAGTTTTACAATGATCTGCTGCTCATATCCAACCAAAGTAACATTATGTTTTAAAATCATGAATAGAATAATGCTCACTATGTTTTAGTGAAATGAGGATCGACTAATATTTGCCCAACCAGAGACTCTAACATCCCATATGCACTTTAAAGATTGACTTTAAAACAATCCCTATTTACTTCCTTGGTTTCATTTGCTTACACAAGTATTTTTTCAGTTCCTTGCAATGCAATGTTACAAAATCTTCACTAGAGGGCAACAATGATTGCGCTTGTTCCTCCAGTGCATTTACAAACGCTATACTGAAATAGTAATAAGTAAAAACCTTTTCAGTTGAAACAATGTTCAGCTTTCTGAATCTTTACGAAAGATAAATATATAAAGGATAATATTTGTTCCTGTTGACCTGACATATAACACTGAGAGATTTTAAATGTTTCATTTCAAAGGTCTACATATTGAAGGAGTAGTTACTCACTTTTGATGCAGTTAAAACAAATGATTGTAAGTTGAGTTTTTTTGTTTTTTTTAATCTAGATCTATTTTTTCATGCATACATTTATTTTATCATAACTTGTATTTTACTATTTTATTTTACAATGTTTTTTTTTTTTTTAAATTGAACCATATAATTGAAACAAATTTCTAATTTGTGAATTTTCCAAAAATGTTTTTCTTCTTGTAACATTCAGTATTTTCAGAATATTTTGAAACCCTTGTTTTCGCCTATGTGCTTTTAATCAGAATCCTCTCAGTCTGAAAATTGAATATTTAAATTGTATTACAAAATATAAAAAATTAGATAGATTTTCTTTTAATGTTCAAGTAGTTAATATAATTATTTCTTAAAATGGCTGAAATTTTTATTTTTACTCAACATGCAAGATAAGCAAAAACACACAGCCAGAAATGAAAAAGATTTTCTGTTTTCTGAAATCTGTTTTGGTCAAGGGGAAGAAAGTGCCTTCTGTGGTAAAAAGATGTTAATGCTAAACTATAAACTGTATTGGAAAGCCCCAATGCTGCATTTTCTCTATTATAGTGGTGTTTAGACCACTATAATAACTCTGTGCTGCAGGAGTGTCGGCTCACACAGAGCAAGACGAACTTGGACAGGTCATCACACAGTTAAAAGTCCACGCACATTTCAGTGTGTTCAGACACAAAAGTTGCGACACATATTCTATACAAATAAAGTATAGAGTATAAAGGTCATTTATTCCCTTTTTCTATTAGTACCAACTCGGCTCTAGTCTACTCTACTCTACTAAAGGCGCAAGGCTGTGTAACAGAAAAATGTCATGTCGTTCTATCAGTGTTGTTATTGTCTACGGATAATATAGGTCGCTGATAAAGATGGTTCTGCGCCTCTATATCTTTAGATCTTGATGGTTGTTCTGTCTCTTTCGGAGCTGATTTGATTGTGATGATTTGCATACGTGGCAGTTTATGTAACTGCCTTTAAAAGGATGTGTTTTGTCATTGTTCTGGGAAATGAGGGGCAGATACCTTTGTTAGGGACAGTAAATAAAGATCCACCTTTTGAGAAAGACAAACTCAAACTAATTTTCTTTATTTCTTGGTAACAGTTCAAGCACAAATGCTGGACACTGGAGGACAGGCGCTGCGGGGACAAAGAGAGAGACTCTGAGGCCTGTTTCTGCTGAATCCGTCTAAATAATATCCATGCATTTGAGGTTTATCATATAATCCACAACATAACAGCTTTTCACAAAAGAGTCCTTTTGTGCTCATATTTGTAATTTACAGGTGGAAACGGGGTTCCCTCAACCATCAGAGAATTCAGAAAATGAAAAAAAACATTTCTCATCTCTGTCTCTCTGTATTTTTGCTTATTTTATACATTATAGGTAAAAGTAAATTACATTTGTTTTTAGAAATTAAGCATTGATTTACTTGAACACTAAAACAAAAATCCCTTGGATTTCACTTATGTTTTCTGTATTTTGCATTCAAACAACTCATTGTTTTTTTAAAAACTGAATTCTGGATAGAATATTCAAATACCCATAAAAACACTGACCATCTTCCACATTTAGTTACTATTTGTTGATTTTGCATTCAAACCCATGGGCTGCTAAGGATTGTATAGTTTAATTGTATTAGCACCTTTGGCATGGCAAATTTCAATTCAAAACTAAGTTATGTTTTTAGCGATGAAAAGTATACTCAAAATGGCACCAAACATGAAGCTAAAACCCATCTTTAATATTTCAAGAAAACTAAACAGCCACAACAACAAAATGTTGGATGTGCACACCTCTCGTGCAAGACAAGGGCAGCAACCTTGTGTCTACTCTTACCACCAAGACCGGTGACAGTTCTGAAGATGGCTCGCAGATAGCAGCCAAAACATGTCAAGGTAACTACATCTCACTAACACTAACACGTCTCACTGGATATAAACCAAAAACTTTGTTATTATTGTCAAGTGAGAGTATTTAGGGTCTGTTTCTGTGTCTTTGCGTGTGCATATTTTGTAAATTACATTTTTCTGTAATGTGGCATTCACACGTGTCACAATACTAAATCTTCTAACTCGATTTTGATGAGAAGGAAAATACTCGATTCTCGAGACCACAATGCGAATTTAAAGTGCTCTTATTTTGGTCAAGGTTTAAAAAAAAAAATAGGCTGACATTATCAACACAAAATAATAGTACTTAGTGTACCAGATCGGCAAAATTCAGAAAAATTATTATTTTTAGTATTGATTAGTATTTGATTCAAAATGTATAACTGAAAGTAGGATATAATATGGAATTTTAACACAAGCTAACTTTTTGTTAGTGTTATTTTTCAATCCATCTCGAAAGTACTGCAGTGTTACTGTTGCGTGTGCTCTACAGCTAAAAAGTCACTTATTGCACCTTCACAATCCCATCAGTCATTAAATTGGTGTAACAGTTTGATTTCCCCCCATATGTTTACTCAGCTGAATCCTTGCACATAAACACGCCCCGCGGCTGAGAGGAGGTGGTTTGGCTCCAGACAGCGCAAAAAACCACAGCTGTATTATGCACCGACGTTTGACAAGGTAAGAGTAATATTCAATTCAACTCTATTGCTGACTCGTAGGCCATTTCAAAATACACACCTACTGTACAAAACGTAGATATTCAGATTTTGTTGTTCTTTTCTCACTCCATATAAAATATATGTTATAACTGGGGTTGTTTTTTTATTTGTTGCTTCCTTCAGTTCAAGATTGTCATGAACATGGACACACATTACCCATATTACATTGTGTTATGTAGTCAACTTCTGCGTTTAGCATTGGTCTTTTACCAAAACTTTGAATGCAACATGCCCATACCAGAACTAGAATCATTTTGTCATTAATAAATTATGTACAATTATTCATCTGTTGTTCATTCCTAAAAAAGGCTTGATCAGTATAGATATCCTTATTTGCCCTTGTGGAAAACTTTCTCTATTTGTAGTCTTGTCAATAGTGAATATGTGACTCATTAATATATCTAACGATCTAACTACTCATGCAATATTCAAATTGTGCTATTGTGACAGGTATTGATGTTATTCTTTCTTAAAAAATAATGGTAGAATTGTCACTTCACAAAAAGGTTGAAGATTCCATTGTGGTCTGTGATGTTAGGGCTAAGGTAGAAGGCACACTTTATTGTCCCTGTATCCATGTGTACATTTGATGTGGGGCCAGTCATTAAAAGAGAAAGCTAAAAAAACAGAAGAGGAAGAGGAAAATGGAAGAGGAAGCCGATTAACTTTCTTTTACAGTGTTCTCGACTAACTGTGGAGATCATGCGCAGAAATTCTTTATTCATTAACCTTCATTTAACCAGGTTCTTACCTGTAAACCCACTGAAATTAATACCTCTTTTTAAGGATTTTTTGGGCAATAGGCTTTATTAAACAGGACAGTTTAGCGTGAAATGCCGATGAAAGCGAAGGGAAGGTGCTGCCCGGTGGTCGAGTGGTTAAGGCACAGCAGACATGCCAGGCTCCAAGTGCAGCTGGCCGCAGTGGATTCGATTCCTGACTCCAAAATTTACTGCATGTCTTCCCTTCTCTCTCATCCCCCATTTCACACAGTACTTTCCTGTCAATAAAGCCCACGGGCACAAGATCTTCAAAAAAACTTAAAAAAAAAAAAAAAAAAAAGAAAGAAAAGGGAGGACATGCAGTCAATTGTTGGAATCAGGATTCAAACTCATGACACTGCTGCCAGCTACACATGGAGCCTGGCATGTGTGCTGCCGCCTTAACCACTCAACCACCGGGCAGCACGGGACCTGGAGCAAAGGGAAGAACACGACAACACACAAATAATAAAAACATTTAAGAAAATAACTAAAAACAGACTTTACATTTAAAAGCACAGATCATTTTGAAAGGATTCTCTTACTTTGTTTTTCAAAATTGCTTGCAAACCCTTAAGTGTCCGAGCTGCAGGAGCATCGTAGAAAAAAGCAGTCAATTTTGCATTGGGCACTATCAAGCTATAGTGTGCATAATGCGTGAGCACAGGGCATAATGTCTCACTCTGCACAAGGGCACACAAGTAGGAAGGTGTACATTTACATATTGTTTTATACAAGGCATGTCCAAACTACGGCCCGGGGGCCAAATGTGGCCGTCAGACCAATTTTTGTTGGCCCTCCGGCTTCCTGCTAAGTTGGTCCAAACAGCAAAAAGTAGTACTTTTTACTGTAAAATTGGAAAAGCATTTTTACCTTATATTAATGTTCCAAGTCTTATTAAAGGTGTGGAGACTCATCCAAACTATGTAAAATGCAAAATTTCGAATGATTAACTTCATTGTCGAGTTGTCTATGGCCCTCTGCTCCGCATAGGTTTCAAAATGCGGCCCTCAGTGAAAAAGGTTTGGACACTCCTGCTTTATACAATAAAAGCATCCAATGTGTGAACCTCCTGGCACCCAAACAAGGGCATCCAGCCTTGGCATAGCGTTCATAGTGGTGTGAACACCGTGTTTTTTATGACAACTCAAGAGTAATCAAGGAGCTCTGCTCCCTCCTCATAGCATGCTCACACCAGCAGTGATAAACCCACCTTCCTGAGCCTTGTTTGCTCTTGTGTTGATGATAGAAACGTGTCCATGGTGTTGACATATTTAATCAATTATGCTAGCATTTCTGAGTTTTCTTTAAAGACTGTCTAAGTGCTGTTCTGTTACCATACAGGGCTCTGACTGTATGAACATATAAGTTACAACATAATTAGAATAAGCTGACTGTGTCCCATATGTCGAAAAATGAACTGTACATCTTTATATTCTTAGCAAAGAGAAATGTCACCCAGCATATGATATGTTGCTGTGTGCTTTTGGATTCTTCTGCCTTGGTAAAATGTCTCCTGTATGTTCAACTCTGTATAAAGCTCAAGGAACTAACAACTGTCTGAAGGACATCTTTTAAGTAGCATAAAAGTTGACACCGGTTCAAAACTGTGGAACAGATTCTCTGCTTCTGCTCTACACTATTTATATGACCCGGAGTCTAGACGTTTCAAAGACTTTTCTGTATGTAAATACAGAGCAATCATGCATTGAATCTGTACAAACAAAACTCCTAGAGAAAGCCAAGGGCCCTTTTCCAAATCACGTCCTCCTCGCTTTTCCCATGCACTAATTTCCTTATTTTCCCATTTCTGTGAGGAGTCACAACTGTAATATTAGTAATGGAGCCATCTGGGTTAAGAACCACTGACTGTCCACCGTAAAGGCCACTTAGACACCTTTAAAGAAAACCAGCATACATTTAGGGTCGAGGTCTACTTTGTGAGCACGGACTTGGTCGAGGACTACCTGTTCCATTAGCTAAAATGGGCCTATAATTACATATGTACCCAAATTACATTACATTACAACTATTAAACTGTGAGTAATTATTTGATATAAGTGTATGTGGGGCATTTATGTGTATTTTGGTTTTAATGTTTTTATTTTTAAAATAAAATCATGGCCTAGGAACCCTAGACCTTTTGTCCAAGGTCTGTCAAATTTGTCCAATTTCAAGTCGAGTCCAAATGTAATTTTTTCCATTTTACGAATTCCCATTATGATGTTAGTCCAGTCCTTGATCGTCTGTGTATTTTGTGTCATCCATTTTTTTGTGAGGGCTTTTTTCGCTGCTGCCAGGAGGATGCTCAAGAGATAACTGCTGGTTGTGTCTATGGCGGGAGTCCTGAGGCCCAAATACATAGTTCTGAAATCCATTGGGATGGTGGGATGGGATCTGTAAGGCTTTATTGATCTCAGTCCAATATTTGTGAACAACAGGACACCCCCAAAACACATGATAGTGATCTGCCTCCTGGCTGCCACATCCTCTCCAAGCAATGAGCACTTTAACATGGGGTTATAAATAAGCGAGACATACATATTCCCTCCAAACATGTGATCCCGTGGTCCTCCACCGAGACGCACTTACCCACCCACTCTTCATCAGCCAGAACAAAGTGACCCTCTCGTTCCCATTTACCCTTAATGTAATCAGTAGAGTGAGTGCTCAAATTGTTCATACATTTGTACAATTTATATTAAACGCTTCAGATTTTTAGTTCGGAGGTATATGCTTTAATAAATATTTCAGTCAAAGGGCTATGATGGTCATCATTATTTTTGATTTCTTGATTATAATAACTCCTTATTTGTAAATACCTCAATCAGTCAATCCATCAATCACTCAATCCATCAATAAAAATCCTGTTTCTCCAAGCCAAAGGATTTTTTCAACTCTTCAAAGCTCTTCAGATGATTCTACTTTACAATCTGGTAAAATACCTGTATAACTTTTGTTGTCCAGAGTTTGAATCTTGACTCTGTGCTGTTAGCTGTAAAATTTTGATCGTAAGCCAACCAATTTAAGATTTCTCTGTTTAGTTGTCTTGTATGTCTTGATCGGCTCCTTCCATGTTGCAAGAACATACTTCACCCAAGGGTCATCTGCCAGTAAGGCCTGCACAGGAACCCCCGGCACAACACGACTCTCAATATTTTTCCATTGAGCATATTCTGGGTCACACCAGTACAACAATGATCTGATCTGATTTTAGCAGAGATGAAGTAATTCTTTAGACAAGATAAAGGCCAACCTCCTTTTTCTTTTGATAAGTGCAAAGTTTTGAATCGGATACAAGGTTTTTGTCTTGCCATACAAATCTAGAGGTGGTTTTATTCCACTCATCAAACAGCCAGTCGGGGATGGGAATTGGAGTAGCATAGTAGTAAGTAGTAGAAAGAATACGTGTATAATTTTTCTTCAAAATTGTTCGTAGAGCTTTATGAAGGACCACACCCAAATATCTTTGTGTATCTAATTGCCATTTAAAGAGATAGCACTTTCTAAAGGGCAAAGGGATTACAAAAAACATAATTTCAGTTTTTCGTACATTTTCATACAATTTGTATTCAGACATTGGGCCAATTTTTTTAAGAAATGCATCACATTGGGTAAGGAAATTTCTGCTTTGGTCAAATATAATAGAACATCATTTTTTTATCTTTCAGTTTACCCCATCAATTGTAACACAGTGAATTGTTTTTGTTTGTCTAATGCTGTATATTGGGCCAATGGTTCCAAATACAAAGCAAACGAGGCACAGCCCTGTCTAACCCCTCTTTCCAGAGTCAGCAGATCTATAAGGTAACCATTGATTTTAATTCTTGATGTTGTGAAGAATCCCAATATTTTTAATAATATGTCATCTATTTGAAATTTGTTTTGCACTTCAAATAAACAAGGCCAGCTAACAGAATCAAATGCTTTCACAGCATACAAACTAAGGATTACATACTAGGGATCATCTTATGTTATCTTGTGTCTGTTAATAAATCCTGTCTGATCATTGTGGATCAAATTTGCGAGAATTAGTTCCATTCTTTTGGACATAATTGAGATGTATATATGATAGTCCACATTCAGAATAGAAATAGCTCTATATGAGGCACAATCAAGTCGGTCATTCCCTTAAAGAAGATGGCGTCTTTTAAAGATCCTATTTTATATTTTATTTGTCCCGTTTCATAGTCTACCCCAAGGATATAGCTGATAATTATAAGTGTTGTGCAACACCCATAAAATAATAGTTATAAAATATCACCCATACCTTGGACCCCGCTCCCCTACCCAGAAATGCAAACGGCTTAGTTTGAGATTCGCCCCCACCCTCGCGAAGAGCGATCCGCCTCCCCCGCCCAAACCGTGATGTAGTCTCAGCGTGAGCGTGCGTTCCCCACCCTCCCCGTGACGTAGCCTAGAGTGGAGATGGTGGTATGTAAACAGAGGTACATGTCAGCGGCAGCAGCGTTGGAAGCTAGCGTTTGAAGCTAATTGTGCCTATAAAATTGAGGGTGTCCAAAAAAGAATACATTTCATCTTCTTTAATTTCTGAGATTTCAGAAAAAAGTTTTTTATAAAAAAGATTCAAATGCTGATTGAATTTGTTTTAATTTTGTTAGGATTGCATGACTCACAAAACAAAACAAAAACTCTGTCTCGTATTTTCAAACTTGATCTTTCCGCTTGTTTCCAGGTTAATCATTTAGCCACTTTTGTAATACCTTTGTTTAACTATTTCTTGTGAGATCAAATCATTAATATCTCCTCTTATCTTTTTAATTTTCTGAACACCAGAGGATTTTGTTTACTTGCAGCAATTTTAGCTTTTTCTCTGTTTGTTTCTTTTGGTTGAAGCACTAACTGAAATAAATGTATCACCTAACAGGTATTGAAGGATCAGAATGAAGCTGACAGAATTTGCAAAATGCAAAAGAAAAGGAATCGTCTTCCTGCTGGTGCTCACGGCATCTGTCCTCCTTCTGCTCAGTAACACAAAGGTACATTTTAAGATTGAAGTGAAATACCCAATTGTTGGTGGTTTGAAGATACCTCTCTTGAATGAGCTGGGATGCATCATAAATTATGTTCTAAGGGACATAGGGGGTTTCGGATAGTACGTTCACACTGCGTGTGGGACACACGTGTCCCAAAAATAAAGTCACCAGCAGATGCGCGTCCGAGGCGTCCAGCGCGCTTGCGCAGTGGAAGGGCTGTGTAGCAGTTTCAGGTTAAGAGAATGGCTTTGGTGCATTTACTTTACAAAGTCCAAAACCGGAGGCGACTTGACTTGGTCCCGCAGATACTTCAGAGGGGAGCAGAGTTTAGTGAATATCAGTATTTGCTCCAAGAGCTGTGTCTGGCTGATTCTCGCTGGCTCAAAATGCAGGATTCACGCCGCAAAAACGCTCAAAAACGCTGGCTTCCCAGGACGCTCGTCCACACAGACTTTGAATGTAAACTGAACGCTTTGACGCCGCAGTGTGAACGCACGATGAGATTGATCAGATCCTGGGTTGCATCCCAGCAGCTCCAGTCCATTGGCTAGCATTCTTTAATCAAGAGACCAACATGGTAGCTTTTTCCGCTGCGTCTTTGTTTAAGCATATTGCTATCCTCTTAGCTGCTTCAGAGATCCCTAGCCCCATTAGAGCTTTACTCATGGAATGTCCAGCAAATCCTCTGCAACCCATTTAAATTGGCTCCCACTATGCCCACCAACCCCCAATTTCTGCACTGCTCCTCCCTCGTGAAGCTCGTCCATCTTCTCCTCCCACATCATGGCTTGTTTGGTGGAGTCATTAAAGATCCTCTGGTCCAGTTGTCGAGTGGTTTCCATGATGTGACTCGGAAAGTTAATTTGCTTGCCCAGGTCTACACACTGCCGATTCACTTTTTGCTATGTTACAGTCTTATTTCAAAATGGATGAAGTTCATTATCCGCCTCAAAATTTCTCAAACAATACCCTATAAAAGCAATGTGAAATAAGGTTATTTTAATTTTTTTGCAAATGCCTAAAAAATAAAAAAAAATAGCAAAAAGGCAACAAAAAAAAAGCAAAAGTACATAAGTATTCACAGTTTTTACTCAATACTTTGTTGAAGCACCTCTGGCCTTAATTACAGCCTCGGGTCTTTTTGAGTATTACGCTACAAGCTTGGCACACCTATTTTTTGGCAGTTTCTCCCTTTCTTCTTTGTGGAACCTCTCAAGCTCTATCAGGTTGTTTGGTGATCGTCGGTTCATAGCGATTTTTAGATCTCTCCAGGGTATAGTCTGGGCTCTGGCTGGGCCATTCAAAGACATTTACAGTCCTTATTATAGTTGTAATATAGGACATTTACAGTCCTATATAACAACTAATTTACAGAGTTGTTATGTAGCCAATCCTTTGTTATCGTGGCTGTGTGTTTAGAGTCGTTATCTTGTTGGAAGATGAACAAACAAGACACAAGTCCGAGGTCCAGAGCGCTCTGGAGCAGGTTTTCATCATAGATGTTGCAGTGTCTAATTATGTTAAATATCTAATTTAGTGATTTGGAAGATAAAACGGGCCACCAGAGAATTCACTCATTAGCTAAATATTCACTGTTCGTTCAGTGTGGAGTGAGAGTAACGGTTTAGTGACTTGTGCAGTAACCCTAAAATCACAAGAACCAGAATTCAGGTAATCAAATTAGAAGTGTTAAAACAGCATAAAAATACTCAACAAGTCAAGTTAATAAGCTCGAGCACATTAAACTTAAATGTAGTTGATGATGTAATCATTGACTGAGGTTCGGGAGCGGGACCACGCCTCAACCTCTTACTCCTCCAGCAACCACGCCTCCACTCTTTAACCACACCTCTAATTACCCAGAAGCCCTATTTATACAGACCTATCCCTGCATTTCTTGTTGTCTCTGCTCTCTCGACCCCACCCTCCCACCCCATGTCTCTATCGTCTTCACCTTAACACATTACCATCTTAGGAGGGGGGGTTTTGAATCGGCTGGGCTGATTACCCGAGACGGAGTCCCCATCCACAGTCTCTCTACGCAGCCAATTCTAATCGATCCATCATCGATCCATCATCAATCTATCATCGACCCATCATCGTTCATCATTGATCCATCATCACTATTATCAATAAACATTCTCTCATATCCCATTCGTTGTGGCGTCGTCCCTGTTAGTGAAATAGAAGGTAGGATTTGATTAAACAGGTGTTTCAAATATATGGTGAAACTAGAAGAGGGGCTGTGATGACAAGATATCCAATGAGGGAAGACTGAGCTTCTAAAATCTGCAGCTTTAGAAAAACTATTTTAGTCCGTCCAAGTAGAATATCCACAGAAACCAGATGTTGTATTTCAGGAGCGTATGAAGCATTGGTTTATCGCGTTGTGGCAGCCGAAGTTCGCTGACGATGGCTTTTAAACAAAAATAACAAATTAACGAATAAACAAAAAGGTTAAATGTCGATTGAAAGGCTAAAAAGTAAGAGTAGCTAACAATAGTTGGATCCTTGGGAAGCCAAATCGAATTCTTAACATGCATAAAACGGCCTCCACTGGTGACAATAAGTGGTTAAAATTTCAGGCCTGGCCATGGCCTAGGTCTAGCCCAGATAAGACAAAAAATGTAATCTGTGAGAAGAAATGGAAATGGGGGAAAATAAATGAGAGCTCTTGTCATTGACTTCGGGACTTTTGTCTACAGCGCATCTACAAACCCCAGTTTATATCATCATTTCAGCACATCAGAGCTTCATTTCTGGTGATGAGACGAAACAGAGACTTCTCTTCATCTCCTGTTTTGTGCTTCAAAGAGACGTGGCTCAGCGAGCTGGTCCCAAACTGTGCCGTATGGCTGGAGGGCTTTGAGCTTCTTCGTGCGAACAGACAAAGTGAAAGTCACCACTCTCCGGGGTGAAAAACATGCAGCGGAGGAGTCTGTTTTTACATCAACCGATGACCAACGCCTGGTCATCGGTTGTGACTGTGATCTCCAAGCACTACTCTCCTGATATGGAATATCTTTTCGTTAACTGCAAACCATTCTACTCGCCATGTGAATTTGCTTAATTCATTCTGGCTGTTGTTTACATCCCACTGAGCGACCACGTGCAGGAGGCACAGCGCACGCTCGCGGACCAGAGTGTGAAGGGTACCTTCCCAGAGTCCTTGTGTATTATCCTGGGTGATTTTAACAAGGGGAATCTCAGCCACGAACTACCAAAGTACAGACAGTTTATTAAAGTTCCAACCAGAGAGCAGAGCACATTGGATCACTGTAACACAACAGTTAGCAATGCCTTCCTTTTGTAGAGACATTCTTCCTACAATGTCTCTATCCATTGCTGCATTCATCTTTCCATTGATTCAAACTAGTTTCCCAGTTCCTGCCACTGAAAAATATCCCCACATCATATGCAGACAGCAAAGATGAGATGCTATTAACCCCAAACTGGACACCCTCCGACCCCTAATTGCAGCTAGAGATTTTGTCAGAACCTGTTCAAACAATGAACAGAACCGGTGACAAAGGCCAGAGTCTAACATGCACTTGGGACAGGTTGGACTTACGCGAACATAGATCCTGTTCCAGTTATATGATGACAAGACAGTCCTAAGCAAAGGATTCCGGATCCAATACTCCTGGAGCAGTGCCCCAGGACATATACATACATGAACGTGAAACATACATTCATTAAAATGAACATATATGATATACATGCTGTAAACACGCTGGATTATAGTCATGGGCTAATTTCCATCCATTGTCCCGCATTCACTCTCACAAACACACTCTTCTTCATATGTCAGTATACATGGAGACTGAAGGCAAGGTTGTGAAGTGTCTTGACCAAGGACTCAACGACAGTTTGCACTACTGCCACAATGTGGCGCCCGGCATTCCAGTGCTCTCCCTAACCACAACTCCTCAGACAAGGTTTAAAAAATATTATAATATACTAATTCTGCCACCAAATTGTGTTAAATGTCTATGAAATACCCCCATAATCATCTAAGTGTAACTATAAAGCAGTGCTTTGTAATGGGGGCCTTTAAATGGATCATAAGTGTTTATTAAATCAGTGGAATTGGCATTTTAAACCTTTTTCACATTGAACTTTTGGGGACCTCAGCCTCTCATTCATTCTCATCAGTGATTTTTGCTTCTTTTGAAAGTACAGTGGGTACGGAAAGTATTCAAGCCCCTTTAAATTTTTCAGTCTATGTTTCATTACAGCCATTTGCTAAATAAAAAAAAAGTACACTCAGCACCCCATCTTGACAGAAAAAAAGCAGAAATGTAGACATTTCTGCACATTTGCAAAAGAAAAAAATTACAAAAACTGAAATATAACATGTTCATAAGTATTCAGACCCTTTGCTGTGACATATACAACTCACATGCTGTCCATTTCTTCTGATCCTCCTTGAGATGGTTCTACTCCTTCATTGGAGTCCAGCTGTGTTGAATTAAACTGATTGGAATTGATTAGGAAAGGCATACACCTGTCTACATAAGACCTTACAGCTCACAGTGTATGTCAGAGCAAATGAGAATTATGAGATCGAAGGATCTACCCAAGGAACTCAGAGACAGAATTGTGGCAAGGCACAGATCTGGCCAAGATTACAAAATAATTTCTGCCGCACTCAAAGTTCCTAGAGCACAGTGGCCTCCATAATTCTTAAATGGAAGAAGTTTGGGATGACTAGAACACTTCCTACACCTGGTCGTCTAGCCACACTGAGCAATCGTGTGAGAAGAACCTTGGTGAGAGAGGTAAAGAAGAACCCGTATATCACTGTGGCCGAGCTCCAGAGATGTATTAGGGAGATGCTGAAAGGTGCTAAAATGACAAAGGACTGGCTTCGGAACAACTCTGTGAGCATTCTTGACTAGCCCAGCCAGAGCTCTGACCTAAACCCGATTGAACATCGCTGGAGAGACCTGAAAATGAATGTCCACCAACATTCACCTTCCAACCTAATGGAACTGGAGAGGATCTGCAAGGAAGAATGGAGGATCCCAAAATCCAGGTGTCAAAAACTTGCATCGTTCCCAAGAAGATTCATGGCTGTACTAGCTCAAGAGGGTTTCTCAATACTGAGCAAACGGTCTGAATATTTATTTCCATGCGATATTTCAGTTTTTCTTTTCTAATAAATTTGCAAACATTTCTACATCTCTGTTTTTTCCTGTCAAAAGGTGGTGAGTGTACATTCATGAGAAACAAAAATTAACTTTTTGGATTTTAGCAAACGGCTGCAATGAAACAATGAGTGAAAAATTGGGGGGTTTGAATACATTCCGTAGCCACTGTATATTATCTACGTGTAAAGCAGTTCAGAATGTTGATTGATTTGATATACCGTCCATGAAAAAACATTTATATAAAGAGCCTCATCTGGTATTTCAAAACATTTTTGGTATGTCAGCAGTCGACCGGTGTCGATCTACATTGGAGATTCTGGCTTAAACTTATTGGTCTGCATGAGGCTGCTTGGCATTTTTTCTACGCCCTCATTGGACACTTACGTCGATTATCCAGACAAGGCGCAACTAAACTCGAACGCACCTATATTTTCATGTTTGTCACATCTTTGGTCACATGACCATTTAAATAGTGGTCACGCAACTGGTGTTTTTTCACTTGCCCTGATGGGGACTCAGTTGTGAGCTGAGATTTGTCGGCATAAAATGAAACAACACTTAAAACAGAGTGATTTGTTTGTCTCCTAGCATGTCCTCCCCAAGCATATTAGCAATGAAAGTTAGGTTTGCTTGTGATGTGGTACATAGCAACAGGCTCTATGATAAAGATGTAGATGATTTATTTTTTCTGTTTTTAGGTCTACAACTTCAAAGCACTTACTGTCTACTTCACACCTGAGCTCTTCACCAGATTGAAAACAAAGTCTAAACCTGAGATCCAGAGGTGCAGTTATAAGTACCTCTCTCCAGAAAACACAGAAGAAGGCCGCAGACTTCTGGATTCTATAACCTGGCCTGAAACCCTGCCTCTGCCCAAACCATTTTTACTTAATTTGACAACTAGTGCTTCCAAAAGCATGTTCACCACTGTGCCTCGAAGAGGAGGCTGGCGTGTGGGAGACAAGCTGACAGTGAGGATCCAGGTGAACGATTACCATGGAAACTCAAAGAAGGGTGGTGGTGACTTTCTTATTGCCAGGCTCCAAAGCCGGGAGCAAGGTGCAGGTGTAGTGGGACAGGTGAAGGATCACCTCAATGGAACGTTTACTGCACTGTTTCCTCTACTTTGGAAAGGGACAGCAAATGTAGAGGTAAGAATTTCATGATTATACCCACATAAGATAGATATCTTAATAATAATAACACTCTTATTTACAGCTGTTATATGGACAGAAAAATATTGCACAGGAATGATTGACATTATGTCACGGTATTGCACATGATGATGACAGTATTGCACAGGATTATGAAAGCTGAATGACACGTTGAAGAAATATGCCCGGTTCTATTAAACTCGGACAACTGCGTGTTCAGAAACTGGAAGAGGAGTGAGAGTCAACAAGATCTACTCTATCAGTTACTAACACATACCAGCGCTATAGATGACCAAGGATTCATGAGTTTTCAAATACGCATTATTTTATTCTCCTAACAAAGTCATCTATACAGACGTCTGGACCTCACGGGAGCCTCACACTCGTTACTTCGCGTCTTCATAGCCCGGAGAGTAACGGGCATCCATATTCTCCAGTATTTAAGACACAAAAATGAATATGCATGAACCTAAAGCTAACTCCTTGTTGTAGAGCCGGGATTGGCCCAGCGCCCATATGACCCCCTTCATGGTCTCCACCTTTTTCTCTTTGTCTGCTTGTGTTACTGAGACTGTCACACCCTAGGAGTCACAGTGGAGAAAAGACAGCCCCACAGAACAATAGCGAGCATAACATTGTATAATAGTGAATATATGATCAATACATTGTATAATGCGAATATCTGATCAATGCACAATATGTAGTTCTCTTCAACGTCAGACTAACAGAGTTTGTTGTAAAGTCTGAGAGCAGCAAAAGGAAAGACCTGTAAAACCTCTCCTTCACACAGCGAGGGTGGATCAGTCTGTCACTGAAGCTGCTCTCCAGAGCGGACAGAGTGTCCTGTAGGGGTGAGACCGATCGGTCCAGCATAGACATGAGTTTAGCCAGGACCCTTCTGTCCCCCACCTCCTGCACCGAGTCCAGAGCACAGCCCAGGACGGAGCTGGACTTCTTGATGACTTTGTCCAGCTTCTTCCTCTGCCTCTCTGTGATGCTGCTGCTCCAGCAGACCACACCGCACAGGAGGGCTGATGCCACCACCGAGTTGTAGAAGGTCCTCAGGAGTGGCCCTGTCACGCCCCTGATGAGTCCGATGGTGGCAGAGTCATCAGAGAACTTCTGCAGGACGCAGCTGTCCCTGTCGTGTCTGAGGTCTGCAGTGAAGTGGGTGAAGAGAAAGGGCGCGAGGACGGCAGGTACCCACACTGCAAGTCCGAGTGTCAGAAACAGTGCCGGGCTCTCACAAACTGGGGTCGGTTTGTGAGGTAGTCAGGGTCCACTCCGCCAGGTCATAGTCCACACCAGCCTTCTCCAACTTGTCGGTGATGAAGGCGCTGGAGAGATAAAAAATAGAATCCTCACAACACTGCCAGGCTTCTCCAGGTGAGAGAGAGAGTGGTGCAGCAGGGAGATGACGCCGTCCTCCACTCCGATGCCAGGCCGGTATGCAAACTGCCGCGGGTCCATGGCTGAGTTCACGGTGGAGCAGAGGTGGTCCAGGACCAGCCGCTCCAGAAAAGGGAGTGTACAAAAGGCCTGTGATTTCTGTATTCCCATGAGTTAGTTGCTGTTGTCGGGGTTCAGTGAACGTGTTCATAACCTGTATGCACCTGTTCGGTTCAATAAAGCTCCTGAACCCTTCTTTGCGTCTCTTCGTGGTTTCCATCGGTCCGGTTATCTGTCCGGGCCTCAAGTGGTGCTCTGGCCGGCACTCCAGAGCAGTGACAGCTAAAAATCCAAACCAGCGCCTCACAGTCCAGAGAGTCCAGGGACGTCTCCCCAACAGGGAGATAATACATAATTTTATGATAGTCACATCCTCAGGAGTTTGTGCAACTTCCTCACACTGACACTCCACAGTACAAAACGGACGTGGGACACACCATTACGGTACATTGGTACAGTGGTTAGCATTCAGGACTTACAGACATAAACTTCAGAGTTTGAGACTAGTTTGTGTGTCAAGACTTGCCCTGTCCTTCTCAGGTTTTGCTGCATTTCCATAGTAAGAGAATAAAAGCACACAGAAGGTCAATTTCTAAATAAAACCTAAAATCCTCGCTTTTATCCCAAATGTTTTTATTTTATATTCATATAAGTCTGTAAACACAAATGCATTAATAATACACATAACTGTCTTCAGTGACCTAAAGAACCTAATTGGAATAGCTTTGGCCTCTGATGCTGTCTAATTTACTGTAATTATAATTAGAAATAGTTACAAGCTATTTACAGAGAAACATCAGATTTTGTCTTTTGTCTAAAAAGTCATTCCGACCTGACCACCCGAAATCATTCCCTCACGCACACCACATTCATACAAGGCAGGGAAGGTGAAGTATCTTGCCAAAGGACAAAACCACTGTATGTATTGGTTAGAGCTGGCACTGGACCAGTGACCATTTGGGTAGCGGGTATCATACTCAGAACTTATCACTGGTGTTGGTCCTTTCTAGGTGATGCTGGTGCACAGCAGTGAGTCCATTACAGTCTTAAAGCGTCTGACAGAAGAGCAGCCTGACAGGATCTACTTTGGCAGTGACTTTAAGTCTAGATGGCTCAAGGAAATGACTACATGCAACGTGTGTCTGGACTCTCACAAAGCTCCACTGTGTAACTATACCGACCTCAAAACTGGAGAGCAATGGTTCTGCTACAAACCCAAAAAACTGGACTGTGACACACGGGTCAACCACTTCAAAAACGGATTCAGCCAGAAAATCAGCAAGGAAGAAGAAGTCCTGTTCCAAAAGTAGGAATGACATTTTGATTAGTTAAATTAAATTATAGCAGCATACTTTGTGATAAAACAATAATTCATGCATTGCCAATTTAAAATTCATGTAAAATCTACAACATCTATGTTTGTGTTATAGGGGAATCAACTTGAAAGTCCCTCTTATGGCCTTAGGAAATCACACTATCGTAATTTTGCCAAAAGCAGGTATTGTGTTAAAATGTACATTTTAACCCAAGTTAGATACGATAAGATAAAGTAGAGAATCAAATCTCATAACTAAATAATAAACAAGCATTGTAAACGTCAAAAAGCACATAAAATTGATTGCAAATCCATTCATTTTCCATTGTTCAGGTGAGTCAAATGAGGCGAGTCCAGGACCTTCTGGATATTATTTCAACAACCAATGGCGACCGATAGGTGGTCCTGCAGTGCGCCAGTTCAATAATGCTTCAGTCATCACTGCCTGTCTTAAAGGGAAACAACTTTATCTGTTCGGAGACTCCACCATCAGGCAGTACTACTTACACATCACAAAAACACTACCAAGTAAGTATGGGAAGTTACACCCTTCTACCAAGTTAAAGTAACACTGTCCTAGTGAGGATGTTTATGTTGACCTACATGATTTTAGTGATGTATGAACCTGGAGGAAACCTTGCTTGTGTGGCAATATAACATTGTGGGCCGTCCTTGTCATGTGAGAGCCCGGATTCTCACTGGCATGAGAGGTCGGAGTAATTCGGTGCCCTCGGCTTTTGGTATACAATATGCCATGCGTGGAAACTTGGGGACTGAGGCCACTCCTCCACAGACCGAGGTAAGTGAAATGCAGGAGCTACCGAAAAAGCAACAGGAGCAACTGGACCTGCTGACACAAAGTATTGCGTTGCTTTGTGCTTGGTCACACAAACTGCACACCAGTGTAGTTGCTCCCCTCGTTATGGCCTAATAGTATGTAATCGTTGCAATAAGCCTGGCCATATTGCCAGAGACTGTGATGGCCCCCGTGTTCTCAGTCGCCACTAACCCTTGTTGCCGATCCGCCGTCTCTTTAATCAGTTGGAAAACTAGCGCCAACCGTGCCGCCGAGCAAAAGCACGGGTGGGGCATCCACTGGCTCAATCACTAGTAAAGGACGGGTGGATGCTCCAAAGTTGACATCCTATGGACATGGATGGTGTAATAGTGCCATGTTTTGGGGACACTGGGTCGATGGTGTCTACAGTTACAGAGAGCTTTTTCCGCAAGTATTTTGAAGCATGAGGGGAAGAACGCTTGCAGGCTTGCCATTGGCTACAGCTTAAAGCAGCCAATAGTCTGTCAATCTTCTATTGGCTATTTAGAATTGACTATTGTGCTCTGTGGCGAAGTGATGCCCCACTGTGGAGTGTTGGTTGTGAGGGACCCGTCTGGTCCTTTCTTCACCCCAAGTCCCTGGAGTTTTGGGAATGAATGTGCTGTTGCAAGGAACTGTTTTGACAGTATGGAGCTGCACTTTTTGATACAGCTCCTGTGGTCACATGTCCGACTCCATTGGTGGACGCGTTTCAGAAGTGTCACGCTGCAGATCTGTGGCCCACCCCCAAACAACCAGGTATGGTCAAGGTGCAGGGTAAAGGGGCTGTTCGCATCCCGGGGGTGTTACAAAGATTGTCCCTGCTACCTGTTCGACACAGTATTCGGGTGCCACGGTCTTCTTTGAGCCTTTGAAGCGTGGGTTGCCTGCAGGCCTGCTGGCATCAACACGGTTCAGTAAGTCCGTGGCACGGCGTACATTCCCATTGTCAATGTCGGTGACAACGATGTGCTGCTATACCCACGTACCCAGGGAGGGACTCTGGACAATGTTAATATGGTGAATCTTCCTGCAGGATTGACAGAGCTTCCATCAGTCGCTGCGAGTGTCTCCTCCAAAAGTGCTGCTTCTACTGCTACGGACCCCATCACAGCTATTGACCTACCCCCCCTGTCCCCTGAGGAGCAGGTGGAGGTACGGTCATTACTTTGAAAGTATTCCTCGTTGTACCAACCTGGTCACCCATGACATCCCACTACTGGATGATGTCCCGGTCCGTCAGCGCTACAGTTGTGTCCCACCATCTGAGTACGAGCTGGTCAAAGAGCATTTCCATCAGCTCTTGAAAGCGCAGGTAATCAGAGCCCCTACACGACACCCATTGTCTTGGTCTGGAAGAAGGACTGCAGCATAAGTCTATGTGTTGACTATCGTGAACTGAACATCAAGACCCGAAAGGATACCTTTCCACTCCAACGTATCGAAGAATCGATCAACGCTTTTACAGGTTTTCCAGCGTGAGGTGCACTATCTGGGGCACGTGATTTCTGACCAAGGCAAAATTGACGTAGTAGCAAACTTGCCTGTCCCAGCTACGGTTTCTGACCTGCACTCTTTCTTGGGGTTTGCAAGCTACTACCGCCGTTTTGTTGACGGCTTTGCCAAACTGGCTGCTCCTTTACATCGCAGAGTGGCCGAGCTGACCGGCAATCCCTTCCTCGACCGAGAAAGCAGAGCTTTGAGGCTTTAAAAGCCAAACTCACGTCTGCCCCAGTGCTGGCAAATGCTGATTTTTCTCTTCCTTTTTTCCTGGAAGTAGATGTCGGACCCATTGCATATGCTAGCAGAGGACTCCGACTTACAGAGCGGAATATGTCTAATTACAGCTCCATGAAATTGAAGCTACTGGCCCTTAGATGGGCATTGACAGAGAAGTTCAGAGTATCTGTTGGGCCACAAGTGCGTGGTCGGTACCGATAATAACCCCTTGAGCTATCTCGCGTCTGTTAAACTTGGATCTGTCGAGCCCCGCTGGGCAGCCCAGTTGGCGTTGTTTGACTTTGAGCTGAAGTATCAATCTGGTAAGTCTAACCGGAACGCTGATGCTTTGTCTTGTCAGCCATGGCCCTCACCCAGGGATGAGATGGTGCTTGACGCCTGCAGCCGTTACGGCAAGCCTTGCAGGGAGGGCAACTCAGTCTGTAGTGACAGTCTTTCTCCACCATTCCCCCGCTGATCTCTACACCCTTCAGCGTTCTGACCCAGTCTTTCAGGAGATCCTGACTTGTTGGAAACACCAGCGACGGCCCACTCGTGAAGAACGGTGTGACTTCTCTCAGCCGGCACTGATCCTGCTGAATCAGTGGGGTAGTTTGGTTGAGGTGGGAGGTTTGCTGTACAGGCAGGTTTTCCGTTCTGACGGCGTTGGGGCAGTTTACCAACTTCTTCTACCTAGGGCCTTGGTTCAGGAGGTCCTCAACCAGGTCCCTCATGACCACAGACATTAAGACCATGGCATCAAAGGGAGAGTAACAAGCAGGTGGGCGCTTTTATGAATGGCGGCTGGCATAAATGGCCAATGATAATCTGGGCTCTCACATAATACGGACAGCCCACAATGTTATATTGCCACACTTGGCTAGAGTTTATGTTCTCTTCCTGACTCTAGCCCAGCCCCTTGTTTAACTCTCTTCCTTTCTCTTTCAGATCTACAGAGGTTTGACAAGCACAGTTCACCTCAAAGTGGCCCGTTCTTGGCTGTCGACTACACCAATGACATCATGGTGACTTTCCACTGCCACGGGCCTCCCATTCGCTTTGCCTCTGTCCCTGTGTCCCAGCTGCGATACGTGGCTAATGAACTGGACGCAGTGATTGGTGGACCCAACACTGTCATAGTGGTAGGCGTGTGGTCCCACTTTAGTACTTTCCCCATAGAGGTCTACTATCAGCGGCTTATGACCATTCGCAAAGCAGTGCAACGTTTGCTTGACAGAGCTCCTGGCACCAAAGTGATCATCCGAACTGCCAACATGAAAGACCTGACCCTGTTTGAGAGCCTGACCAACAGTGACTGGTACTCCCTGCAGCGGGACAAGTTGCTCCGGGCTGTGTTCAAAGACACTGGGGTTTTCCTGTTGGATGCTTGGGAGATGGTACAGGCTCATTACCTCCCCTATAACCTCCACCCACAACCAGAAATCATCAAACTTATGTTTGATGGAGTGCTGTCCCACACCTGTCCTGGAATGGGAGGTTGAGGTTGAATACACTGTAGAATTAAGCACAAAGAAGTAAATGTTGGGACCACGTGCTTTGGTTTTGTCTGAGTTTTTACCTTTTGTCCACTGCACTTCAAACTGCTCAAGGCTAACTTACCAGTACATCACACAATGTAAACTTATGATTGTTCTGAATCTAGACCAGGGGTCTCCAATTATATTTTCTGGGGGGCCAGATTTTTTGAAGGGCTAAGGTCCGGGGGCCGGACTACAAACCATGATTTTATGATTTATCTCTATACGATCCACAAACAACTCACAGTGGCAAAATTTAAAAACAGAAATCAACACAGGACTTTAGGTTCAGAGAAGTAAAAACATAACAACATTACATGAATAAAAACAGGACAAACGCACTAAAACCCAGTGTTTACCAGACACCTGACTTGACTAGTGCGAAGCAGACCAGGTTTAAACCAAGACTAAACGAACCATATCTATCAGAAAAACATGGATGAACTATAAAACAGGACTAAAGCATGACTAAAGCAGGTCTAAAGCAGGTCTAAGGCATGACTAAAACAGGTCTAAAACAGGTCCAAAATAGGACTAAAACAGGACTAAAGCAGGACTAAAACAGAACTAAAACAGGACTAAAACAGGACTATTTTATAATAAATGTCATTAGAACATATGGTTCAAATGATATCAAAACATAGTACCCTACAGTAGCTTGCAAAAAAATATCTCACTTTGTATTTAGTTCTTCAGAACAAACACAGCTGTCACTAGGCCACATGCACAGTGTCATGCATGTTTTTGGAGTTCTCTGACCTGCAGCAGTCTATCAAAAATATCCCAGACTGAGCATTGAAATATATGCAACGTAATGAAATGGACAACAGGGAAAAGTTCCTGAAAACAACTGGTGACAACAGGTCTGCACCTGAGAAAGAATGCATTTTTATATTTCCTTCGCCTCCATAGTCACGTTAAACTGTAAAATTATGTGTGTTTTATTACAATCCGACACATATTCACGGAGAAATTAGCGTATGAATTTAGACGCGTCTAAAGCAAAAGTGCACATATCGAGGGACCGCGGTCCACCTTTCATAATCCGACCCGTGAAGCAACACGCACAGCGGTCTGACGTACCGTGCACTCACGCAGAACTTTCAATCCAACAACGAAGTCCGGAAAATGTTAATTAATTGTAATGGTAATGCATGGTAATACAAGCGGAGCACATGGTCCTTACGCATGTTACATTTATACCAAATCATCTATGAAGCTGTTATTTACTGTGTCTGCAGCATCACACGTTTGTGCTTTGACAGAGCAGTGTTTCAGAGGAACCGGGGCTCTCTGACCCGCCAGGACTAGAGGCAGAGCTGCAGCAAAGCGCCGCAGAGGGCTGCGGATGCGGCGCGGCGAGGAAGCGACGTGAAAAAAATTAAATCATATATTTTTAATTATGGGAAACTGGGTCGCAATATACTCTAAGAAGACAAAGCAAGCAGGTGTCACTTAGGAAGCGATACTTTTTTAACTGCCAGCCACTTTGTGAGGTGTCAAACAAAACCACATCCTCCCTACAGCTTCCTCCTTGATTCAGCATCCGCCCACATTTGTTGCACAAGTTCATAGTTTACCCTGTTCACTGTTGCAACACTTTGCACTCACTATAGTTGCGGGGCCACGGGTCTAACAACGGAGTGTAGTTTCCAGGTTTTGCAAAGACAAGGTTTTCAATTTAAGAAACACAAAAACAGTAAATTTTTATTTTTTTTATTTTTTTTAATTAAGATTTTTTTTCCCTTCAAATTCATGAACATAAAAAACAAACAAAAACAAATACAAACAAAACAAGACCAGAGCGAGAACGAAAAGGTACCCTACAAATCAAAAATAATTTATACACAAATTAACCCAAATAAACATCCCACTTTTCCCACATTCTGTCCATTTTGTCCATTTTCAAAATTAATCCGAATGTGATTTTTTCCATTTGTCGAATGTCCATCATAATGTCAGTCCAGTCCTTAATAGTCGTGTGTTTTGTGTCATCCATTTTTTTGTAAATGCCTTTTTCGCTGCAGCTATGAGAATGCTCCAGAGATAGCCGCCAACTGTGTCCATGGCAGGAGTCCTGTGGCCCAAATACATAGTTCTGAAATCCAGTAGGATGGTGATGTCATAAATTGTGTGTAAGGCTTTGTTGACCTCAGTCCAAAACTTGTGAACAGCAGGACAATCCCAGAACACATGATAGTGATTTACCTCCTGGCTGCCACATCCCCTCCAACAGTCTGCATTTCCCTGTGTGTGATGGGCACATTGATATGGGGTTATAAAGAAGCAAGACGCATTTTCTGACAGAATTCCCTCCAAACATGGGATTTTGTGGTTCTCCAATAAGATGTACCTATACTTTCCCACTCTTCATCAGCCAGAACAAAGTGACCCTCTCTTTCCCATTTACCCATAATATAATCAGTAGTGTTACAGCCCAAACTGTTAATACATTTATACAATTTAGATATTATCCCCTTGAAAGTTCTGATTTATATGCTTTAATGAATATTTCAGTCAAAGGGTCATCCAGGGACCACAATGATGGTCATCATGCCTTTTGATTTCTTGGTTATAATAACTCCTTACTTGTAGATACCTAGAAAAGTCATGTTTCTCCAAGCCAAAAGATTCTCTCAATTCATCAAAGATCTTCAGATGATTCTCCTTTACAATCTGGTAAAATACCTTTATAACTTTTGTTGTCCAGACTTTGAATCTTGAGTCTGTGATGGGTCTAAAATCCGCACAAACCCAACATACAAATATAGAAGAAAGACAAGAGATCAAATGTGTTACTCCGGAGGAGGGCGATCAGAGAGAGAAGGCTCCAGTTACATCGCTGGCGCAAACTCGCTCCGAACATCCTGAAGTCTCTCTGTCGGCCTCCTCCTTTTGATTAGAAATAAAAGGAAAGCCCTTGTTACATGTCCAGATGCCGCCTCTAAGAGCGACAGTGGAAAAATACAATGTTACAGAATAACCTTTATCTATGTTAAACTTTGTTTGAACTTTGTGTTGGAGCAAGCCATCTGAGTGTAGCTTCCTGTTTCTCTGCACACAAGCAATGCAAATGTAAAAGACATAAAAGAGAGATAAAGCTATTTACAATTATTCCAACAGTCTGTACTGTTAGGTGTGACATTTTGATCATAAGCCAACCAATTTAAAATGTGAACATCTTTGTTTAGTTTGTAATTTTTGATTAGCTCCTTCCATGTTGTAAGAACTGATTTCACCCAGAGGTTCTCCACCTCCCCCAATTGACTCAACAGGCCGCCATCTGCCAGTTAGGCCCGTACAGGATCCCCCGGCACAATAGCAATCTCGATAGTCTTCATATTCTGGGTCACACCAGCACAGCAAGGCTCTGATCTGAGCTGAAATAAAGTAATTTTTCAAACAAGGCAAACCCCAGCCTCCTTTTTCTTTTCATAATTGTAAGATTTTTAATCGGACATAGATTTTTTTTCCTTGCCATATGAATTTGAGATTGCTTCATTCCCCTCGTCAAACAGTCGGTTGGGGATGGAAACCGGAAGAGTCTGGAACAGACAGAGAAACTTGGGCAAAACATACATTTTTATAGTTTCAAACCTTTGACTTTGACTAAAGTAGGGGATAAGGTTACATTTTTCAAGATCTTTTTTTTATAGCAGCAAAAAGGGGGTTATACTTTTTCTCCAGCATTGTTGATAGGTCTCTATGGAGTACCACACCCAAATATCACACCTAAATATCCGTTTGCCATTTAAATGGGTACGTATTTTTAGAGGTCAGAGGGGTATGCCAATAAGAGGGAATTTCAATCTTTTTTACATCACATTGGGTATGGAAATTTCTGGTTTGGTCAAATACAATAGAAAATAATCTGCATAGCAGCCGATGTTATGTTCCGTCTGGTAACTCAAGTAAACCAAATATATACTACCTACGGATTAATATGTATTTAATAATTACTAAAAAATCTGTATTATATGTGCTAAATACAACTCCCAGGGTAATCTTAGGCCCAAGAGAGGGACATTTCCAGAGCCAAAATATCCATTTCAAGAAATGGATATTTTCAACACATGGACTTTTTACAATTAAACAAGAATGAAGGAACATTACTGTTTAGTAATAATAGATGCATTCTCTAAATGGACAGAAATATTTCCTGCCAAGAATCCTGACGCTCTGACAGTGGCAAAAGCACTGTGTAAAGAAATTACTCTTAGATATGAGATACCTGAAATTATTAGATCAGATAATGGGACCCATTTTGTAAATGACGTAATTAAAAGAGCGGGACAATTATTCTGTATAAAATTAAAGAACCATGGGAAGCAGATGAAGAATGCACACTAGCAGCCTATATGATATATTTTTTCTCATATAGGCTTTCTATATGAGAAAAAGATAATGCCTGAACTTGATCACAATTGCAAATTTCCAGCGTGATAAAACTAAGAAATAAGAGAGAAACTGCAGATGAAGTTAAATGCGGAGAGGGTTTTCAAACAAGTGGTACACCACTAGTATTTTTTTCTCCACAAAACCGAACTTCAGTGATCATTATTCCCTATTCAGCCTTAATAAATTAAGCTAATGAAAGTGACTGGGGAGACTTGATAGGAGAGACAGATTATAACTGGTCTAGCTTGTCAATATATAATGCTGTGGAAGAGCGAAAGAAATTCAATATACATAAAACTATGACTGGACTGACACTGACTTATGCAGCCAGGAGACATTATGTTTATCTATGAGCTGTGGGCTTATTCCAGTGGAAGAAATCCTCAATTTGAAGTAGCATTATGCTATGGTAACAGAACCAATCCAGAAATGCCACCCAGAACAGTAACTGCAGGTGGGGGGATATTGGTAACATCAAACTTCACAGTTGATAATTGGTTTTCCATAATATCTGGAATATCTGGTCAAAAGAAGAACAAAGAAGAATTGCTTTTCTTATGCGGGAACAAACTGCTGAAGCAACTAAAAGAGACTGCGTGGTCTGCCTGCCTCAATAACCTCCACCTGTCTTCTAGATTTAATGAGAAAAACAAACCCATCACCAAATTGCTCCTACTGGGATAAGATCCACCCGTTGAGGAAAAGAAAAAGCCAATTTTCAGTAAAAATGTAGCTCAGGAAATTTTAGATGTATTAAAATGCAGGGATTGGAAATAAGCAAGGAAACTTCACCACTCTTGGTGTATGGTTGAATAACCTACAACATCAAGTTTTAAACCTTTGTCCTTTGTCACGCAGTGACATATGGTCGTGTGTGAGAAAATCAACTGTATGACCGTTTACCTAGAAATGTATCGGGACATTGTGCTTTAGTGTCATTACTTTACCCACATTAGTATTACCTATTACAGCTGATGAAGTAATATCAGCAACTCATAGTGTTATACCTGAGGTCTGGAAACGTGAGAGAAGATCCAACTATATTGATGTAATAGGAGTGCCTAGAGGGATATCAGATGAATATAAATTGGTAGATCAAGTAGCTTCTGGATTTGAAAGTATTTATAATGGATAACACCAAAAGAAAATATGATAGAATCAATTACATCCACCACAACATCTAGAAACTTTGAAATTACACACAGCAAGGTTTTGAAGCGGTTCATGAACAACTCTATAATACTGCTCTTCTGTCAGATGCTTTAAGACTGTGATGGACTCACTGCTGTGCACCAGCATCACCTACAAAGGACCAACACCAGTGATAAGTTCTTAGTATGATACCCAATACCCAATGGTCACTGGTCCAATGCCAGCTCTAACCAATACATACAGTGGTTGTGTCCTTTAGCAAGATACTGCAAACTACTAGACATCTGTCTTAACACCACATACTTTCAATTCCGGGGACATTTTTACAGACAGATCCACGGCTGTGCCATGGGCTCGCCCGTCTCTCCATAGTGGCCAACTTGTACATGGAGCATTTTGAGAAGAAGGCACTGACCTCCTTTTCAGGCATTGCTCCAAGTCTTTGGTTCCGTTACGTGGATGACACTTTTGTGACAATTAAGAAACAAGAGCTGGAAGCCTTCTCAGAGCACATCAATGCAGTGGACCCGCATATCAGGTTTACAAGAGAAGATGCTAAGGAGAACCGCTTGGCCTTTCTTGATTGTTCCACTATCAGAGGAGAGGACGGGAAGCTCCAGACAGAAGTATATAGGAAACTCACACACACGGATCAGTACCTGCTCTTTGGCTCTAACCACCCACCTTCTTCATTTCAAAGCCACAAACACTCTATTGAAGACAGTGAGGTGGAGATTCTGAGCAGGGAGAAAAGATGGTTTGAAAGAGGAGTTAAGGAGGCAATCTTTGTTAAAAAAGAGAATCCTTCATTAAATCGTAATGGAGGTTTAAGATTCAACCTTCCAGTTGTTTATAATGTTCTGCTGAAACCCTGGAGCCGCCCGGGGCATTCTGATGCTAAACAGGCACTCAAGGAGAGGGAGCCAAATGCCAGGGAACAATAGGCCCATCCCAGTTAAGTTTCAATGGGTCATTAGCAGGAGGTCCCGCCCTGTGGGCAGGGCTTTCATAGAGTAGGATACAAACAGGAGTTCTCAGACTTGTTTCACTGATTAAGAATGACTCTTGGATGAGAGTCGAAACGTTTCGTTTTTTCTAAAACAGAGTCCAGATGACTACAACTGAATCTTTTTCTACAATACTTTGGCAAGATACTTCACCCTCCCTGCCTTGTGTGAATGTTGTGTGTGTGAGGGAATGATTTCGGGTGGTCGGGTCAGAATTACTTTTTAGACAAAAGACAAAATCTGATGTTCCTCAGTAAATAGCTTGTAACTATTTAAAATTATGATTACAGTAAATTAGACAGCAGCACAGGCCGAAGCTATTCTGATTAGGCTCATTAGGTGTTACTGTGATGTATTTGGTCAGCTGATTCAAACAGATTTTGGCGCTGCCTTCCTACTTCGATGAGTAAGATAACAACGCAATCTGCAGTCCAACTTATCCCAGATATGAGAACGTTGGTACTCTTCCTGATTTACATTCAGATTGGCGCATTTCTGGATGGCCTCCCTGATGACCTCCAACAAGGGTATTTGTTGCCGTCTGTGCCTATGACCTAAGCATTGCCTGTGCGCATGTGCACCTTTCCTTTATAACATGGTCCTGGGTCCATTATATAGTCCAGGTGACATTGTTAAACTTTTTGTTTTGTGTATCGGCTAAGATTAATAATATTATAATTAATATAAAGCCACTCAACATGCCACGTTCTGTCTTCACATTGATAGAATGTTGACAATACTGTATACTGAGGCATTCAATTTAAAATAGACATTGCTTTGTTTTGGGTACCACAGCTTTCAAAGTGAAATAAAGTAGCCACTAGACTCTATAGTTTCTAATGTCAGTCCAAACCTGTAGGCTATTGACCAGTGTTGTGTTTTTTTTTATTTTTCAGTTACTTTTACATGTATTTATATATTATACATTTTGTTATATCACACAGTTTATGTTCATGTTACATGGTGTAAATGGACTCAAGTACATCTAAAATGCCAAAGTTATTGCTACAACTGTTTGTGTTCCCTCTCCCCCACTAGTTTCAGCACGGGTGTGGCAGGTGTAGCCGGCTTACCGGGCTGCAGACGAAACACACCTGCACTTCCTCTATTCATTCACTTGCAGTATATCAGACCAAAAAAATAACTTCACATTTTAGTTGTGTATATTATCAATGTATTTGTGTTTCCAGACTTATATGAATATACAATTTAAAAAATGTTGAGAAAAGCAAGAATTTTAGGTTTTATTTAAAAGTTGGCCTTCTGTGTGTTTTTATTCCCTTACTATGGAAATGTAACAAAACCTGAGAAGAAGAGGACAATTCTTGGCACACAAACTAGTCCCACTCTGAACGGGTCTCAAACCCTGAAGTTCATGTCTGTAAGTCCTGAATGCTAACCACTGTACCAAAGTACCGTAATGGTGTGTCCCACGTCCGTTTTGTACTGTGGAGTCAGTGTGAGGAAGTTGCACAAACTCCTGAGGATGTGACTATCATAAAATTATGTATTATCTCCCTTTTCATGCACCCTCAATATGGGTACAATCATGAAATTCTTACCTCTACATCTGATGTCCCTTTCCAAAGTAGAGGAAACAGTGCAGTAAACGTTCCATTGAGGTGATCCTTCACCTGTCCCACTACACCTGCCCACCGGGAAACCCTAGCTCCCAGGAAACCCTTCATTGGGTTTCCATGGTAATCGTTCACCTGGCTCCTCACTGTCAGCTTGTCTCACACACGCCAGCCTCCTCTTCGAGGCACAGTGGTGAACATGCTTTTGGAAGCACTAGTTGTCAAATCAATTGAAAATGGTTTGGGCAGAGGCAGGGTTTCAGATCAGGTTATAGAGTCCAGAAGTCTGCGGCCTTCTTCTGTGTTTTCTGGAGAGAGGTACTTACCCCGTCTTCATAGACATTTATAACACCTCCCTGGGGGTCATGCCATGTCCCAGCCTGCTTCAAGTCTGCCATCATTGTCTCCAAGAAGCCCCGGATCACCGGACTTAATGACTACAGGCCTGTGGCGCTGACGTCTGTAGTCATGAAGTCATTTGAACGCCTGTCTTGCCCCACCTCAAGTTCTTCACCTCCTCCCTGCTGGACCCCCTGCAGTTCGCCTACAGAGCCAACAGGTCTGTAGACGACGCCATCAACCTGGCACTCCACTTCATCCTGCAGCATCTGGAACTCCCCGGGAACCTACGCGCAGGATCCTGTTTGTGGATTTCAGCTCTGCTTTCAACACCATCCTCCCTGCTCTGCTCCAGGACAAGTTCTCCCAGCTCAACGTGCCTGACTCCACCTGCAGGTGGATCACTGACCTCCTGACGGATTGGAGGCAGTGTGTGCGGCTGGGGAAGAATGTCTCAGATACTCGGACTATCAGCACAGGAGCTCCAAAGGGCTGTGTACTTTCTCCTCTGCTCTTCTCCCTGTACACAAACTGCTGCACCTCCAGCCACGACTCCGTAAAACTCATCAAGTTTGCGGACGACACCACCCTCATCGGGCTCATCTCGGACGGGGATAAGTCTCGTCTACAGGAGGGAGGTGGACCGGCTGGTGTCCTGGTGCAGCGGCAACAACCTGGAGTTCAACGCCCAGAAAACAGTGGAGATGATCGTGGACTTCAGGAAAGTCACAGCCCCCAGCCCCCCTCGTCATGGACAGACTCCCAATCACCACCGTGGACTCCTTCCGCTTCCTGGCACCACCCATCACCCAGGACCTCAAGTGGGAGCCCTCCATCAGCTCCCTCATCAAGAAGGCCCAGCAGAGGATGTACTTCCTGCGGCAGCTGAGGAAAGCCAAGCTGCCAGTGCAGATGATAGTGCAGTTATACACGGCCATCATTGAGTCCATCCTCACCTCCTCCATCACCGGTGTGGTACGCTGGAGCCACAGCCAGGGACAAACAGAGACTACAGCGCATTGTGCGTTCTGCTGAGAAGGTGATCGGCTGCAGACTTCCATCTCTGCAGGACCTGTACGTCTCCAGGGCTCTGCGACGAGCAGGTCGGATCACAGCTGACCCTTCCCACCCTGGAAATGGACTATTTGATCCACTCCCTCAGGCAGGAGGCTACGGTCCATCCGGACCAGAACCTACCGCCACAAGAATAGTTTCCTTCCTCTGCCGTTGGACTCTATGAACACTTCAAAACCACTGCCACTTTAATTACACTATTCATACACTCACTGCACTGTCACTTTCTGCACTACAACTTTAAACTTAACTGTAAACTTGTGTACATAGTAATGCCTATTTTTTCATTTTATTTTATACTATAGTAATTTTAAATTGTCCCTTAAATGCATGCCCTTTTGTTTGACTGAATATATGTTGTTTTTATTATTGCTCAGTTGTTTTGTGTTGCACCTTAATGCCGAGACAAGTTCCTATGTCTGTGAAGTTTGTTCATTGACAATGGCAATAAACCCCTTTCTGATTCTGATTCTGATTCTAACTGCACCTCTGGATCTCCAAGTTTAGACTTTTTTTCAATCTGGTGAAGAGCTCAGGTGTGAAGTAGACAGTAAGTGCTTTGAAGTTGTATACCTAAAAAACAGAAAAAATAAATCATCTACATCTTTATCATAGAGCCTGTTGCTATGTACCATATCACAAGCAAACCTAACTTTCATGTTGATGGGCCTAAAATCTACACAAACCCACATATTAAACAAACAGAGAAGACAAGGGAATCAAAATAGTTTTCTCCGGAGGAGGACGGAGGGGCAGAGGGATCCTTCCAGTTCCATCTGCCTCTGCTTCCTCAGAAGCATCCCCATCCACCCTTCCTCTTTATTAAGAATAAGGGACGCCCTGTTTACATGATCAGCTTCGCCCTAAAAAGGAGGGGAACAACATTGGCGACAGCTGTACACCCAAAATTACTCATCCATTGCCTGTTGGACTCTGGTTGACCCTAGGTTACCAGCAAATCGTCTTGAGTGGTAGTTCCTTGCCTTTCGTACAGGTCATCAGTTAAAAAGTCCAACAGGCTGCTGGATTAGATCAGCAGTTTTACGTCTGCAACATAGTCTCACAAGCAGTTTGTTAAGCACACAAAATCATACAATAATAAGGAATGTATAAAAGAAAGATAAAATCTTAACAATTATTCCAACACATTGCTAATATGCTTGGGGAGGACATGCTTGGAGACAAAAACAAATCACTCTGTTTTAAGGGTTGTTTCATTTTATGCCGACAAATCTCAGCTCACAACTGAGTCCCCATCAGGGCAAGTGAAAAAACCACCAGTTGCGTGACAACTATTTAAATGGTCATGTGACCAAAGATGTGACAAACATGAAAATATAGGTGCGTTCGTGTTTAGCTGCGCCTTGTCTGGATAATCGACGTACGTGTACAATGAGGGCGTAGAAAAAATGCCAAGCAGCCTCATGCAGACCAATAAGTTTAAGCCAGAATCTCCAATGTAGATCAACACCGGTCGACTCTGCATGACACACCAAAAATTGTTTTTGAAAATACCAGATGAGGCTCTCATATATCCTTACATAAATGTTTTTCATAGACGGTATATGACAGGTCTAAAACCTAGATAACAGACAAATTAACAAACAAGAGAAGAAAGAAAAGGGAATCAAAATAGTTTCTCCGGAGGAGGAACGGACAGGCAGAGGAATATTTCAGCGTAACCCATGACTTTCGTCTACCTGCGCTTCCTAAGCATCCGTCTGTCCGTTCTCCTCTTTTATTAGGAATAAGGGACGCCCTGTTTACATGATCAGCTTCGCCCTAAAAGGATAGGGAACACATGGCGAAAGCTGTACATACACACACAAGTCATCCTTTGACTGCTGAACTTTGGTTGACCTAGGTTCTCAGCAAATCATCTTGAGTGGTAGTTCCTTGCTTTTCTTACTGGTCATCAGTTCAAAAGTCCAACAGGCTGCTGGATTATCTCAGCAGTTTACGTCTGCAAACATAGTCTCACAAGCAGTTTATTAAACACACAAAATCATACAATAATAAGGAATGTATAAAAGAAAGATAAAATCTTTACAATTATTCTAACATTTCCCTCCTGTTTGTCGCATCTTTTATGCATCACCTTTCAAACCTCTCCACAGTGAGTTTTTCAATTGCCGAATCATATTTTTCTTACACTCAGACAATTTCTTGGAACATTTTAGGAAGTGCACCTTCAGGATTCTCCTCATCACTGCCAGCCAATAAATGCATCTGCACCGCTTTATCATCATGTGGTGAGATAGCAGTGGAAATGATTCTTTCTGAAAGAGATCTTATACATGGAATACAAACAACATCACACAATGTTAAAATAGCTACAAACACAGCAATTGACACCAGAAACAGATGAGGCTATCGCTTTGTATTTGCCAAACACGCTCAGCCAGTTGTCCCAGAGAGTAGAGTCTACTCCTGACTGCTCTTTCATGCGCCTATTCATAGACCTCAGACCCTCATAGCTCTGGTCAGGCGTCCTTCTGCAGCAGTATTGGTTGGAATGAACGTGTAGCATTGATCCCCAAAGCGCTGAAAAGACTCCGCCCCTTTCCACAGGGATCATGTCTACAGCCAGTCTGTTCTGTGATGAACATCATAGATGACGCTGCGAGTTGTTCATGACCCGCTTCAAACCCTTGCTGTGTGTAATTTCCAAGTTTCTGGACATTGTAGAGGATGTAATTGATTCTATCAATATTTTTGTTTGGTGTTATCCATATAAAAATATTCAAATCCAGAAGTTACTTGTTCTTATACCAATTTAGATTCATCTGAGATCCCTCTAGGTACTCCTATTACATCAATATAGGTTGTGATCTTCTCCTCTCCATGATAAAGAACGTTTCTCCCGTTTCCAGTCCTCAGGTGTAACACTGAGTTGCTGATATTACTTCATCAGCTGTAAGAGGTAATACTAATGTAGGCAAAAGTAATTACACTGAAGCATTTCTAGGTAACCGGTCATACAGTTCATTATCTCCACACCACCACCATATGTCACTGCGTGACACAGGTTTAAAACTTGATTCTGTAGTTACAATCCCTGACATGGTAATACATGTAAAATCTTCCCCAAGCTACATTTTTACTGAAAATTGGCCTTTTTCTTTTCCTAAGTAGCTAACGAGTGGATCTTTATCCCAAAAGGAACACTTTGGTGATGGGTTTGGTTTTTCCCATTAAATCTAGAAGAAGTTACTGAGGCAGGGACAACACAAAGTATCGGCCCCAAGAAGACCACACAGTCTCTTTTAGTTGCTTCAGAAGTTTGTTCTGCCATAAGAAGACCAATTCTTCTTTTGACCAGATATTCCAGATCGATTATCGAAAACCAATTATCAACTGTGAAGTTTTTGATGTTACCAATATCTTCCCACCTGCAGTTACTGTTCTGGGTGGCATTTCTGGTTTGGTTCTGTTACCATAGCATAATTCTACTTGAAATTGAGGATTTCTTCCACTGGAATAAGATAGCCCATAGCTAAACATAATGTCTCCTGGCTGCATAGGTCAGTGTCAGTCCAGTCATTAGTTTTATGTATTTATTGACCTTCTTTCGCTCTTTCACAGCATTATATTTACAAACTAGACCAGTCATAATCTGTCTCTTATTCAAATCTCCCCATTCTGCTCCTATTGTTTCATACCACGCATTCCGCATTTAAGTTCATCTGCAGTTTCTCTCTTATTTCTTAGTTTTATTACGCTTGAAATTTACAGTTGTGGTCCTGATGACAAACTGCATGTTTGATTTTGGCTCCTGTGGTGGTCTGGTTCAGTAATGTTCACAAGGTTGTTTCCGTGGACCAGGTATTTACCCACAGTATTAACAGAATCACAACACTAGAAATAAAAACATAAAAATAGCTGTTGGGAGCCACTCTGGCTCTCTTCTAAGGCGGGCGGGGCAGTTTTTATGATATCTTTTTACAGTGCGGTAAATGTATCCAGGGTACTTCTCTCAGCATTTTTTAACACAGTAGGTGTGGTCAAAAGTACTTGAAATGGTCCTTCACACTTAAGTGAATGCCAGTGCTGTTCTTCTTGACCACTCTGATCAGCACCACCAGTCCCCTGATTCCACTAATTCATCCTGTGGGGAAGGAGTTGCGTCTCCTTCAAGTTCAGGCATTATCTAACATTTTTCAAACATTTTAAATATGGCCTTCCATACATTTTTTCAAAAGGAGTTAACCCCTGAACACTTACAGTATTTAAGTATAGCTTTACTAACTCTAAACATTGTCCATGGTCTCTCCGTTTCTTCCATGCATTTCTTTAGTCTGCTTTTAAATGTTCTGTTTGTCCTTTCCACGAGCCCTGCACTCTGAGGATGTTAAGCACAGTAGTTCTTTGAATTTATACAGAATAATTGTCCCACTCTGTTAATTACATCATTTACAAAATCTGATCTAATACTTTCAGGTATCCCATATCTAGGAATAACTTCTTTACACAGTGCTTTTGCCACTGTCAGAGCATCAGGATTCTTGGCAGGAAATATTTCTGTCCATTTAGAGAATGCATCTATTATTACTAAACAGAAATGTTTTCCTTCACTCATATTTAATTGTATACAGTCCTTGTGTATTTCTTGAAAATGGATATTTAATCTCTTGAATTTTCCCTCTCTTAGGCCTAAATTACCCTGTGAGTTGTATTTAGCACAGATAATACATGCTCTACAAAGTTTTTTTTAGAGTAATTATTAAATCCATAGATAGTATATATTTGGTATATACTTAGTTTACTTGAATTACCATCCCTCCTGTTGAGACATGTGTCATACCATGGCTCAATATCACTGCATATTTAAATTATTTTTAGGTAGGATGGATTTATCGCGGGGTCATACATAGACGTCATCTTTCAGTGTTGCCCCTTTTCTTTTCCACATTTCCTGTTCTTGTTTTAGGCTTCGTTGCTGTATGTCTTTCAGTACACTTTTGTCTAAGTCTTGATCTGTAGAAACATGCATACATGCTGCTTGTTTTTTAGCTATCTTGTCTGCAAATGCAAATACCTGATGTATGTGCTGAGCATTTGCACACCGCTAATTTGGAGGGTAGCTTGTACTGCTTCCAGTAACTCAGTGAGTAGCTTTGCTTGCGACACAGGTTTGCCTGTTGCAGTTATCATGCGTCTATTTTTTCAATGTTGCGCAAACACATGCACTGTCGAGAATGCATATTGACTATCTGTATAGATTGTCACAATTTCGTTTTCCATCCATTTACAGGCTTCTGTTAATGCCACTAATTCTGCTGCTTGTGCAGAATAGGTTGAATATAGTGCTTTCGCTTGCAAAACTTTTTCACTGGTTTCTATGGCATATCCAGTCTGCGTCTGTCCATTAGGTGTTTTACTAGATGAACCATCTACAAATAGAATCAGTCCATCAATGAAGGGTGTATCACTTAGGTCAGGTCTGCATTTAGTCAGCTGTTCAGCAAGTTCTCTGCAATTATGTGGTTCTCCATCGCCCTCTGTGGGTAATAGAGTGGCTGGATTTAGCGTGGTGCATCTTTCAATAGTCAGATGTGGCTGTGATAACAAGTTAGCCATACATATTAAATTTCTGGACGGTGACATGAATGAAATGTTAGATTGTAGTAACAAAGCTTATACAGCGTGTGGTACTCTAAGGATGAGTGGATGAAGTAATACTAGAGTTGCACTGGCTTCTATGGCAAGAGAGGCCGCCAATACTGCTCTTACGCAATGCTGTATTGCACATGCTACATTATCTAATTTTGTGGAGTAGTATGCAATTGGCTTAACTTTGTCTCCATGTTTCTGAGTTAATACTGGCGTCATAAAATGTCCTCTACAGTCTACCATCTGGATGAATGGTTTTGAATAATCTGGTAGGGCTAGTGCCGCTGAAGACACTAAAACTTGTTTGATGTCACAAAATGCATTTTCTGCCACTGTCGTAACCCCCACGTCCTCTCCCTTGTCTGCGGCTGTCGTCTGGTAAATCTGGACAGTCTCTTTTTAGATGCCCTGTCTTACCACACTGCCAGCATTTTCTGTCTTCCTCGACATGTCCTTCTTCCTCCACTGTATTGCCCCTTATTGGTACAAACTTTCTTCCACTCCCTCTGTAAGATGCTCCACGTCTTTTACCCCCTCTTCATCTATTTCCTGTATAATACACTTATATAATACAATACGCATTTTATCTCCTTCTAATACAAACACTTTCGTCTGTCTTTTTTTCTTTTGCTTCTCTTTTTCTTTTATCACTTTCTCTACGTGTGCTGCGTGTGTGATGTATTCTTCAAGTGTGCTTGTTGGGAATCCAATGTACAGTTTTGACACCCAGGCTCTTATGCCTGTTTTTGAGTTAGCATGGATTGCAAGTTTTAATTGTTGTTTGTATGGGCATTGCTCGTCACCTGGTACATCTTGGAGTCCACTATGTGTTTTGAAAACTTTAGTCTTTCGGTGTCTATATTCTTTAAATGATTTGTGATTTTGTTGTTTAGTTCTATTAATTTCAGAATAGTTAGCTCTCCTTTCAAATTTAGTTTGAATCCTAGCACATAACTCATTAAATCGTCTGGTCAGTTCTGGTGAGTCATGTCGTGATGTCCCATTTACATCTCTCGGGTCCCAGTCACCTTTCACTGATGCCCACTGGTGTCCCAGAGATTTTCTGACCACTCTCTCTACTTCTAATCCATCTAAATCATATGACGCTCTTAGCTGTCCCATTTGCTCAACTTATTCAGTGACATCTTCGTTTGCTGGTGTTATGCCTTTAATTGCCAAGTCAATTTCTCCGTCAGTCCACGGTCTGTGTACTAAAATGGTCTCTGGGTGTAGTTCTCCCCCTTCTTGTTTAGGGTTAATTAGTTGTCCCGTCCTCGGGTTGGCTACTTGAATCATTAGATACGCCCCATTGCCCTCTGGGTTACAGTCTTGCTTGAAGGGATTTAAAATGCCTAATCTTCTAGTAACTGGTGACACAAAGTCTGCGCTCGGTCTGGAACTTGTTCTCTCTTCAGTCACTAGTTCAATTATCTTACCCTTGTATTCGACTACTGGAACACTTCCCATCTCTTTGGAATATTCTAGTCTTTTGCCGTCAAATTTCGTTTTAGACCGCGTTGCCGGACCGGTAAAGGTCTTTTCAGTCTCTGGTATCGTGGGATAAAGTCTCTCATCAAGTCTGTCTGGTCCAGTGTAGGGTGGGGGTTCCCTATTTCAGCCCCTCCCACTGGTCCTCTCACTTCGTCTCGGTCAACTACAAACTGTCTTTGTCTGTTCTGTCGTGGTTCGAATCTTCAAGTCTTTCTCTTCCATTTTTATTTAATCTATAGTATCCTCTTTCTCACACACATAGGAGGAGCCAATAGCTCCGCCCCCAACACTGCTAAACTTCCTCAGTCGTCTCCTGACTCTCGTAGAAAACACAACTGCCAAAGCTTCAAAAACAAATCCCAAAATCATAAAACAAATCCCAAAATCAAAACCCCATGGGCTTTAGAGGTCCAGCCTCAGGATCCCAAAACCCACTTAAAAACAAAAACCAAAATGCTTGCGATACTTAAGTAACTTAAAAAATATTGCAATTTCTTCACAATGGATCCATAATGCATGCTTTAATTTCAACTTTAACTTTTACTGTAACGTTACAACTGAACACAAATAAATCCATTTCTCTCATTCATAGTATACTTCACGATACATTTTTCTTAATTTTTTTCCTTTAGTTCTTTAATTTTATTTACTTTTAATTTAATTTTAATTCTCCTATGAAGTTATATCTTTTTATCCATCGTTCGAGGTGTTTGGCGTACACTGCTTTCCAATCTTGTACTGGTCATTTTTGTATTAAACCTTCCTTACTACTTTTTTGTCCCGTTTTGTAGAATTTGGTCCGGTCCTTTCACTCCTGGGGAGGTCTCTATGGACTGGGATGTTGTTTCTTAGGTCAGTTATAGTGATAAGGATTATTGTGGTATTTCTCACTTCGGCCTCGTTCCAGGCGGAGAATTCTTACTTATTGTATCCACAACAACTCACTATATTTCCAACCCGTTTTTTATTAGTGGTCTTATCTCCCACACATTCGTCCTTTCACACACCTACTTATTCAATCTAATAAACCTTATTTTGTTCATCAGAATTTAATTTCTAATTTAATTTTTTTATTTTCATTGATTTCTTTATTTCTTCACATAATTTAACCTTAGGGTGGAGACTGCCCTCCATTTCTCTTATTTTTATTTGTTTTTTAAGGAGCCTATGTTCTTACCTAATCAGAGTCTAGAATAATTAGGGTTTTTTACGCGCTGTAACCCTCAGTCACATGCTTTTTTAAATCAAAATCACTCACTCCTGTTGTCTTTCTCCCTCGGAATTCCCTCAGCCGTCAGACTACGTCCAGAACTCGGAGAATCAGCCTTTAACAGGTGTCGCTTGCTGTGGCCACAGACTTTTCCTGGGTCTACGAAATTCTACCGGAGTCATCAGGCGTCTTGGAATCCGGCTCTCGAAGGACCAAAAAATGACAGGTCTAAAACCTAGACAACAGACATATTAACAAACAGAGAAGAAAGACAAGGGAATCAAAATAGTTTCTTCGGAGGAGGACGGACAGGCAGAGGAATATTTCAGCGTAACCCATGACTTTCGTCTACCTGCGCTTCCTAAGCATCCGTCTGTCCGTTCTCCTCTTTTATTAGGAATAAGGGACGCCCTGTTTACATGATCAGCTTCGCCCTAAAAGGATAGGGAAACACGTGGCGAAAGCTGTACATACACACACAAGTCAATCCTTTGACTGCTGAACTTTGGTTGACCTAGGTTCCCAGCAAATCATCTTGAGTGGTAGTTCCTTGCTTTTCTTACAGGTCATCAGTCAAAAGTCAAAAGGCTGCTCAACAGGCTGCTGGATTATCTCAGCAGTTTACGTCTGCAACATAGTCTCACAAGCAGTTTATTAAACACACAAAATCATACAATAATAAGGAATGTATAAAATAAAGATACAATCTTTACAATTATTCCAACAGTATATAAAATCAATCAACATTCTGAACTGCTTTACACGTAGATAATATACAGTGGGTGCGGAAAGTATTCAAACCCCTTTCAATTTTTCACTCATTGTTTCATTGCAGCCGTTTGCTAAAAAAAAGTTAATTTTATTTCTCATTAATGTACACTCAGCACCTTTTGACAGAAAAAAACAGAAGTAGAAATGTTTGCAAATGTATTAAAAAAGAAAAACTGAAATATCACATGGTCATAAATATTCAGACCCTTTGCTCAGTATTGAGAAACTCTTTTGAGCTAGTACAGCCAAGAATGATGCAACAAGTTTTTGACACCTGGATTTTGGAATCCTATGCCATTCTTCCTTGCAGATCCTCTCCAGTTCCATTAGGTTGGACGGTGAACGTTGGTGGACTGCCATTTTCAGGTCTCTCCAGAGATGCTCAATAGGGTTTAGGTCAGGGCTCTGGCTGGGCCAGTCAAGAATGCTCACAGAGTTGTTCCGAGCACTCTGGAACAGAGGTTTTCTTTCAGGATATGTCTGTATTTTGCCGCATTCATATTTCCTTCAATTGCAACCAGTCGTCCTGTTCCTGTAGCTGAAAAACACCCCTATAGCACGATACTACCACCACCATGTTTCACTGTTTGGATTGTATTGGGCAGATGATCAGCAGTGCTGGGTTTTCTCCACGCATACCTCTTAGAATGAATGCCAAAAAGTTCAATCTTGGACTTCAATCTTGGCCCTGACTGGTGGAGGGGTGCAATGATGGTTGACTTTGTGGAACCTTCTCCCATCTCCTTACTACATCTATGGAGCTCAGCTACAGTGATGTTTGGGTTCTTCTTTACCTCTCTCACAAAAGGCTCTTCTCACACAATTGCTCAGTTTGGCTGTGCCGCATTCCAGGTGCAAGGCGCAAGGCGTCCCACGCGTCCAGATCTGCCTTCAAACTTTAAGAGGACGTCTGATTTTGAAAGACCCCTATGACCCTTAGAACATCATTTTATGATTCATCCCAGCTCATTCAAGAGAGGTATCTTCAAACCACCAACAATTGGGCATTTCAAAATAAAATTTACCTTTGTGTAACTGAGCAGAAGGAGGACAGATGCCGTGAGCACCAGTAGGAAGACGTTTTGTTTTTGCATTTTGCAAATTGTAAATTCTCTCAGCTTCATTCTGATCCTTCAATACCTGTCAGGTGATACATTTATTTAGTTAGTGCTTCAACCAAAAGAAACAAAGAGAGAAAAAGCTAAAATTGCTAGAGGTAAAAAAATTCTCAGGTGTTCAGGAAAGTAAAAAGATAAGGAGATATTAATGATCTGACCTCACAAGAAATAGTTAAACAATAGGTATTACAAAAATGGCCAAATAATTAGCCTGGAAACAAGCGGAAAGAACAATTTTTAAAATACGAGACAGAGTTTTTGTTTTGTTTTGTGAGTAATACATTTTCTAAAATCTTAGTTAAAAAAAGATTAAATGTTTATTTTTTTTGGACGCCCTCAATTTGGTAGGCACAGTTAGCTTCAAACGCTACTTCTTGCGGGGAACGCCCGCTCACGCTGAGACTACGTCACGGGTTGGGCGGGGGAGGCGGATCGCTCTTCGCGAGGGTGGGGGCGAATCTCAAACTAAGCCGTTTGCATTTCCGGGTAGGGGAGCGGGGTCCAAGGTATGGGTGATATTTTTTTATAACTATTATGTTACGGGTGTTGCACAACACTCATAATTATCAGCTATATCCTTAAGCTAGACTATGAAACAGGACAAATGGGATAAAATAGGTTATTTAAAAGAAGCCATCATATCTCTAATAATAAGGGAAGGACCAACTTGATTGTGCCTCATATAGACCTATTTCTATTCTGAATGTGGACTATCATATATACATCTCAATTATGTCCAAAAGAATGGAATGGATTCCCCCAAATTTGATCCACAATGATCAGACAGGATTTATTAACAGACAACAAACACAAAATAACATAAAACGATCCCTAGTATGTAATCCTTAGTTTGTGTGCTGAAAAAGCTTTTGACTGTTAACTGGCCTTGTTTATTTAAAGTTCTAAACACATTTCAAATAGATGACATAATGTTGAAAATATTGGGGTTCTTCACAACATCAAGAATTAAAATCAATGGTTACCTTACAGATCTGCTGACTCTGGAAAGAGGGGTTAGACAGGGCTGTGCCAGGTCCCCCCTCCTGTTTGCTTTGTATTTGGAACCATTGGCCCAATATACAGCATGAGACAAGCAAAAACAATTCACTGTGTTACAATTGATGGGGTAAAATGAAACGTGAAAAAATTATGTTCTATTATATATTTGACCAAAGCAGAAATTTCCATACCCAATGTGATGCATTTCTTTAAAAAATTGGCCTGAATAAATGTCTGAATAAAAAGTAAACGTACAAAAAACTGAAATTCTCTTTCTTTGAAATCCCATTTGCCCTTTAGAAAGTGCTATCTCTTTAAATGGCAAATGGATACACTAAGATATTTCTGTCTTGTCCATAAAAATCTACTAACATTTTTTGGAGAAAAATTATACCCCTATTCTTACTACTATAAAAAAAAAAGATCTCGAGATATTGACTCTTACTTACAGTAAGTCCAAGTCAAAAGGATTGATAGTAAAAATGTATGTTTTGCTATGATTCTTCCAATTAAAAAAAAAAAACCCTCTAGATTTGTATGGCAAGGCAAAAAACTTTGTATCCGATTCGAAACTTTGCACACCAGAAAAAGGAGCTTGGGGTTTACCTTGTCTGCAACATTACTTTATCTCAGCTCAAATCAGATCAGATCATTTGTTGTGACCCAGAATATGCTCAATGGAAAAATATTGAGTGTGGTGTTATGCCGGGGGTTCCTGTGCCTCTTACTGGCAGACAATAAACAGTCATTTGGAGGAAGTGGAGAATCCCTGGGTATATACAAAGATGTCTTTGGTTGGCTAATAGTCAAAGTTTTGCACCTACCGGCACAGATTTGAGACTTAAAGTCTGAATAACAAAAGGTATAAACGTTTTGACCAGATTGTAAAAGAAAATCACATGAGAAGCTTTGATATGTTGAAGGAATCTTTTGACTTGGAGAAACAGGACTTTTATAGGTATTTACAAATAAGGAGTTATTATAAAATAAAATAAACTAAGCAAGACCACCGTAATCCTTTGATTTGAATATTTATCTAAGATTATGAATTGGAGCTTTCAAGGGGAATAATATCTTGATTATATAAATGTGGCAATGATTCAGGCAGCCCTCTACTAACTACATTTAAAATAAATGGGAAGAGGGTCATTTTAATTTGACAGATGAAAAATGGGAAAATATATGTACTTCTCAGTGGAGAACAACAAAATCACATGTTTGGAGGAAATTCTGTTTAAAAATGTGAGATGATTTTTTTATAACACCATGTTAAAGTACCCGTTATTCACAAAGAAATGCTAACTGTTGGAGAAACTGACAGCCAGGAGGCAAGCCAGTATCATGTGTTTTGGGACTGTCCTGTCGCTCAAAACATTTGGACTGAAATTAACAAGGCGCAGTGCCTTGTTAATTTCAGTGACTGTTTTTGACATCCCATTCAATTTTAGAACTATGTATTTGGGCCTCAAAACATCTGCAAAGGACACAATAAACGGATACATTTGGAACATACTTTTGGCAGCAGGAAAAAAGGCCAATGAAATGGATGACGCAAACCTCAACAACAATCAAGGACGTGACTGACATAGTAATTTACATATGCGAAATGGGAAGAAATGACATTTGGAGTTACTTTGAAAATTGACAAATTTGACAGACTTCGGACTAAGTGGGACTCTTGTTTTGATTTGTATGAGCTGTGATTTTGTTTAAATTGATGTGTGGTTGATGTCTTCTTGCATTGTTATTTTGATTTTATCTCTCTGGTCGTGTTGCGTTCTCTTCTATGTCTATTCTATTATAAATAATAATAATAATAATAATAATAATAATAATAATATAATAAAAAAAATTAAAAAGGTGTTGGAATAATTGTAAAGATTTTATCTTTCTTTTATACATTCCTTATTATTGTATGATTTTGTGTGCTTAATAAACTGCTTGTGAGACTATGTTGCAGAAGTAAACTGCTGATCTAATCCAGCAGCCTGTTGAACTCTTGAACTGATGACCAGTAAGAAAAGCAAGGAAAATTCCACTCAAGATGATTTGCTGGGAATCTAAGGTTAACCAGATGCCAACAGACAATGGATGACTTGCGTGTGCACAGCTTTCGCCAATTGTTCCCTATCCTTTAGGGCGGAGCTGATCATATAAACAGGGCGTCCCTTATTCTTAATTAAAGAGGAAGGCGGATGTGGATGCTTGAGGAAGCAGTGGCAGATGGAGCTGGAAGGATCCCTCTGCCCCTCCGGAGAAACAATTTTGATTCCCTTGTCTTTCTTCTCTGTTTGTTAATATGTGGGTTTGTGTAGATTTTAGGCCCATCAAAAGGAAAAGTCCAAAAAAAGTTGGGCTCTGGAACGTTAGTGGCAATTCGAATGTCACTATAGTACACATCACACAGAAATGCTTGTTCATTAAAATTAAACAATTAAAATTTATTTGAATTTTTCATCTTGCTGCAGCAATGGCACAAGATGGCAAACAGTAACAGTTGTACAATCTGATAACAGCAACTCTGCAGAAAAGTTTGTTCACAAGAATGGACCACTCTTTCATTGAAGCTACTTTCCAAAGAAGATAGACTGTTGACTAATTCCTGCAGCTCTCACTCCAGAATCCCTAAATCAGCAACGTGGTGCTTTCTCGTTTCACCAAAAACGCTGCTAGGCTTGTTTATATGAGAGCTAGGCTTGTAGAGACGGCAACAGACCTTTTTATTTTTTCAAAATACACCGAGTAATCAGAATCACGTAGTTACAAGCCGCTAGAGACACCAAACCAAAAGTGATGCATCCTGCACGTGTGCCCGGACAGCGCTGGATCTGTGGCGCACCGTGCGGGAAAGAGCATTATGTTTAGACCATGTCAGCAATGTTTTAATTTAAAGACAAGCAAAAAATTGAGAAAAAATGCACAATACCTTTGAGAATGTCATGAGTTGGCCGTTAGAGAGAGTAGAGGAGGAGCTGTCAGCGCAGGACAGGACCACTATCAGACCAGGACCAACCCAGAACTAAACCAGGTCTAACGTATGCAGGGCTAAATTTTAAATCAGGACCTACCCAGGACAAAATCCAATCCAAACATGTTTTAATCATATATCCAAATCCGGGTCAAACACAGGACAGAACCAGGTCTAACCCAAACCAGGACTCACACAGGACTGAACCAGGTCTAACCCAAACCAGGACACACACAGGACTGAACCAGGTCTAACCCAAACCAGGACTCACACAGGACTGAACCAGGTCTAACCCAAACCAGGACTCATATGAATGAGTTAGTGCTAGATTTAATACAAAGTTATCTGATTACCTGATATCTTTTTAAACTGTTGTTTTGTTCTTATCACTCGCTGGTTTCAAATAAAAAAAAATACATCAATGGAGGCACACTGAGTTGACGCACATCACACCGCTACTGCAAAACTTGGTTTTAAAATCATCGTTTGACCCACCTAATCCTAAGGAACAAGGAAGAGAGATGAGTGAACAAGGAAGACACAAGTCCGGTAGCGCCACAGGACCAAAACAAACAGCCTCTTGTGAAGTGGCTGATAAAGCCACATACATACAGAGTGATCCGGGAGCCTCCTTCTATCATCTATCAGGTGTGTCAGCCGGTTCCACTCCAACAAACCCAAAGCAGTGAAAACTTTCAATTCTGCACAAGTATTTATATCTACATGTGGCGTCACAATGTAATCAACCACAGCTTTACCTCTGACAGATATAGAGGTAAAATTATCTTTTTCCCTTCCATTCAGAACACAACACTTTGAGTCTTTAAGAAATTCAGTAAACGTTTCCTCTTGTTTGTTTGAAGTTGTGTCCAACGTCACTCTGGAAGGAATGTCATTATTTAGGTCTCCACAAATATAAACAGAATCGGCATCAGCCGCCAATATTAACGATAATGAATGAGCAAAGAAAAGATCCGCATTACGACCCCATGTGGAGCTTTCGGGGGACCAGTAACACGAAATTATTATGAACGAATATTGTGATACAACATGCTCAAAACGTAACCAAAGTATCCCCTCAAAAGTCTTGTCAGTTTTTATGGAGAATGTATCCAAAATAGTGTTCTTAACAAACTGACCCACACCACCAGAGGCTTTCACAGCTCTTTTGTGGACAACACGGCTGGTTCCAATCCAGGTAAAGCCATCTAGCTCAGGTGTAAGATTAGATAGGTGAGTCTCATTTAAAGAGATTATATCTGGCTCCAGCGACAGGAGAAGATGCGCTCTAAATTTAGAGTTATTTTGCGTCCATCCGTTTACGTTCCAATGAACCAAAACAATGTTATCCGTACTTACAGGCTGGGCGTAATCTCGTCACTCCCGTGGCCCACTTTCCACACCACTCTCCACTTGAGAACGTTTGATGAACCGCCTGTTGCCAGCCAAATAGTAGACTTTTGCAGTAGGAATCTCTCGGAGGAGAGTTCGTAAATTGAAATCCATGAATCACTCCACGTTAGATTTTGCAGACGATACATACTCTGTTGTTGTGATCCTTGAGTTTAGACGTCCTATGGAGCACCGTCACTTTGTCCTGTAACGTCTCGAGCTCTGCTTTTACCAGCCCCGGTAGTCGTCCTCCACGGCCACCAAATTTGGCACCGGATCACAGCGCAGCCCCTCGCGCAACAACTCTTTAACTTTAGCCTCCACGTCCTCACCTTCAGTTTGCGGCAACCGGACAATGCGAGACATTTGGATCAAAGGGCTTGCCCCTGCACAGTTTGCTCATTTTCGTTTCAATATTTTCCACTCTGGAACTTAAAATACTGACTTCCAAATCCAAGTTGTTGCGTATTTCGTTAACGGCCTTCTCCAGCTCGCTTTTAAAAGCCTCTTGTCCTTTGTAAATTAATTTCTCCAAACTTCCACGTAGTGTGTCTATTTCTACATCCATCTGTGTTTCAATTTTGGTTTGCATGCTGTCCATTTTGTTCTGCATATTGTCCATTTTAATATTAAGTGCACGCAATTCACTCATCAGAGTGGGCTGTTCCCCATCAGCTTCCTTCTTGTTGACGCGTATTATCGGCTATAGTGCAGCTCCAAACGGAACAAATGTCTTAATGGCTCGAAACAAGATCTTAAGTGAACCACTGCTGACTTGTTTGGATGAGGCACTCTTAAATACCAAGTTATTTGAAGATTTGTACAGATCGATCGAGAGAGGACAAAGGCAATCACGCGGCCCAACTGAATCAATCACTACAATTTAGCAACAATCTAATCAATCACCTCCTACTTGAAGGCAAGGCAAGGCAAGTTTATTTGTAGAGCACAATTCGTACACAAGGCAATTCAAAGTGCTTCACACAACAGGAAAAAATTCATTAAAATCACAAAGACATGGCAGATATCACAAAATCTTAATTTAAAAGTGCCATTTTCAGGCTATCCGTCAAATAGTTCAGGACATAAAAGAGAAGAGTGCAAAGAAGGCATTTCAGTCATATGCACAGCCAAACAAAACAGTTTTTAGTTCAGATTTGAACATTGCCAGAGTAGCGGCCTGTCTCACATCCTCAGGAAGACTGTTCCAGATTTTAGCTGCATAAAACTGAAACGCAGATTCCCCATATTTAGTCCTGACTCTGGGCACCAGCAGGAGGCCGGTCCCTGAGGTCCTCAGAGTCCGAGATGGTTCATATGGCACTAACATGTCCGAGATGTACTTTGGTGCTAGGCCATGGAGAGACTTGTATACAAGCAGAGCTGCTTTGAAGTCTATTCTCTGAGCCACAGGGAGCCAGTGCAGAGACCTGAGCACAGGACTAATGTGGTCATACTTCCTGGTTCTAGTCAGGACCCGAGCAGCAGCGTCCTGGATGTACTGCAGCTGTTTTACAGCTCGTTTGGAGAGGCCAGTGAGCAGGCCGTTACAGTAGTCTAATCTACTAGAGACAAACGCATGGATAAGTCTCTCCAGGTCTGGTTTAGACACTATACTTTTGATTTTGGCAATGTTTTTTAGATGGTAAAAAGCTGCTGATGTGATTGATCTGACGTGGCTGTTAAAATTCAAATCTGAGTCCATTATTACCCCCAGATTTCTAACTTGATTTGTAGGTTTTAGAGCGAGACTCTGGAGGTGACCGTTAACACTTTCTCTTTGTTTCTGTGGGCCAAAGACGATGATTTCAGTCTTGTCTGAGTTCAGCTGGAGAAAGTTGTTTTGCATCCACACACACTGATCTGTTGGATGCAGTGACAGAGTGAATCCACTGGTCCATATTCACCTGCCGTCAGTGAAACATAGATTTGAGTGTCGTCTGCATAATTGTGATAGGACACATTCTCGCTGCGTATCAACTGACCTAAGGGCAGCATGTAGAGGTTGAATAGAAGGGGTCCCAGGATTGACCCTTGGGGCACCCCACAGGTCAGGGGCATCTGGTCTGAGACACAGTTACCAATTTCGACAAAGAACTTCCTGTCTTCCAGATAGGACTTTAACCAGTGTAGCGCAGTGCCAGTGATGCCCACCCAGTCCTCTAGTCTCTGTAAAAGTATCCCATGATCGACAGTGTCAAAAGCAGCACTCAGATCTAACAGAATTAAGACTGAGGCTTTGCCCGTGTCAGTGTTCAGGTGGATGTCATTTGTCACATTGACAAGAGCAGTCTCAGTGCTGTGATGAGGTCTAAAACCTGACTGGAAAACAGCAAATGAGTTGCTTATTAAGAAGAAATCAGTGAGCTTTTGGTAAACAACCTTTTCAAGGACTTTGCCCCAAAATGGCAGATTAGAGATGGGCCGGTAATTACTCAGTACTGCGGCATCAAGACTGCTCTTCTTTAGGAGAGGCTTTATGACCGCAGTTTTCAAAGACATTGGGAATGTTCCAGATTGAAGCGACATGTTAACTATTTGAGTGAGTGGTGCTAACAAACTGTTCAGCACAGACTTTAGAAATCTGGTGGGTAACACATCGAGGCAGCATGTAGATGAACTCAGGCTGGTGATGATCTCCTGGACAGGTGCAAAGTGAGTCAGCTCTAAGTGTGTAGGTGGTTTGAGGGTTATTTTTTTAATTGTAGAATTTATAGCATTTTTAATGCCCTGGACTTTGTCATTAAAGAATAATGCAAACTCATTACACTTGGATGTGGAAATGAGTTCTAACGGCAGCTGAGCTGGAGGGTTTGTTAATTTGTTTACTGTGGCAAACAGGATACGCGAGTTGTTACTGCAGCTTCCAATTATTTCAGAAAAATATCCTTCCCTAGTTCTACATAAAATGAGGTTGTACATGTACAACTTCTGTCTGTAAATCTCTCTCTGAACCTGGAGCTTCGACTTGTGCCATTTTCGTTCGGCCCGGCGGCACTCCCTTTTCTGTGCCCTGACCGAATCATCATTTCTCCATGGCGCCTTCTGCTTATTTTTAACAATTTTAGCCTTCATAGGGACAATGGTGTCGAGAACATTCAAAACAATAGATGTAACAGAGTTCAACAAATCATTTACATTAGAACATGAGACATTTTCAAAGTTAATCATTTCCATAAACAGTTTTCCCGTGCTGTCATTTATGTGTCTCTCCTCCGGACAACTGCAGGACCAGCTGGTGGTTTGGGAAAAACAGACAGGTCAAAGAAGATACAGAAATGATCAGACAGAGAAACATCGACCACATTGACGTTTGAAATATTAACCCCTTTTGTAATTAGAAGATCTAGAGTGTGCCCTCTGCTGTGGGTTGGGACACTCACGCGCTGAGTAAAGACCGAAAGTTTCAAGGACAGCATGAAGCTCTTTAGCGTTTCTGTCACAGATATTATCAACATGAACATTGAAATCACCTGTTATGACCAAACCATCAAAGTCTGTGCATACGACTGAAAGCATCTCAGTAAAATCATCAATAAAACTTTTGCAGTGCTGAGGAGGCTTGTATAAAACAATGAAGAGAATGGATGGAGACTGTTTTAGCTCAATTTTAAAGGCTACGTACTCAAATGTTGAAAACACCCCAAAGGACAACCTGTGGGTAACTATTTCATCTCTAACAAAAGCACACACACACCTCCTCCCTTTTTGTTTTCTCGTGTTTCAGATTCAAACATAAAGTTGGGTGGAGCAGATTCTATTAGAACTAAATTTCCTGTGTTTTTGTCAAGCCATGTTTCAGTTAAAAACATAAAATCAAGATTATAAGAAGAAATAAAATTATTAATTAAGAATGATTTGTTACATAAGGATCTGACATTTAGCACAGCAAGTTTCAGACTAGTTTCAGTGAGACTGGGCGTTATCTTTTTACAGGGAATATGAATCAAATTTCTCAGATTGGGCAGTCTGACTCGCATTTTGTTTTCCCATCTGTGTGATGTTACTACAGAAATAGCACTAGGGGAGGCTGTTTTTACACAGGGCCCCGGGTTGTTTTGATTTTTAATATGACTATAAGTCCCGGCAACGCTGAGACCCAGTGCATCCTAGCTATGGGAAATACCAGGTGAAAGGCGAGGGGGGTAGGTGGGGGGCTTTTGTTAGTGTAGCGGGAGCCGGTGAGCATTTGGGACCAGGTGAAAGGCGGGGGGGTTTAGGTGGGGTGATTTTTGTCCGTGTAGCAACAGTCAGGGGAGAGTTCATCATCGTTGATATCAGAACTCTTGATCTTGCTATATTAGGCTTGAGTGGAGCCATCTTAATGCCTGATTTGATCAGATATTCAAGATGGCTGGGAAGGCCCCTGGGTGAGGGCTCTGAGGGCAGGGGCGATGGCAGGGATGCTGCCGGGCCCGCCACAGATGGGTCCAAGGCCTTTGATGAGGACCGTGCAGGAAAGAACTGAAATGACTCCTGCGCTAGCTGTGGTGAAGATTGTTGTGGTGCTGCTGCAGATGAGTCCTTTGCTGGAGGTGGTGGAGGTGATCGTGGAGCAGCTGGAGTTGAATTCTTTGCTTGTGGTGGTGGAGCGGCTGCTAATAAATCCTTTGGTGGAGGTTGTGGTTGTGGTTGTGGTGCTGCTGATGTTGAAACATTGGCTCGGTCTCTGGCTGATGGATTCCTCTCTTCTCTAACTATCTGCTCAGGACCCTGTCCAGGCCCAGTCCAATGCCTCAGAGCGTGGAGCAGGTTCTCTGTCAGCACCCTCACTCCACCTCTACAGAGGTGTGGGCCATTTCTCTTAAACAGGTCCTCTCGTTTCCAGAATAGATAGAAGTTCTCAATGTAGTGCAATCCTCTTGTTGCACACTCTTTGGACAGCCATGTGTTCAGCTGAAGCAGCCGGCTAAACTTGTTTATCTTCCTGTCGATGTTTGGAAGAGGTCCACTTATGAATGTTTTTATTTCCATTTTATTAAGCTTGTCGAAAAACTCCAAGAAGTCTCTTTTCAAAACTTCAGTCTCTTCGCGTCGTGTGTCCACTGCGCCCACATGCACAATCAGCTGTTTAACTCCTTTATGTGTGGCCAAAACATTAGAAATACGTGACGTAATCTCAGTGACTGTGGCACTGGGAAAAGAATGTTTTAATTTTTTCATGCATCACGTGACTTATCGCACCATCCCCAATCAAGGCGACCTTGACGTTAGGCACAGATTCTCTCTCTGTCTCTGTCTGCCTTTTCGCCATGTCATGTCTCCCATTTTTCCTTTGTTCATTTACTTCAGTCTTTTAAAGTGGTAAAAATCTGTTTGTAAGCTGTATTTTAGGTGGCGTTACATTATCTTTGTATTGCTTAGGCTTTGAACCGACTTTGTTTTCTGGTCTTTAGACAGTTTTGGAAACGAAACAGAGTCACTCCGGTTTAGGTTGAAAGTAGCTGTATTTCTTGTAAAAAATGTGGACTTCTTACCACTGGATGACACAGGGATTGTATCGTGCAGTCCTTTTTCAGATTCCAAAGCAAATATCCGTGCTTGTAGCTCATGAATTTCTTGTTGAAATTTCCAACAGCGTTTACAGGAGTTTGTTTCTCTTCTCACGGACATGTCGCTGGTTCGTCAGATTTGTTGATTAAAACTCGAAAAATGCTCTTAAAATCCTTGGTTGACTTAAAAAAGTCGTAATAAAAATATTTGGAAGACAAAAACTGATTTAAAAGCAAAATAAATAAGGAAAGCAGCTGAAGCAAGCAGGAGCAAGCCGGGAAGCGTCTGCACTCTTCGGAAGCAGGAAGTAGTATGAACAGCCACCTTAACGTGGTGGAGGGGTTTGAGCACCCGAATGATCCCAAGAGCTTTGTTGTTGGGGGCTTCAAGCCCCTGGTAGGGTCTCCCAAGGCAAATGGGTCCTAGGTGACGGATCAGACTAAGAGCGGTTTAGAAGCCCCTTATGAGGAGTTCAACAAAAAGGCCAGTTGCGTAGCCTGTATTGGCGTTACCGGGGCCCCATCCTGGAGCCAGGCCTGGGGTGGGCGACCGTCTGGCGGCCGGGCCTTTCCCAAGCAACGTGGGGCCGTCCTCCCGTGGACCCACCACCTGCAGGAGGATTCGTAAGGGGCTGGTGCAGAGCGATCTGGGTGGCAGTCGATGGCAGGGGCCGTAGGGGCCTACGCCTTCGGGTTGGGGACAGGTCTCTCACTGTTGTGTTGGCCTACGGGCCGAACACAAGTGCAGAGTACCCGGCCTTATTGGAGTCCCTGGGAGGGGTACTTGGTAGTGCGCCAACAAGGGACTCCGTTGTTCTACTGGGGGCCTTCAACGCCCACGTGGGCAACGACAGTGACATCTGAAGAGGGGCCCCCCCCCCGATCTGAACCCAAGTGGTGTTCAGTTATTGGACTTCTGTGCTAGCCACGGATTGCCCATAACGAACACCATGTTCAAGCACAAGGGTGTCCACCAGTGCACGTGGCACCAGGACACCCTAGGCCGGAGATCAATGATCGACTTTGTTGTCGTGTCATCTGACCTTGATGGAGCCATCAGGACAACATCGTCTGCAAACAGCAGCGATGAGATCCTGTGGTCCACAAACCGGACACCCTCCGACCCCTGACTGCGCCTAGAAATTCTGTCCATAAAAACAATGACCAGAACCGGTAATAAACGGTCCTTTTAGAGCAATACCTGGTGACTGAATAAATGCAGTACTGAAAGCACATTTAATAAACCAAAAGGGATTAACTGAAGACAAAGTCAGGACTAAACCAGGTCCAAAGCAGAACTATAAAACAGGTGCAACTAAACCAGGATCAAACCAGACCTAAACCAGGTCCGATCCATTACTAAACCAGGGGTATGACAGATAATAGCTGTTCATAACTAATGAACAAACTAAAAACAATCTCAAATGATTGTAAATAAGTACCACTGTTGTATATGACTCTACATTAGTTTATTCAAATAACACATCAATGGGGAAATCCTTTTTTTTTCAGTGTGGTTCTCTATAAGCTACAGTTATAGCTAAGTACTTAAAACACATCAATTCTACTAAGCTGCCAAAACAAAAATAATTACAATGTATTTTTACATTCATCTGTCAGTGCTTTATCTTATTAATATCTACATCTTTTCCTTGTTCTTTAAAATGAACAAAAACTGTTTAGAATAGTTTGTGCAAACATACACAATTAAGGGTTTTTCGCTTACTTGGACATTTAGCGATGCTGTGAGCTATTAAAGTTTTCCCAAATATTCAAGGTTGAAAACAATATTTTAATAATATTTTTGTATTTCTTAGTTTTTAGTTCAAATAATTCAACATCGTTTTGCCAAAACCAGATTGTAAATGTTTTGCCATTTTAAATTGCTGATGTCAATGTAATATTAATGTGTGGTGTTTTGTTTTTTATTTGTATTATTTTGTATTTGTGTTATTTTTTGGGGCCAGGCCTGAAATCACAGTAACCACTAAAAGTTGATCTTCTTTGTGACGTTGCGAAAGGTCATATATCCAAGTTCAGTCTCGCGTAGAGTTCACAGTCTTTGTTGTTCGTGAGTTGATAAAATCAGCTTTTCTGAATCCACACTGTTTAAGAAAAACAAACCATGCATTACACACAAATTCTATTATACATGCTGAAAATATGTTTGAGATGAAGATGTGCAGTTAAGCTCAAATTGCAATCTGACTCTGTGACGATATACCAAATTTGCCTTTCTGTTAAATAACTTTTTTCCTCGTGGTCCATGACTAGATATTCGACTCGGGAGGGGGCTACCGTGGTGACTCGACCCTGCTCCGACACCAAACCCTGACCCTTTTCCCTATTTCCCTAACTTTAACCTATTTCGTAAACTTAATCCTGAGTCATGTGCCTAAACTTCTTCACTTATAATGACTAATCACAGCAGACCGTCCCTCCGAAGCGTACTATCCAGCACAAACCAAACAGATTTTCTTGTATGTCAATGTAAAGTTAATTTGTGACTCTAAGAAAATGGTGATATGTTTGTTTGGTTTTTGCCATATTGCGCACCTAAATCTAATACTTACCTTTTTGTAGAGGCTGTGCAGATCAGTGTGCTTCCACATTGAGTGTAATAGAACACACGCAGCCTGGCCAGCTCGACTCGGACCATAACTAGAAAACAAAACATTTAATTAATAAATTATGTATATTCAATTCTGACTTTAAATCCTACTAAAACTGTGTGTCTGAGGTTACTTGGACTTATTTTACTTATTTTAGTTTTGTTCATTTGCAATCCTGTGTCTTTACATCAAATTGAAAATGAAGATGAAACTAAATACCCTTTAATTTTATGCTGCAATAAAGGCTTTTGAATTATTTTTTGCGTAAATTAACAGTGCCTTGGTTTTTCTTGTCTTTGGGAATACTCAACATATATCTTTATGTATATTTTGCTACAATTTCATACCTAAATAGACAACTTATAACAACAATAGATCACCCTTTAATTTGAACTTTGAAGGAATTACGTTGGGATATTTTTGCAGTGGAATTTGACCTTTGTTTGACCTACATAGATTCAGAAAAACAAAAGGCATAAATAACATAAGAATTTGATCTAGAATGAGTAAAAAATCTAAAATATGAGCAGTATGTTGGGTGGCCGTGAGCTTCTGATTTTGGCTTCAATCCCCTGAAAAAGAGGTTTTACACCCGCTCAACTTAACTCAAATGTAATATGTTTAAATTGTAATAAAACAAAGCCACTGAAAGCATGTTAATTTATTCATACCCATTGTCCTTGTTGCTGATGTTGACGATTTTGGGCAGTGCACCGAGGTTGACCACAGCGCTCACGCTCTCTGTTTGGTTCTGACTCAGGTTCAGGAGGATGTGGCACAGGCAGGCGGTCACCTCTGAGGGCTGGTCTGTCCCTCGGTCGTTATTAGGCAGCATGGACACGATCTCCGGTAACACATGGGTAACTACGACAAAGGTAACATGCAATTCAATTACGATTACATTTAATTAATACAATGTGACACAGGTTTAAGAGTAGGGATGCGACAAGAACTGAAATATTGTGATATCGTATGGTGAAAAGTCTCACAATAATATTGTGGGCCGTCACAATATATCGATTTACAAGTTCCTTTGCTTAAATGCATTGTTTTGTTGCCGCAATAGATTTAAAAAAAAAACAAAAAAAAACAGAGGAAACGAGAGGTGGGAGTTGTATAGGAAAATGTATGGTTGTTTTGGAGATCTGCAAAATTAGAAGAAGTTCATCGTCTTTAACTAAAAGAGAGACGCGTCCAGTGTAAACTCCAGAACAAGAGTATGAAGTGATATTTCTGCACATTTGTGGTTAATTTGATGGTCCATTCACATATTGTGCAATACTTGAACCTCAACCAATAAGTACTTTTCGTCCATATCCCCCACCTCTAGAAGGAACTAGAGACCATGATTGTAAACGTCTGAGTGAAAGGTGAAGATCAACAGCCTTTGGACATTCAAACTGCATGAATTTGGCATTAAAGGTATTTATACTGCAGTTATTCGATTACAGGTGTGGCTCAAAAATACCTTGGGAAAATGTGCCTTTGTCTTGCTGTCTTGGCGGACACTCCACTAGAAACTTTATTGCACCTTTTAAGAGGGGTTTATAGTCGCTTCTAATGACACCACAGGTCTTTTCATTTACAGAAGAAGAAGAAGAATTTATGGTTTTATTATTATTTGTTATCACAGATGCAGAACACAAGAGTTTTTCATGCTTGCACATAATATAAGAATAAAACCCGGCCTTGAGTTGTATTGATATAGTGAACAATAGACTTAAATAGCTCAGATAAACCACAACTGGAGCTTTGTGAGGCTCAGTGTTAGATAAGACTGAAGACTGTGCTGTACAGACTCTTATCAGACAGTCTTCAGGATTATAACCTGTTACTGTCTGGCAGACTCTACACCACACTCTCTTGATTTTCAACTCTCGCACACACGGCATCAGGAGCAGGGTTAAAGGGTGCAGAGTTTAGCCAGCTCTTGTTTGGCTTCATTCCACTTCCAAGTGTAATGAGTTTGCATTATTCTTTAATGACAAAGTTTAGGGCATTAAAAATTCTATAAATTCTACAATGCAAAAAATAACCCTCAAACCACCTACACACTTAAAGCTGACTCACTTTGCACCTGTAACTGACAAAACTGTCCAGGAGATCATCACCAGTCTGAGTTCATCTACATGCTGCCTCGATGTGTTACCCACCAGATTTCTAAAGTCTGTGCTGAACAGTTTGTTAGCACCACTCACTCAAATAGTTAACATGTCGCTTCAATCTGGAACATTCCCAATTTCTTTGAAAACTGCGGTCATAAAGCTTCTCCTAAAGAAGAGCAGTCTTGATGCCGTCAAGTCTTGATGCCGGTAATTACTCAGTACTGCGGTACTGAGTAATTACCGGCCCATCTCTAATCTGCCATTTTGGGGCAAAGTCCTTGAAAAGGTTGTTTACCAACAGCTCACTGATTTCCTCTTAATAAACAATTCATTTGATGTTTTCCAGTCAGGTTTTAGACCTCATCACAGCACTGAGACTGCTCTTGTCAAGGTGACAAATGACATCCACCTGAACACTGACGCGGGCAAAGCCTCAGTCTTAATTCTTTTAGATCTGAGTGCTGCTTTTTACACTGTCGATCATGGGATCCTCTTACAGAGACTAGAGGACTGGGTGGGCATCACTGGCACTGCGCTAAACTAGTTAAAGTCCTATCTGGAAGACAGGAAGTTCTTTGTCGAAATTCGTAACTGTGTCTCAGACCAGATGCCCCTGACCTGTGGTGTACCCCAAGGGTCAATCCTGGGACCCCTTCTGTTCAACCTCTACATGCTGCCGTTAGGTCAGTTGATACGCAGCGAGAATGTGTCCTATCACAATTATGCAGACGGCACTCATATCTATGTTTCACTGACGGCAGGTGAATATGGACCAGTGGATTCACTCTGTCACTGCATCCAACAGATCAGTGTGTGGATGCAAAACAACTTTCTCCAGCTGAACTCAGACAAGACTGAAATCCTTGTCTTTGGCCCACAGAAACAAAGAGAAAATGTTAACAGTCACCTCCAGAGTCTCGCTCTAAAACCTACAAATCAAGTTAGAAATCTGGGGGTAATAATGGACTCAGATTTGAATTTTAACAGCCACGTCAGATCAATCACATCAGCAGCTTTTTACCATCTAAAAAACATTGCCAAAATCAAAAGTATAGCGTCTAAACCAGACCTGGAGAGACTTATCAATGCGTTTGTCTCTAGTAGATTAGACTACTGTAACGGCCTGCTCACTGGCCTCTCCAAACGAGCTGTAAAACAGCTGCAGTACATCCAGAACGCTGCTGCTCGGGTCCTGACTAGAACCAGGAAGTATAATCACATTAGTCCTGTGGTCAGGTCTCTGCACTGGCTCCCTGTGGCTCAGAGAATAGACTTCAAAGCAGCTCTGCTTGTATACAAGTCTCTCCATGGCCTAGCACCAAAGTACATCTCGGACATGTTAGTGCCATATGAACCATCTCGGACTCTGAGGACCTCAGGGACCGGCCTCCTGCTGGTGCCCAGAGTCAGGACTAAACATGGGGAATCTGCGTTTCAGTTTTATGCAGCTAAAATCTGGAACAGTCTCCCTGAGGATGTGAGACAGGCTGCTACTCGGGCAATGTTCAAATCTAAACTAAAAACTGTTTTGTTTGGCTGTGCATATGACTGAAATGCTTTTCTTTGCACTCTTCTCTTTTATGTCTTGAACTATTTGACGGATAGCCTGAAAATGGCACTTTTAAATTAAGATTTTGTGATTTCTTCCATGTTTTTGTGATTTTAAAGCATTTTTTCCTGTTGTGTGAAGCACTTTGAATTGCCGTGTGTACGAATTGTGCTCTACAAATAAACTTGCCTTGCCTGCCTTGCCTTCTGATCATTCCCTGAATAAGATTAACTCAAAGTCCTTGCGTCATTGAGTGGCTGCGTAATGCATTTGTTCTTGTTTAAAACTGGTGTAAAAATGGACTTTTATGAGTTTTAATCATGTTATAACGGTGTTCAGTCATCGTTGTCCTACTCAGAATTGTAGTCAAACTTTGATTAACACTGTTTTGTCCTGCATTCGAGACTCATTTGAGACAACCCTGTGCAGACAACATGAAGAAATAACTGTTATTCAGCCCATTTATAACTTCCTGTGCATCAAGGTCTTGTCAAGATATTTTAAAAGAAAAATTTTGTATTTCTATGATTCTGTTAACCTCTCCACAATATTGCAACAAATATTGTACCAGAGATTAAAGTAATCCCTTATCAATTAACCTGGACCAACACAACACCAATAAAGCCAATAAAGTGATACTATAATAAAATTACACATTAACTTTCTATTTCAGACACAAAGCACTTATTATTCTGGCTTATTATTCTAAACCTTGTCATTTTAAAACAATAGTCTTACTGATTTCCGGGTGTAGTTCTCTGTGTCTGGAGAGGTTTCTTATGAGAGACACCACGCTCCGCCTCACTTCACTGTCCCCCTCCTCTAACGGCCTCTTGATGTGCTGAAGGCCGTTCTCTCTTTGGACAATAGTGAAGCAAATGGCTTCCGTCACCTGGAGCAACAAGCAATGTGAAGAAGCGTGATTGTTAATCAACTAAATTCAGTAGATCAAGTAAAAAAGAAATAAAAATCACAGTAAATGTTCTTCTGAATTGTTTTTTTAGCGCAGTACATTGTTAATAACTATACATACACGAATTAGTCTCGGTTTTGCTGATAAAAACTAAATCAGAAACTAAACGAAAATGAATTAATATAGACTAAAAATAAAGGTACATGTGTTTTTTGCCAATTAATAAAATCGAAACATCCAAAAAACTTATTGGATTCAGGGTATTCCTTTTTTCTTTTTCTTTTTTTAACAGAAGACTGAACCAGGAATACCATGTTCTTTCATGAAGAGTACAAGATTTATCTAAGTAGTTTTGCTGTGGGGCCAAAATGTGAGCCTCACAGCAAATGTATTATCTTTCAGACCAAAATAATGCTTGAAATGAGAAAAAAAATGTATTCTGAAAAACAGCAGAAACATAACACAGTGTATTTGTAAACGTCTTACGAGCCCGTGCCCAGCTGTGATGTTTTGCAGCGCGCCCAGTGCTGCCTCCTGTGTGTGGTGACGCACACTGCGGGCGATGAGCGACAGGTACATGCGCACGGTGATGGCGCTCCACAGCCACTCCACACCGCATGGATTAGCCTTCTCCTCCAGCAGGGGGCAGTGTCGCTCTATTTCCTGAAACACATGCGGCACTCTCATAAATTCAGTGGGTTCATATCGATATCACAGGCGATTACGATGCAGCCGATTGATTCGCTCTGTTATACAAATCCTGTATAGAGTTAATCAGATATTTAAGTTTTGCAGAGGAAAAAATAATAATGGAGGAGACATAACAGTGTCACTTTAAAAGGGCTTACATAAAAGTGATGCTGGTGCAATGCAGTGTGCGCTGGAGTCAAACTGTGAAGGGGCTGTACAATACCGGTATATTGGCAAAGAGCAAGGTAAGCAACGGCCAAATATGTGTCGACTTACATTTTATATTAGATTACTTTTTCTGTTGCGTTACATTATTGTTCTGTTGTTTTAACTATTATTATATAACCTCGGAATAATAATAATACTAATGAAAAAGTAAAGCAATGGCTCAGTGGTTGGAGCTACAATTCACCTAGTGCATACTGTTGTCAGAAAACTGTTAAGTGACTTTGAGCGGTAAAAAGCATTAATTAAAGCTAATGCGTTATTACTACCATTATGAGATTTAAATATAGAGTATGTTGAATGATATACACCATGAAAGCTTGTACCACCACTAGAATATTCTAAATACCTCTTCCATTATCACCACAGTGATGATCAGGCCTCCATGTTTGTCGTTTTACCTCAGTGATCTTGGAGCTGCGGGGGGGAAAGCAGCCCACTGGTTTGGTTTTGGGGGCCACGCTGAGCCTGGACTGGTGCAGCTCCTCGACGTACTTCCGGGGAAGCTCCTCCTCGATCTGATAGGACAAGTTATGAAGGATGCACACACAGTTCTCTGTCGTCTGAAGAGGGAGAGAGAGACAGATAAGCATCTTTGAGGTTATGTTGCTACCATTACAAAAATTATGGGAACATTTTCAAAAACGTGTATACATTCACACCAGGTGCCACCTAAAAAATATTTGTACCAGCACATCTACACTGGGTCTGAAACAGGACTGTTCCAGACAACTTTGGTTCTTTTGAAACTAGCCCTAAACTAGGGCTAAGCCAGGTCTAAAATAGGAAAATACAATTGCTAATTACTAATTCACAAATTCTAAACAAGGACCAAGCCAAACGTGGATTAAATCAACACTCAATACCGCAAATATTATAACTGCAAATCCACCTGATGGAGCTTGCGTACCACCAGCAGTACATGTACCAAAGCTTGAGAACTTCTGTTTAGTTTGGTTTATTTGGTCTTTTTTTTTTTTTTTTTTTTTTTTTTTTTATTATTACATGGTACATTTACAAGGCATTTAATGTTGTACAGAGGCCAAAGGGAGTAGGCTGAAGCAAAAGCTTATGGGCGCCTACCACAAAACAGAATACTTCATTGTGACACAGATCTAAAACATTACTCATATAATAAATTCACGTCTTAATTATCCATGTACCATAATGTATATATTGATTGTAAATGGCCTTGTCCATACCACGGCACACACACTGCCTGTGCCGTTTTGCGGACCTGTACGCGGCGTAATATCCATACTCAAGAGCACATCTTTTTGATACAATCCCTCGCATGCTTGTACCTGGGAATGGGTCACGGTAGAATTCAGTCATTTCCGATATCCAATAACAGTATCGTTAAAATGCTAAACCAACGAAGGGACTGCATTCCATCTGAATTTCCAAAGTGTTAATGTGCCTTATACCAGTCATTGTGTTTAATTGTAGATTTTTATCCATACACAGGCACACACCCACATAATCTACAATCATGAACAGTGTCATTGCTAAGACAAGGAAATCTTTAATTATTAAATGAATATGACGAGAGTGTTATTTTTAGGGCTGTGTAAACCCATACAGGTTAATATTTATGTTATGTGACAAATGTAACACTATGTCTGTTGCAAAAGTAGTTCAATCAAAGTTGTTAAGCATATTTGCAACGTGATACACAAGCGTCTAGAAAGACTAAGGTTGTCAAAAGTATCAATACTCTGATACTAATCATTACTAAAACTAGTATTGATACTAGATTTCTCATTTGAAAAAGTATCAATACTGAAATATATAGGACAAAATTGGACCTTTCCTGAATAGTTATAGAAAGGTCTTGAACTATCAGAACCACATGAAAATATTGACGCAAGAAACTACTTTTTATGTGTTGAAAATTCAAATGAATTCTATTGACCTAAAAAAAATATTTTTGTATTATCATTGTGGCATCAAAATTGTTATTGAATATCAAGCTTTTTCCTTTGAATTGTAAGTATCGTGCCATCACTGACAAAGACAAATAAAAACATGTAATTATCATTCATGATAAAGTAATATACCCAAAAATATTGCAGTGATCGGTTATATGCATTTTCTCCTTTTCTTTTGATGTCACTGAGGCAGCCAAAATAATCTGTCTGGCCTGTAGTGGTTCCCTTTGCCATCGGTTTTGTACCAGATGCCCTCCCCGAAACAGCCCTATCATCAGTCAGCAGTTTGTGATTGTAAACGTGAGAATGATTTCTTGACGTAAAACGCTCTGAGTGTCAATGGAGAGGTAGTTGAAGTTGAAAGTGCATTCAAATAAAACACAGTATTTTACCTTGTCATCCGTTTTGTAGTCGGCAATGGAGCCTCTGATGTAGTAAACCAAGGAGTCGATGAGGTTCTCACACTCCCTCATGGCCTTCCTCCCGTTTGGCCCGGCAGAGCTCAGATTTCTGTGTGCACAATAAACCCAGCAGCCAGAATCAGTAACAACACCAGTGAGGGACCCGTACGACAAATCATTTCACGGAATCTCAACGGTATTAAATAAAAAAAAGTCACCTCAGCAGTTAGTATTGCCCAGTAAAGTGAGGCTTATTGTGCAGTGGTGAAAGTCACAAAGACTGTACTTATTTGGGTAATCTGATCCCCTCAGCAGAGAACTAAGAGTCCTCACTCCATACAAAAGTGTTATTACAACTAGCTTCGATACCAAGAAAAAGTCTTGATTCACAATTCAGAGACCACACCGCGATAAGAATATAAAAAATATATATAATTTGAAAATGTAATACATGTTTAAACACAAAATAATTGTAATTTCTTGAATATTACCACGTGGACTCATTAGTTCTGATAAAAAAATCAAGAGCATTAAAACAATTCAGGAAAGTGTTTTATCTCCCTGAGCTCGTATTGTGTAAAATTAAATAAATAAACTGTGAACCCTTTAGTTCAGACGTTGCCAAATTTCAGTTTTCTCCCAAATACTATTGCTCCTGAATACGTTTTGATTGAATGTAAACTGAATCTTGATTTTAAAAATGATTTATCAAATGCAATTTCGATTGTATTTTTTCACAAACATTCATTCTATATAATGATATCGTTAAGCCCCAGTTTTCACTTATCATTTTCCCGGTTCTGAAGCGGATGGAGAACATGATAAGGCGAGCTCTGTAACACTGAGGCGGCTAAGGCTGAGTGATTTTAACCCGCAGAGGCACAGAGAGGAGAGAGAGGAGCGTGAATAATTTAGCCCTCCACGGTTTTCATCCGGATATAGTTGCCATGCGAGCGCACTCTCTGATAGCTGTGGCTTTGTAAACAGAGGAGATGTATGTCCAAACAGGAGCAGGTTCAACAATGAGAGGCTTAATCCTACTCTGCACAAGACGGACCAGATGAACTGAGATTCCCTTCGGCAGTGAGATGCTGTCCCAGAAGGGCCTTTCCAGCTACTTTTTGGGGAGCATCTAAATAATAGAAGGGCTTATATAATAAGTTATGCTTGATATTCAGAAGTATTTTAATAGACTTCCCCCGCACTTATACGAACTATGCCCTTATTCTTTATCGGTTTAGGTTTTTACATGTCTTGTATGTCGTTTATATTGCCTTTGTACAGCGCTTTGGGCCATTGTGGTGTTTTTAAGTGTGCTTTATAAATAAACTTGACTAGGTTAAATAGAAGTAGAGCAAAGAAGAAGTTATAATATTCGGAATAACGATTGAGGCAATTTCATGGTTAAGATTAGGGCAGCAACAAGTTATCAATTATTTGCAATAAATTGATTATTTAAATAATCGTCAATTAATTTTGTAATCACATAATCGTTAACTGGTCTATACATAGGTTCCAAAACATGCCATGAGCTGAGAAAAGAAGTTTTATGACTCAAATTGAGCCGTAATTGCCTGAAAATGACACAGAACATTTTTAAATGTAGTGTATTTGATGAAAACACGCTTTAGTCCATAAATGCGCTCCACCAGGATCCTCCAACGGCTTCACATCGTGGGCTAATCTGGGTCAAATTCAGTAAAAGTGACTTTTGCTTCTTCTAAACGACTAATCAATTAATCGGAAGATTAATCGATGAGCAAAATGATTGTTAGTTGCAGCCCTAGTTAAGATATTGGTTAGATAATAAATTAGCCTCGGAATTCTGGGTCATTGCACCCAACAATATAGTTTTACTCTGATCATGTGGTCAGTTTATAACACGGTTCGATCCTCGACCAGTTCCAAGTGTTGTTGTATTTTTGAGCAAGTAACTTCACCCGATTTGTTAGTAAAGGAAAGTGGTGTGTGAGTGAATAATGGGTGGCAGTCAGAGCAGCTGTGGGGGGGTGAATACTATGTGAAGCCACTGTGAGAGTCCAAAGAAGGGTTAGATAAGACTGACGCTTTCGCAGTCTTCACAGCACAACAGTGTTTATTGATTTGGAAGTAACGTTTTGAAACCATTAAGGGGCAGCAGAGGTGGCTTTTCTTTAAAGTCGACACATTATGCTTGTCTCCAGGTACTTTGCATTGAACTCTAAAATAAGTAGACTGTAATTTTACATTTTGTTCATTGTAAACTGCAATATTGAACTAAAACGGCTTAATATTAGAAACAAGCCAATTGACTTCCTGTTCAAAAAAGCCGCAGATTGTCATTTATGTGTTTGTATTTTTTGGGAAATGTGGCAAGTGACATTTTCGAACCCTACGTGTATGACCCGCAGTCTGATTCTATTTTTCCTTATTTTTGAACACATGCGAGTACAGGGAAATGGGCTGGGATAGGGGGAAAGTGAAAACCGACATTTTCTGAGCACTGCAGGACAATATAGGATTACTCGAAGATGCATGAATCAAACAACATACAACTCTATAAGCTATAACACTGTTAAAAGCTGGTTGACCGTGTTGGTTAAAAGCTCACTGAAGTTGATTTAGCTTAATATGTTGTGTATTAATGCGAACGTCTTAAAATCCAACATGAGCAGAGCAGTAGGAGGACTATGTTGTTGTATAATCTAAACATTTACCAGTTGAGATCTCATCAAACGACCAACACTGCACAGATTTGCACTGCAGTGTCAGAGTTAAATGTCTGACCGTAAACATCCCGTGGCGTTGTGAAACACATCAGCATCAGCCAGCAGCTCGTCTTTGGGGTTCTCTCCCTCAGACAGACCAGAGCTCGGCACCAGGACGGACTGGGTCAGCACCGGGAGAGCGTTGACCGACAGGTGCTCTTTCAGGAGGTCGTGAGAGGACAGGTTCCATAACAGCCCTGAAACCACACAAGAAGGAACTAGTTTGAACTGGAGATGTCAAGATTATTCGGTTCATCGATAATCATGATTATTCAGGTCACCGTATAACCATGAAGTACTTTTTATCTTGCTGTTTATGTGACAATTCAGAAAGTTTGATATCATAAAGCTATCGAGTCAGAGCATTTTTCATAGATTAAATATATTTTTAAAAGTACAAACTACTTAGAATTCTATACATTTTCAGAGAACAATGAATGTAATTTTAATATTGTATATGCCTGTGGAATCTGCATATTCTGATTACTGGCGATGAAGCTTGACCAAACATTATCCTCAAACAATTGTAGTTGTAGTAGAAAGGAGCCTTTTCTCACTGTGTGGCTAAATTCAACTTAACAAGCCTCGTCGTGTTAGGTTTAGTTAAGGACTTTTTGGCATCAGATAAGCAAGAAAAGCCAGTATTTAAAAGGCACAAAACCTTAAAGACTTCTTTAACCTTTATAAAAACTTTGATATTGTTTCTCAAACTAGGGTCCTGGTACCTGTGGCTGTTCAAACTTTCAGCATAACAAAAGGCAAATTTCACGTTTTTTCAGGTGTGATTAAGTCCCAGTTTTCATTTAGTCCAAACTAGTTCGAGCTCTCTTCCTTCGATCTGGATTGATTCTGATACTTGCTCTCCTCCAAAGAAAAACACAAGTCAAATCTGATCTGAAGTGTTTAAGAACCATTGTGCGGCGCCTTCTCCTGCTGCGTGGACCCACCCGTGAGCTGCCTCCTGGTCTCCACGTCTCTGCTGCTCTTGAGTGTCCGCAGTATTGAGGACAAACCGTTGTTCTCCTTCACCTCCATCTTGTTTTCGTTGCTCTGATACACCAGGTTTCTCAGGGCACCGGCCGCCACGCGCTGCACCTCTTCGCTGTCGTGATCCAGCAGTTGCATGAGCTTCCCAATGCCACGCAGATAGTAAACCTGCATAATGTTTGCAATGGTCAAACAAGATATCAAAAAGGAACTACACCTGCACTTCATTTCTAACATTCTTCATCACTTTCGTTTAGCAGGGTGTGACAATGACAATAGGCAAATGCGGCATTCCCAGGTTGACAGGAAACACTTGGCCAGCTGGATTTCTTGCATGCATGTAAGGATGGGCAAAAAAAAAAACCATCATCATATTTTGCATCATATTGATCATTCTGATTTTATTTAGTCTTATTAAAACAAATCAAATTGACTTTATATACATTTCCTGAACATAAATAAGACAGACTTGATATTACTATTTAACGCAAAAAGAAAGTCAAATTTCTTCCTCCAAAGTCTGACCTCACTTCAAATCACAAGCGTTTACTGACTCTGGATTAAAAAGTCCTAAACTGATCATTGAGGATTAGAAATGACTGAACCTCAATCTTGATTGAATTTAGATTTGATTGCATATTAGTCATTCGTATTTCAACTGAGGGAAAGAACTCCCTTGCAAGAAGAAGCGAGTCTTGTTTACTAAACTCTTTTTGTCTTATTCACCATCAGATCAACATTTCCACAATATGAACAGGAACAATGCTTTTATTGCAACACTAACACTTTTGCAACACTTTTACTCCATCACATTTAAGGTTAAAAAAAAAACACCGTTACCCAAAATCAATTCCGTCCTTTCCTGACCTATTTCTATTTCCTAGTGCGTGTCACACCGGGGCCAGACTTGTCGTACTCTGCAGACTCACTCCCTAAAAGCCTGGAAAAACAGGCTTTCAGCATATTTCCTACATTTAATGAGTTGGTTTAGTGTGTATACTGTATGTAATATACTAACCAAACAGAACACAATTTCTCCTTGTGCAGATAAAAAATGCGTTTACATTGGCGTTTACATTTTGACAAAGTTGTTGTAAAAAGCTGCTAAAACACTGCATTGTTTCAGTTTGTTAAGCTCCTGAATTTAAGGCCTAATTGTGCACCTGTGCTGCAGTTTACTCCTAAATATTTGATGAGCTGCTCCTCTCAAAAGCAAAAACATGCTGTTCCTCTGCACTATTATCCTCTCAGTCTTCAGCACTCAACAGACAAGGGAAGGAATGTTAATTTAGTCAAATTCAAAACTGCAACTTGAGAGGTCAGTAGAAAATCACAAAAGCTTCATTTATTTTAGTAAAATAACATCCTCTCCAGGGAACTCTTATCATGTCTGTTAACTCTGGAGAAAAGAACTCGACGTGCAGTTCATATTTCAGTGTTCTCTCAAATGTTTACCAAAAATCTAAATGCTCTCACAACCAACACACTTTGTTGATTTGACGTACCATTTTCTTTGCTTCTGAGCTCTTGAAGCACTGGTTCTGGATGAAGCTGGCAGCAGACACCAGGGTCTCCTCGTTGTCCTGGGAGAGAAGGCCCACAGCCCTCTCTATGGTCATCTCTGGAGCCCTGCTCTCAGACTTTCTGTGGAGGAAAAAAACAAACGGCAATCAATATCTTGAGTTCACATGACATAACTTAACGATGTCCATAGCTCAGATGCAGAGGCCTGTATTTCTCTATTGGTGATTCACTATTTTTGAAAGAAATATTTAAACTGAAAATGTACAAATGTGGAAACCTTTTAATTAACATGAGTAGTGAGTAGAGTTTTAGATATATACATTTTGTCTGTTTAGACCCTCAATCTTCCAGGTAGATTCCATAGCAAAAGAAAATTGAACTCTCAACTGGTCAAAAGTTGTGAGGACATTTTGCCACTTCTTCAGTTGATCTGACAGGGAACTGCCTTATAACTGTCTGAAAGGAGTCCCTAAGGACGCTGAAACTAACACAAGCTAGTAGTTTACAATCAATCTCTAAAGGTGTGCGCGGTCACCTTAGACATATTTATCATAATCGTTCATGCCCCGAACGCACACCTGGCCATTTGCATCGGCCTGTTTTAATCCGGCCCTTCTCTCCCCAGGGATCATATGTGTTTTACTCATAGTTTCCTTTATTTTTAACTGTCTTGGCGCTGTAACATGTGTCAGCACGTGTCCTCATTATATAGATGACTTGAAATGAATGAATAATAGATTCAAAACATTGTGATAACCATTGCATTGCATTAACCGGATCTTTCCTCTTAGTAATGTTTATTTAGTTACACATAAATGCTGTATATCTTGTTTATTGTAACCTATTTATTGATTCCCATTTCATTAGTATTTGCTTTTAAGGGTAGTGTTCAGGTTTTTTATTGTATTGTTGACCTACTGTGACCAAGTAAAGTTTGTCTAAGCAATGAAGATCCATCAAAAATAAACAAAGTTCAGAAGTAACTCGATCTTACAGTGCCGTGACATTGCCCGCCCTTAAAGTCAGCTCTCCATCTAGTCTGGTTGTGTCCACCTCCATACTTGTGGCAGAGGGCGGGTAGGAGTTGAGCCTGCGCAGGGCATGGGCGCTCCCCCTGACTCGGGACAGCCAGGCCGACCCGTTCTCAGCAGCGTCTACCCCATTCAGCCCATGGCCTACACTGTGGTGCTGTTTGCTTGAACTTTGTTTCTGGGACCATCTTGAACTGTTGCTCTGCTCCAGGTTTGGGTGGAAAACCTCGTCTTCGAGCACGGGCTGGGGCAGAGCGGCGTGCCTGAAGGACCTCTGCCTGTAGCTGGCGCTGGACTTGTGTGGTCTCATGAATCTGGGTCCCTCTGAAAAGGCATAGCGGTGGTAGAAGTCCGAGGAGAGCGAGCGGTCCAACATAATTCGGTTGAGCTGGGCGGGTCCTGGGACGGTGTACATGCCCATTCGGTGAGTCCCAAACATGAGCCGGTGATGGTGGGCATCAGGGCTTGGGGGCGGGGTCACCTCCACCCTTCTGCATGGTTTGGTGGAGAGGGAGCGGTTACTCAGACCAAGTCCATTAGCCTGGGGGTCAAATACAAGACAGGGGTTAGTTTAAAGGTGCAACATGTAACTTTTCTGGTGACTTGACCAGCTTGTTATCCGTGTCAGGTTACATGTCAGAACAATTGACCGGCAAGCCCACTCACAGAGAGAAAGCATGTTTTTCAAAGTATTTTTAGAACTGTTATCGAGAAAATACAAGATCTAAGTCTAATACTGTGGGGCATTCCATGAGATAACCAGGTGGGGGACCTTCCACCAGAAATGTCACATTGTGCACCTTTAAAGGAGCTGAATACACCGAGTGTCCCTTAAAGTGATGGAAGTAGATATTTTAAATAAGTTACATATTACAAATTGCTGTAGTTGAATAGTATCTGTTGAATTCCATTTCTTTAAGTATAGTATGAGTGCCATGAATAATTGACTTCAAAGTTTTGTAATGTAGGTTCTGAAGAATGTTGTTAGGCCTAGAACCACAGACCTGGGACCATATTTGCTACTGCTTAAGTACCTTAGGTCGTAACAGTCTTGATAAGCCCAAATACTGTATACTTTTGTTTTTGTTTTTTTGTTTTGCTGTGTTTGTTTAATAACTAAAAAAAAAAAGCATTTTCTAAGCACATTTTCTTCTTATAAAACTGAATGTAAAGGTTTTGTGTGGCTTTACTTCTACTTTAGCCATAGTAGGTCTACTATTACAAAAATGAAAATAGGTCATGTTTGTGCATGCAAAGTGACAAAGTCATGTTATTACATCTATTTACATCTATTTGTCCTTGGGTGTTCTGAAAGGCGCTTTTAAATAAAATGTATTATTATTATTATTATTTGTGTGAGCTGGGGAAATGATGTAAAGATGTCATTTTAAAAAGATAACATTGAATTAAATCAGTTGTTTTATTGAAAACAGTGTGTTTTAGTGAATTTGGGTCAGTTAAAAAAAAAAAAAACTACTAAAAAAAAATACTAATAAACATAATTTTAAAAGGTTTAATTAGGTTAAATTAAGAGTTGTCCTTTTACTGTGACTTGGGACGAGTCAATTGCATGATTATTTCGGGGGTCCTTCCTTTATAAGTTTGGGAACCCCTGCTTTATTTAATCAAAATTTATATAATGAATTGTTTCTAGCACATACAGAATGACGATACCCTTCTACACAAATGATTTCCCAATATTCAAATAGCAGTGTGAGCGTACTATGTAAAGATTGAAATTTGTACAGTCTTGAGTTGCAATTTCAGCACATGAGTAATAAATGATTTTTTTATTAAAACTAGTTAGGCCCAGGACAAAGCAAATAGCAAAGAAGCAAAACCAAAAAGTGTTACCTTCATGACTGCTTGGTGTCCGTCTGGATGGTCGAAACTACTGGCCGTGCTCCTCTGTAAATGCGCACTGCCTGAAACAAGGACAAGAGATTTACAGAGGAATTATACAAATGTGTTACAATGTTTGGACAGTGTCACTGACTGCGACACTACTGACACTGCCCCTTTCACTGAGGGAGGGCGTAGGACATATGCCCCAACTGTTTTTGAAAGGACAGAACAAGAAAAGGGAAAACACCCAACTAGGATTCAGTCATTTCTAATTGTCAATAATCAATTGAGAAATCTATAGCCAATCCTTTTCCAGTAAAATAATGTTGTTTTGTTTTTGTATGTTAATCAGTTAAAAATATAGTGATTCAGTGTTTTGTCATAACATCCATCCAACCATCATGTGCAAACTTAGTGGATCTACATTTTAATGTTGCTATTTCATTCTGCACAGTACATTTTGAGTTACAACAGCCATTTTATGTTGAAGTCGGTTTCATATTAACTCAACATATCCACAAGGGGAATAATCCCCCTCCTGGTCTGAAGACACATGCACTTGTCTCTTGCTCTGCACTGCAGGGTCCTAGTGGGGACCCTGCACTGCACCGACAGGTAGCTAACAGTGTGCATATCCACAGCAGCCTGAGGAAACGATATGGGAAAAAGCAATAAAAAGGGCATTCATGACAATGTAATTGATGTTCAAAATGATAAATCATGTCCCCACATGGTTTTGTAAAAGCAACTTATAATAACATAAATGTTAATGTATTTTCAACTAAGGCTTTGTAAATTATAACCCACCAATAGGCTACTTAATTATTAATATATAGTCTATAAATGATCCAGTGTTATTGATATCTATGCTTTAATCGCATTGTTATTTCTTTGAAGGCTGAACCAATTGCAGTACTTAAATCAACACGGATATTTTGTAGAATAATTATAGCTGTTATTAGTTGCTAAGTATAGAAATGATATGACACATGATACAATTGAATCCATCTTCGATAACTGATGAAAGAGAAATGGGGCCCACACGCGCCCTCCGGTGGACAGATGAAGCCCATAAACCCGTCAGACCAGAGTCCAGCGCATTCAGTACACCTTCTGTTCAAATCACACGGTAGGCTATGATATCGTGTTTAAATAAGGTGTGAGCTGACTGTGAATCGAAGCATGTCCTGACTGACTTACTCTGGTGCACATGATCTGAATAATCACGTTACCGTTTGGCAGCGCCTTCCTGCCCCTCCGTGCCAGTGTGAGCTGAACCTGCTGGTGGACGCGCAGGCTCCTGTCGTTTGAATTCACTTTTCCACCCCCGAGCTTAGACATCGAGTCGCTCGGCAAAGCAAGAGTCGTGTCGTCCGCCACAAACGAGTCCTGGCTCAGCAACGCGGACTTTAAAAACGCCTCGTCCATCCTGAACATGTCCACTGTCCCGGGACTCTCCAAATGTTGCGGGTTTAGTAAAATAAGCCTTGTTTCTGAGATGAAGTTAGCCCGGCTTTGTTGTGAGCGCTGACAGAGAGCGCGGGGCGGGGCCAAGAGGCGCACCTGGTGTCAGGTGTCACGTGTCTGTCCCCTGGTGTTGGCATGGGTGTAGGCGAAGTGTGCGTGCGGGTGAAGGCGCGGGTGTAGGCGAAGTGTGCGTGCGGGTGAAGGCGCGGGTGTAGGCGAAGTGTGCGTGGCGCGGTGAAGGCGCGGGTGTAGGCGAAGTGAAGGCGCGGGTGTAGGCGAAGTGAAGGCGCGGGTGGAGGCGAAGTGAAGGCGCGGGTGGAGGCGAAGTGAAGGCGCGGGTGTAGACTGTCGTCCTCAGCCTTAAGGGTCAGTTAAGGTCATGGAACTTACCCTACTCTACGGCACGTGACAATGACAATAGACCAGGGTCTCTATTGCAGGTTTAGTCCTATTTCTATGGAGAGTAATGATGCTAAATCAGTGTTATGTCTGTGGAAACCCCTGACCAATTTGTCGGGATTCAAATATTGTTACATTATCATATATTATCCCGCAATTTCAGAATCAGACTTGATTGTGAACTCAAAAACAAAATTCCTGTTAAACCCCTCAAAAAAGGGCATGCAAACCTATACAATATGCCCACTTAGTGACAGTGCATATTATTTACTAAATGTCACTATGAAGTTGGTAGACTTTTTTTATATATATATATATATATATATTACTAGTTGTTTGGTTGTACCTCCAGGCCCGATTCTTATCTTTGAGTCCACACCCATCTTGCCGAATTTGCCAGATTTAATTGTCCAATCACACAGCCCTACTAACAACGTGTAGGCCACTGTAACATGTCCCTGTGCTTGTCTTACAGAATGAAGACAACTAAAAGGCAAAACCGCAGAAGATCCAGGGGCAGTTCCACAAGGGTGAGCAATAATGAATGAACAAATGAATCTTGATTAAAAAAAATAAAAACATTTATTTATACGACCTTGATTGTTGGTTTCTTTTAGTCTACTAGCACATTTTTAATTTCAAGTAGAAAGAACGGCCCTCCACTTGGAATAAGAAACATAAATCTTGTTCCGTTATTAATCATTGTGTTAGGACAAAAAACATTGAGGCCACCTGCCAGATTTATTAAGTTATACAAATCTACAGTGAACTAACCCAAAACACTTATAAATGTCCTTTTACTGTCGATGCTGTGTTTTATTGAGCTTCCTGGTGTCATGACTCACCTGCTCGGCCTGTGTGAGCAAAGAACAAATCTACTCAACAAAAACTAACCCTACATTTGGCTCAAGGTCTTCACTCTCTAACTTGTCAAACTCGTAAACTTTGCCTCTTTCCCCAACAAGGTGACACATAGCGGTTTCCCAAGCAAGCGGCCATTTTGGTTTGTTTTAAAGAGGAACATGCTTCGGTTTGTAAGCTTGGAATGTGGGGAACAAAGATGTATTTTTGAATTTTGCAAGTGTAATTGTTTTATTGTAAATCTTTACTGTAAAAATAATTCTATAGGGATTTATGAAGCAGCAATAATCTGAAAGCGCAATTAATCATTTTAATCATTTTTAGACGTCTAAAACAAATCCAAACATACAGCATATGCATTGTAACCTTTTTAACTGTAGATAAATAATAACAGTTCATTTATTTATGTATTTATTTGTTTGTTTTGTTTTTTTAACAGAGTCAACACTATAGATATATTATTATTATAATAATATATAATATATATATAATATATTATTCATGATCATTGGGCTCCTTCTGCTGCATCGGACTGTTGTGGTAAAGAAGAAGGAGCTGAGTCGAAAGACAAAGCTCTCGATTTACCGGTCAATCTACGTTCCTCACCCTCACCTATGGTCATGATGCTTTGGATAGTGACCGAAAGGACAAGATCGCGGATACAATGGCGGTCGAAATGAGTTTCCTCCGCAGGGTGGCTGGGCGCTCCCTTAGAGATAGGGTGAGGAGCTCAGTCACACTGGAGGAGCTCGGAGTAGAGCCGCTGCTCCTCCACGTTGAGAGGAGCCAGCTGAGGTGGCTCGGGCATCTGCTCTCAGGATTTGCCTCCTGCGGGCTTCCCAGGACAGACCCAGGACACTCTGGAGGGGACTATGTCTCTCGGCTGGCCCTGGGAACGCCTCGGGATCCCCCCAGAGGAGTTGGAGGAAGTGTCTTGGGAGGGGGAAGTCTGGTAGTCCCTGCTTAGTCTGCTGCCCCCGCGACCCGGCCCCAGATAAGCAGGGAAGATGGATGGATGGATGGATGATCGTTGGGACTGCCACCAAACAACAGCGGTTTCCACATCGACATGTTGTTGACATGTTCCTCAAGTTTGTATGTGACAGGCTTTACGAAATATTCATGAAAAATAATAAAGCAAATATGACAAAAACAGACAGATAAAAAAGTAATTCACATTTTAGGTCTGTTTTTTGGACGACAGATGGAACTAAAAAGACTTAATTTTGGTTCTAAAACAGTCACAGTTCTTATTTTGTGGTTCTTACGATTATATCGTGACCTGAATAATCCCGATTATCGATTAACCTAATAATCGTGACATCCCTTGTCAACACTTCACACGCATAATTATAAAAGAAATAATGCACGAAAGATCTGCATCAACGCATATACTGTACATCATTCATAATTAAATAAGAAGGTGACGTGTCCTGCTCAGTGACACAACAGCTGCGATCAGAGCCAACGCTGTCAAACCCAACACTGTAATCGTAGCTTTATAATAATCATTTGTTATTGTACATGGCATACATTTACAGAAGCGTTACGCTAATCTTATCTCCAGAAATGACCGTGTGCGGTATGCGTTATTCGACCCTAGGTTTGAGTACAAAAACGTCACCTTAGAAACGGTGTAGGATTACAGTCGATTATCCAGAGAGAGAGAGTAGAGCTGACACGTTTTACCCAAGGGCCATAAAACAGGTTTTCATTCAAGGCACAGTGTTTATGACTTTTTACACCAGTAGCAACAGATGCATGCCAATGAAAACAAAATGAAGATAGTAAATCAAAATGTGGAAGATGCATAGTAAACATAAACAGGGAAATGATGGAAGCCTGTCTCCTGTTTTTTTGTGAAAATGTTTTAAATTCAGAGCGTAGAAAGTGCATCAATGTGCAATCGTTTTCTTTCTTCTTTTTTTATTAGAACATAGAACAACAAAAACTAAGCAACAGCATAACAACATCAGAAGAAAGAGAAGAGAAAAAAAGCACAGAAAGAACCACAAAAAGCAAGCTGGACCAGGGAGAACATAAGGTAAAGGAGTAAAAGTTGAAAATATAAATGTGCCATCATTTATAATAAAGGGATTAAACCTTTCTCTGTTGTTAAGTTGTTTAAAGGTGCACCTTGTAACTTTTTCTGTGGAAGGGTCTGCCACCTGCTGGTCTCCACGCAGATTCTGTTGCTTTGCCTAGAATGTTCCACAATATTGCATTCAAGTTGTTCATCTCTGTGGCCAGATCTGTTGAGAGATCTGACCTCTAGGCATTCTTACCACTCTCGGTGAGAATGCCTGTTTTTAGAGGTATTATTGAGAGAATAAAACGTGTGAAATTAGAAAAAGTCAAACGGAGACGTGCAATGCCATAATGCGGAACATTTCAGTCAACGTAATAGCCTCATGGAGAAGGTAGCGGACATCCCCCTGGATAGAAATGTATAACTTAGAAGGGAATTAACCGAAATTTTCAAGATAAATGATGGTTTTATTGAAAGTTGTAGTTGACGTTGCATTGTGTTGTGTCTTTTACAATTGACTCTAAACTTACTTTTAAAAATCATATAAAAAAAACCTAGGAAACGCACTACAGATCAACCACGATTGTCTCACACCTTCGATATTGTCTAACGCGCTGGCTCCAGGCGTGTAAAACCTCTCTAAAACAGATTGAAATATTGTACGAAAGGGCGCGAAAAGTCAAAGTCAAATCTCGCATTTAATTTAAAATCATTCATAATTTAGTTGAAAGTTTGTTGTGCTCACTTCGGTGGAGCGCCAGAGCGGAGTGCAGTGTTCAGAGATGCAGAACCTCTTTCGGTCAGTCATTCTCCTACAGAGCAAATTGTAATAAATCAATCATGTACAAATTCTGAGATGTTTGCACGCCTGACGAAACAATGGCTTCTAACTAAACAAACCTGTACACACTGAACTGTCATGAATGCAGCCACAGCAATTGTAGGTAAGTACCGCTAAGTAAATATTGCATGAATGTGCGTGTGATAGTGCTTTGGATCAGGACTGGTTTTATGAAGTGAATGACTTGAATATACTTGAAATGTATACTGTACAAAGCCATTTTTGACATCGACCCGAGCTACTTCGCTATAACCCTGCACAAGCATCTTTCCCGTAGGTCAGTGTTTTCTGTGCGCTGTCCCCGATAAATAAACGAATAAACTAAACTTTAAAAAAAAAAAGAAAAGTATCACACATTTAGAATTAGACTTTTTAATGAATCTTTTTCCTCATAAAAACAATAGTTCCAGTTCAGATATTCAAACCACTTTCAAAATAGTCAAGCAGTTTCTCTTTTTACAAACCAAAGTTGTGACAAAAATCGGTCTGAGATGTTACACCGTGTCCAGAAAACATTCAAAACTGTCCAACAATCCTTTGGGCACATACATTTTACAGTAATCATTTTCTGGTGTTTTGCTTTTCAAATCATTTTCATGACGGCACATTTTACAGCTACAAAAGGTAGACAAAGTTATTTTTTTTCTGCAAATACTTAGTTAGATATAAAAGAGCCTAATTTCTATATATTTCAAACACTTCAATGGTTATTTTAACTATTTGCAAAGAGATATTGTGTAAAGAGTCTAAACATTAGGTAAACTTGTCTCACACTTTTGGCACATTTATTTTCAGATGCAAAAAAGGCCTCAAGTCATTTCCTCTTTAATTACAAATACAAACATTTGACCATTTTAAATGTCGAAGTATATTTATCTTTTGGTGTTTGCTCAATTTGACAACAACATATGCACACCAAGTTTTTGCGTCGTTAACCAACATAATACAGTTGTGTCAGTCTCCAAATGGACCCATTGAATCAAACATTTCAAACCAGAAATATGATATCACGCATCATTTTATCAATCTTAATTAAATACTCAGCACATCCAGCCTTCAAATCATAAACTTATGGCACATCATTTCAAACTAAATTCCTGTACATCACTTGCGATAGTTTGATTAAATTGTACATTGTTTAAAAAAAATTATAAAATATTTTCATACATTTTTACATATTCATTCAAGGTTAAAAACATTTCCCCCGTCTTCCAAAACGATATACAAATGTATTCTTTACTTCTCGTTATTCAGCTGTCAATAGAGGGGCAAAAAAAAAAAAAAAAAAAAAAAAAAGTTATTTCAGCCTCAACTCCAAACGCAAACCCCTTTTTTAAAACATTTTTAGGGGATTTATGGAAAAATTTCCAGCAGCATAGAGATAAAGAGAAAATGTGAACAAAATAAAATAACATTTAATCATTATTTTTATTGTATTATTATAATATTAGGTAGTGTTCAACATTCTACGGGTCTCATAGTTTTAAAATGTAGGTCTTTGTCCGCATAAATGAATGAAATGATTTTTTTGGATGCTGTAGCTCCACATAAAAGATCTGTGGATTTTTTAAAAGATCATCATTATGTGTTAAAGTTTTTTGTTAATGTAAAAGTTTAGTAGCTTGTTCCCAACATCTGGCATTTTGATATGACATTCCAGATAACGACCGCAACCAATTCAGAAAAAGACAACTGAAATGATTTACAGCGTGGGCTTAAGAGTCAAGTAAAGACGGCACATTCGAAATCCTGCTGTACTTTGCGCTGTTAAGTACACCGCTTTTGACGACATGGGACACCGCGATGACAGGTATGCGCTTGTAAACGGACAAACACGCGGCGGGTCGATATGTCAAGGTTAGTTTACGGTAAATGCTTAATGCTCGAGCTGAATTTTAACCATTACCCAGCTGTGTCAAGACGATACCAAAACAGCAGCATGACATTTCCAGTTTTCAAGTTTCTGACTGAGTAGCCAAACAGCCCCGACACCCATATGTACCTTTTCCCCATACAAAAACATAAAACACAAATCAATTTTTGAAACCATTATTTTACTGCGCAAGAGCTGCAATTACAATTTAAGATGAAAGACATAATTTTGCAGCATGAAACTCCAATGTGACTGAAAAAATGAAATCAAACTATGGTCCGAGGTGTCTTCAGTACCATAAATTAAGCCCCGAATGAGGTTAAACCTAATTTAGAGCTGGTTTATTGAAGTGGATAAAACAGAGTTTAAACCATTTATGTTCCGCTTTAAACTGCTATACGTAGTCCAGTTTTAGTTCTAATCTAGTCCAGGTTAAATCTTAACAATTTGGGTCATTTTTAGTTGACGATACTTTACAGTAAATAATTCAAATGATGCTTTTAGTCGGGACTTACTTTGAACAACAGATTAAGAATAACTCGCATATAATACTGTGGATTTTCTTGTCTGATGAGATTTTTTTCTGTTTTTTGAATTTGCGAATAAGACACAAAATATGAAACACATTCTTGGGTCAGTACCCTCTTTGACGGGAAACCATGTAGTCTCCCCTTAAGCAAAACATTTCAAAGTCAAATATAACATTCACACAAGTTTTCTGTAAGGCATCCCTTCAAGTTTGTCTTGAAATCAGCAGATAATTCATCCCAAACCTCTCCGCTCGACAGTGTCCAGCAAAACCAAAAATGTGTAAGGAGAAACCAGCAAAACCGCCCTCATTCTTGTACAAAGTGGGGATAATGACTTTGGTCTGTCCCAAAAATAATCTACAACTTTACAAGTATTATCTCATCAGAGTCTTTGCTTCATGCAGGTGGCTGTACAGATGGAGGTTTGTGCACGATCCCCCCCCCCCCTCCCTCCCTCCCTCGCTCGCTTCAGTCAATGGCGCGGTCCTATCTGCGTGAGGAGGCCAGGACGCCCCCCGTGGAGGCGGTGGTGGTGGCGCTGAAGTGGGGGTAGTTGTCGTTGGCCTGGGGGCTGGGCAGGATGGAGTTTCCGTTCGTGGAGGAACAGTTGAGCTGAAGTCTGCGCAGGTACTCGGCGTGCACCGGCTTGTGGTTCTGCAGCACTTTGATGGCCTCGTCTACAGTGAACCACTCCCGCTTACGGCCTGCAGGGGGAGACAGAGGACACCTTATGAGCTGTGAAACTCAGGGCGTTCAGTCATTCATGAATATGCAACAACTCAAAAGGCAGAAGAATTAAATATGGACATTCTTTTAACCGCAAATATGTTTTTATCTCTCAATTGCAATTCCTTATTTTTATTACAAGTCGTAGAAAATATTTAGCTTGAAATTGAATACTGTCCAAGGACTTAAAGTAGCACAAATTTAAACCATTAACATTGACAAAACATGGACTAAACCTAAACTTTAGCATATAAGGTATTGTCCCTATATTCTATAAAGAGTGTTTTTGTACGAGCTGCCAGGAAAAGCAAATATCTCCTGTTTGAGATCAATAAAATTCACCCTTATCTTTATGTGGGTTAATGTACTCGCGCAACAAACACATTTTGCTGAATGTTAATATGCGATGACAAATCAAGGCATTCTACTCCATTCTAACAATCTTAACTATAACAGAAACGAGAGTAAACCCGAGGAGAACCCTGTAACTGATCTCTGTAACAGAATGAAACGAGGACTGAAACTAGACCAAGCAAAGTCTAAACTAGGTCTAAATGTGGTCTAGTCCCATGTGGGAGGCAAAATACTAAACTAGTATTCCTTACAGACTGCTGACAGACCACCGCAAGAAGCCAGCATACCAGAACCACAGCAATGGAACAAGTGGGTGGTTAAGAGTAGTTATAGAGACATTTACAAGATATAGTGCTGTGTGCATAAACAAATAATACAAGATTCCACTCCAACAAAGAGGGGGCTTTCGATGAATTTGCCTGGATACTGGAGTCTAGCCCTGACAGCTTTAATAAACTGCTGCTCTGGAGTGGGGAGACTGCGGCTGCGAGTTCACTGGCCCAGATTTATGTTCGCCTGTTCTCACTGCATAGCTCTCCGTCTGTACACACTCTATAACGGCCAGCTACAGCCTCTACAGGAATAGAAGGATGTGGCACACTGAAAAAGGTGAACCGAAGCAACAACGCAAAGACAACGCAAAGACAACGCACGGCTGCAATAAACATGTAGGTCGAGATGGCGGCGTACCTATGTTGACACTGTCCTCCCAGGCCTCTAGTGTCTCTGTGACGGTCAACACGTACACGTATGTCCGGTGTTTACGATCCTGGTTTTGCTGCAGGGTCAAACGAGTTCAAATGTGTAAGTAAGTTTTATTAATAATAATAATAATAATAATAATAAGTTGTGCAAAATGTTGGCTCACCTCAAATACACCAAGCAAACGCCCCAGTTTTCCCCTTACTCCAGCCTGAAACAGACAAATATTGAGTTTAATTTAATAAAAAAATAATAATAAACAAGATTTGAAATGACATTGGACTTATTGTGCGATATATGAGGAGATGAAAACGATGTATTTTGGATCCCAATATTTAACGTGTACGTATTTTTCCAATAGTAGAGAAATCCTTGTTCTTTTTCTGTAATATAATCATATTTGAGCTGTGAAGTGTTGATTAAGTATTCAAGTGTCACATCATATAGTTCACTCCACTGTTACAACCTCTGACAACAAAAAGGGGGCCAAAATAAAATCAAACTAAAATACAGAACAGGCCGGATTTTTCTAGTGACTCCCTATAGTTTAAAGTTACCAGTACTTCTTCTGCCGCAGCTGCCCATAAACTGACCATAGAGGTTACACCTACGGCCCACGTAAGCAGATCTCGTACAGGTAATCTGGGTCAAGTGTCTTGTCCAGGGACAAAACAACACAAATGCGCTGCCAGTAATGGTACGTCGTCAAACTGCCATCTTGTTATGGTTAATGCGCTAACATCTCGTCCGTCTTAGTCCCATTCGATACTACTGCATTCCCAGGTAAATGGACATAATACTCAGCTATGAAAATCTTGGCGTGAATCCCTGGGCACATGTTTATGACCGTCCCGGCAACTCAAACGCACTTGCAGAGTTTCATTACCGCCAAGACGTATGACATTTGCCCTATCACTTTCCATGTCGCCTCAGCATACTTCACAGGTGTCAGTCGCCCTGATGTGGCGCCAAGTTTAGCCCTGTGACGTACCCCAGAACACAGGGTCCCGGGGCAGAGGGGAGCGTGAATACCAGCCTGCCCTCTCCTCTGCGGTCACTCCAACCCCTGCTCAAAGTGGCCGTGTGCCCTTTAAACATCTCACCTCGGGGGCGCATGTTTTAAGTGGGGCAAGGACCATGCGGCGGGCTCATGTTAGACGTGTGTTTGAAGTGCACACGACAACTGGACCAGGGGGGACGGCAGGTGCGGCTCAACTCAAGCATGGTTGGACAGTAGTCTGGTACATTTTGGTGGATCAAGTCTTGGAAAAAAAACTTTAGTTGGGGGATACGTGACTTGGTGTCTCTACGAAGAAGTTATTGCTTGGCCTGGAATGTTATAGTATGACAATAAAACACATCTATCTTGCATTTATTCAATTACAGGCGTTTTTATTTCTCAAAAATACCTCGTAAAACATGCATCCTACTGTGAACGGGCTGGCCACTCTCCAGGGCTGATCTGGAAGTTCCAAAACTTGTCCATCTCCAAGTAGGTGGTCAACTCAATACTAGTTAAAAGTTAACTAGAGCACCTTTAATATAAGCAATGACAATAATCGTACTGATGACAAGTATTTTTAAATCTTCTTTTTAAATCAGCCATTTTTGCAGCCTTTTTATGCAAGACAATATACTCGAGATTAATTTTTTGCATATCTCCAAAACAATTTCACTAATATCTGATGCATGTCCAAAAATATTTTAATCATATAGTAAATAAATATGGTGAACGCACAATCTTTTGCATTTCAGCCTATACTGAAATAACGATAATATTGAAACTATAGCTTAAGATTGAAATTTTACAATTCAAAACCAAAATAAAAAGATTATATTCTTATTGACAAAGTTATCGTTTAGATTAATGACCAAATGAAAGTTGGTTGTTAAAGAACATGGAACGCTTTGTGGAGGGACATAAAGGACACCTCGCACTATTAACACTTCGTCCAGTTTTACATAAGAGGCAGCGCTTGTCTCGTAAGCGTTCCCTATAATGATTTTAGTGGCATACAGTACTTGAAATAGCTCTAGTACATTCATATGCTGAAGCCCTCTGACCACAAGCATTTGGGAGATGTTTATGTAATACAGTGAAAGGAAATGGAAAGCAATGTTTTCAATAAATGTTTGTGAAGAAGTCAATTTCACCCTAGTTTCCATAGTTGTGTGCGTTTTAGGTGGAAGAGGAAACCGGAGTACCCAGGGGAATCCTATTGAGGAAACTGTGAGAGTTATTCACAATTAATCTAAAGTTTGTCACCTCCTCGAACACTTCTCTGACAGCAGCTCCACATGGCTCTTCCTCCGGCTCCATTCCTCCCCCGGGGACGATCCACTGGTCCGGGTGTCGACTGCTGCTCACCAGTAACACCTGCGAGACACAAAAAGACCATAGTGAAGATTAGTTCCAAAGTTCCAAGATTAATCACGAAGAAAATCAAAGTTTTGATGGTCACAATTTGTTAATTCTGAGGCTTAAAGCTGGCGTACCAGATTTTTACACCGCAAAACTGGAAGTAGTTTAAAGAGATCTCACAAACCCTTTGGCACATTGTTAATATGGATGTGCATTCATTGGTGAGCTCGTGCACAGCTTTTTTCATACTGCGAAGGTAAACTGGGGTGGACCACACATGTACCGCTAATCAGCTCTTACTTCCGGGTTGGCAAGACATATATTTATTTTGTCACAAAATGCTTTTGCTGATTTTACAAGACACTCTTGTGGAAAACACAAAATGTACTCGATTACACAAAGGTTGGGTATCCTAGCTTTAACCTACAACCACCTTATAAAATATGCATCTCTTGTATTTGTTCATATTTTTATCTTCTTTCAAATGTTACTGCACCGAATGTGATCAAAATGTGCACAGGGAATTTAATCTTCATTTGAAATAAGCAGCCAAACTAATCGTAACATCTGTCAGAATTATTATTTTTTTAACAGAAAATGACGCCATCAGTTGTGTAATGTTATGTTTATTTGGCCTTAATTCGTAGGTTTTCAGATGGTACTTCCATCTATTCTCTTAATTGTTTTTTTTCTGACAGGACTCAAATTCTCCTGTGAAGCAGTGTACTCAGATCACATACTCCTGTGTAGCAGTGTACTCAGATCACATACTCCTGTGTAGCAGTGTACTCAGATCACATACTCCTGTGTAGCAGTGTACTCAGATCACATACTCCTGTGTAGCAGTGTACTCAGATCACATACTCCTGTGTAGCAGTGTACTCAGATCACAGAGTACTCAGATCACATACTCCTGTGTATGCACTTTTCTCCAAAACAAACTACAAGAACATCACCTGCTGAAAACATTTGACACAACCCAATCAGAAGAAACCCAAGTATCATTACATAACATGGTGACATATTACACGTGTTTAAATAATGCCAGCAGCCAACGCAACAGGGCAAATGAAAACAAATGTGTTTGTGTGCAGGTTGGCTACATTTGCAGACTTTGATGGAGATCATTGTTGACCTAATTTCCACAGACACATTCAGCTTCAATAAGAATAAAAGGTACATTTTATTGTTCCCGTAAGGAAAATTGGCCCTCTGCATTTGACCCATCCCTCATTGCCACAGGGACAAGTGGGAGGTGGGGGAAGTGGTCAAGGAACCATCAGATCTTGAGCATGGCTTGTTCAGGACCTTTGTTGGAGGATTTTACCTAATGTGCATGTTTAAGGTTGATGGGGGAAACCGGAGTGTCCAGGAGAAACTCAAAACAAAAGACTAAGTGAACTCTACACAGAAAAGCCCAGGTGGCTCAGGACTCGGGAGTCAAACTTGGAACCTTCTTGCTGTGAGGTGCAATGTGGTCATATTTATGCTTGATTTAATTTACGATCAATACTTTGACTCAAATGAGTATCAAGTTTGATACTGGTTTTAGTATAATTTAGTCTGGGTATTGATATTTTGACGACGCTACAATTAACAAAATATGCTTGATATGATTAAAAAGGCAGCAGAAGCCAACAGAAAGGATCTAATGTAATAATGTAATAATCCATATTTTAGACGTCTCCCATAGCCCTCCAAACAGTGTACAGTTGACTAAAAAAGCATTTCATCAAAATGAATATCATTAATGGTATTCCAAAGCACATACTAATTAGCATTACCGTACTTAGTTTCAGTCAGATTTTTTAAAATATAATTTCGAGCCAAAGTGACAATGTAAACAAACTGTACATGGCAGGGCAGAGTGTGAAATGTTTAGCACAGCAGATGGGAACAGTCACCTCTGCCTCTCGATCTCATCACACACCATAATCTGTCGAAGTCTGCCGCTGCGGACTACTCCTAATCTGGACTCATCTCTCACTTTGCCTCCCTCTAATGGGATCTGTGCTGCTGCTGCTACTACACCACGACTTTTCTAAAAAGGACAGTGGTTCAAAGTAGGGAGAATGATTTTTAGTCATCTCAAAAACAATAATCAGACATTGTCTGATTTTTTATTTAAAACAAAAATATGATTTAAATTATCTTTTAAATTAAGTGTAGTTATACCGCATTATTATGTTCAAGAATACACAGCATCTGGTTCATACTGGGATGAATTAATGTATACCTTTAATGCCATTTCTTATATTACTTACTTGGTAACTGTAAGTGTAATTTGAGGTGTAAATCCAGCTCAAATTCAAAAGGAGTGATTGGACTAGCACGAGCGCGACCTTTTAGACTTTCATCTTCCTCACGTGCCAAACTAAGCCACCCGTTTATTCCCATGTAGGTTAGGGTCAACAGGGAGACCGGCTGCAGATGCTACAAATACTTGAGGCAATGCGACTATGATACGATACATGTAGCTGTGGATGCATAGCATTTTCAAGAATTGACAAAAACGTTTTAGGGTCAAATGCAATTTACAGAAAACACATGAATTTCCAAGTTTTAAAAAATATTTAAAAAATACTTCAAGCCTTATAAACTAAGCTAAGCATTCTTCTTAGTCCATTAAGTGTGACTGAATTCCATTTGAGGAAATTAAAGCCCCACCCTGCACACACAAACCCAATGACTAAATTACAAGTAAAGCCTAACTTGAAAGACGTGCACTCTTGCTGTGAAGGGACTTGTTTCTTCACAAACTTGACTTGTAACTTTTATGGTGGAGATCTGCCACCTGCTTGTCTCCATGGAGATGGTCTTACGTTACCTCTAACATTCCAAAGAATTGCAAGAAAAAGCTGATCTGTCTCAATGGAGAATGTTCTAAAGTTTGTTTTTAACTTTCCATCACCATGGAGTAATGCAGGTGGCGAGCTGCTGCCAGGACGCTTACACTTATGCAGCTTTAGTTGCTGCTAATGGCATGCCAAATTAAAAAATGCACCATATATGTAAGAGAGTCCACTGCTTGGAGATGTTATTGTTTAGCCATTATTAAATGTAACCATCTCCATGGAGACAAGCAGGGAAGCTTGGCAGCCCTGCTCACAGAATACATGTTTTTCTAAAAGGTATTCTTTAGCCATGAACAAATGCAAACAATATACATTTAATGCCATACTGTGAAACATTTTAGATAAACAATAACATCTTCATGGAAACAAGCTGGTGGCAGAACCCTTGTATCAAAAAGTCATAGTGCACCTGAATTGTGATTAGATAAATATTTGGCAAGTTTAAAAGACAAATACATGGTCGTTTTGGTTCAGCTCACAATGTTTGGCTCACCTCTACATCAAGCCATTTTCATCATTAAAAATTATTTTAGTAGCCTACATGCAGACTTCGCAGAAATCTATCCCCACTGCCGTTTATTACACTTTCGAAAAGATCAACATTATTTAACATGGTCTTTTTGAACCGTTATTTCTTTTAGATGATTTGACTCGTGTCATCTCGCCCCTCTCAGTTCTCTGCATCGCTGAACAGTTTATCCATCAGGTCTTTGTCACATCCTCTGTGGGTCATATTCATTTTATCTGCTACTCCTAGTACTGTAATACAGCTAGGTTTTAATAATATAAACTATAAAATGTTTTAATGTTTGAAGTAGAGAATCTAGTTCATCTTTGCCATATACGCGGTCAGTCGGATGTACACACAAAACAAAAGCCAGCTACACAAAGTTCATTTCACTTCATTTGGATCATTACGTATTTGACCCCTGATGAACTCTGCTTTTCCACTTCAGTAACTATAGCAACAGTGTAGTAAGTAGGGTCCACTATAGCTTAAGATCTGGAGATTGAGTTGTCACAATACAATTTCAAAACAAGAGAAAATTATACTAATTTCAATATCACAGTTGAAACAAAACACTTTGAGACAAAATAACTGTATTTTTAAAGACACATATGTTTCAACACCGAACTTTTAATGTTTACACATTTCTTCTTTAAAACAGAATATCTAAATTAACGGTCAGATGATGGCTCAACTTCTGGACTTAAAAAAACAAAAACAAAAATCCAAAAAATATAGATATTTGTGATGTGGGACCAGGCGAAGACAAGGGGGAAACCGCAGAGGCATAAACAGTTGCTGAAATGTTATTGTTTTGCAATTCCAGCAGGGTCCCACTGCAAACGGGCCAGTGGTCAAATCAAAGGCCGTAGAGTAAATCTCCTCGGGACACTTCAACAATGTGGACAAATCTTTGCTTCTCCTGGTGGCCACTCTGAAGCTAACAGAAGCGAGAAACGACCACAACGAACCTCTTGAGCTAGAGTTGCAGAAAAGCTGGTTGGTTCGCAATATTTAGCAATAAAGACTTGTGGTGAAACGGAGAGGCCAGGTCTGTATTTAGCTGTAAAACCTGTGGGGTGATAGTTGAGACACGGGACGAAAATATGCCAGGACGTAAACACCGCGTATTTCTGAAGGGAAAGGAATTTTTTTTTTTATTCTCAGGCAGTAAAAACAAAATAACTCTTGAATACAGTTTGAACTAAGAAACTAGCGTACAGCAGCGCACAGGCCTGTCCAATAGTCCTAATCATTAAGTATATCCACTACATAATATTGGGAATGTTGCTTTTAAGATCAGCTATATTGTTTATAAGAAGATATGCAGCAAAAAGCGCTGATTAAAACATGTAGTATTACGAACAAATAAACAATGATATCCTCTATTCTAGATCGCGTTAAATTAAATTAAAGACATATAAGTTTATGTTAATATTGCCTACACCTAATATCAATGAATAGAAAGGACACATTGGGGGTATTCCATCGAAGTCACCAAAAAAGTCCAGGCTTTTCCTGAAATTCTGGGCTGAATCTAGCTCCATCTCCAGCTTAAACCTCAAGTCGTTCCATGGGTTTGAATAACGCCAATTCAGGCCTGAAGTTTAAACTGCACGCTCCTGGTGAATCTGAGGCCAGACTAACGGAGCAATGAAACCACTGAGTATGAGCTCAAAAGAGACATCAGTCGTGACGTTTCTAATGATCTGACTAAAGAAGAGGAGCCACAGTGTCACAATGTCCTCAACGTAGAGCAATAGGGTCTCCATGAGGTCTTATGACGTGTGCACAAAGTCTCTGGTGTAGACGGTTTATCGGTTCATCTGTGTTCAAATGCTAATAACCCTGAACATAATTAAAAGTGCATTGCGCGAAACATATCTTCGAATAATTTATTGCTAGATATTTCAGCTAAATGTCTATAATAAACTGCACTTCTTAGTCCGCTAAGTGTATTGTTGTGGGGACTTTAATTGCATAGAATCCCGAGGGCTCCGCTTTCTATTCTCCAAAACAAAAGCGTGAGTAAAGAGATCTATTTACAACAACTCTCCCTTATGTGATCAAATGTCTCCAGCCTCAGCCACACATGCAGTTGCACCAGGATTAGTGCAGTTACAAGAGGACATATGGGGGACGTGATGTTTACAAGACTATTTTGAAGATTGTATAAAAACTGAAAGGATTTTTCCAAAAAGTAGTGATAATACAATTATCTTTAAAGTGATATTTCCGTACATATTTTTTTTTCTGTGAACTGTCTTTCTTACTTTAACATGAAATAAACTCAATAAATCAATATGGTCTGAGGTGTACAAGTCTGAGGGTCACACACACACACACACACACACACACTTTTGTTGTCACAATATTGAAGCCAGTGGACACGTCCCAAAACAATCCAGGCTGGTTCTTGGTAGTGTGCTGAGTAACAGCAGTGATTGAGGTGGAACATTGTCATCATCGTCAGAGGATTCTTTGAAAAAGAGTTTACTTACAAGCAATCTGTGCATATTACACCCAAACAGGTCTTGCTAGTAGTGACTTGCCAATTAAAACGTAAAGCAGACAACATTTCTGAGGAGATGAAACTATAGGCAATAATCAACAGTTCACAATATCGCTCAGGCTTAAAATGAGTTTTAAACATAGCAACCAACTACATATCACTCAAATCCTTGTAAACGTTTCTTTGGTAATGTTAATTCTCACTGTATGTATTTTATTTTTGTTTGTTTTTGTCTTTGTTACGTAATGAATCTTAAAAAACCACAGTAAGATAGAGGAAGATATCACTGGAACAAAATAAGAAGTTCTCAAGAAATTCTGGAAGATTTCTTAAAAGTAGTAAATAGCCTTTTTGTCAAGTTACACAGTAAGAGTAAGCAACATTCATGAGAGAAATGTATGGACGAGTTACTTTTCAAACAAGTTATAATTTTGTTTTAACCACACAATTTAATTCAGGGCTGTTTTTATTTAGAAGAAACGTAAACATTTGTAGTGATCGTATCAAGTGGCCCAGCTGTAAAATCTTGTTGACAACGTGGGACAACGTGGGACAAGTTCTTTACAATATATTTTATTTTCCAAGCATCAAAACAGGTCCAAGTATAGTCTACCAATATATTTAGCTCTCAACTCAATGCATTATTTAACAGTACTGTTCGTCACCAGATTGAGCGTGACAGCGGCAGTACATTTCTGGGCAGCCAAAGAAAATTTGCAAAGCTTTTAGGAACCACTGAGCCGCTCTTTAGTGATGTCCAGGAACAACCAAATATTGTCTAACCTTCCGGACATTACACAACAAGGAACGTGAATGATACATCAAGTCCTGAAAGAAAGATTTGATTAAAAAAAAATTATCTGGGAGGTGAGATAATGGCTGGACATGAGGACAAACTATCCCCAACCCGTTTTGTTTCATTTGAAAGGGTATATCGCTGCTTAGGCCCACCATTGTTGTTGTTGTTTTTGGTTGTATTACTATGTATAGGCTTTATTGAACAGGACAGCGTGTGAAATGGGAATGAGAGATGAATTAGAATTGTTAAAGAGTTATTCAAAAACAAAAAAACAGCACAATTTAACAATTACTGAGAACAGGACTTAAACATTTTGTCCAGTTGCTAGCATTTTTTTTTTTTTTTTTTTTGCTGTAACCAAACAACAGTGAAATCTTTCTTCGAAATTTCAGTGGGGGGGGGGGGAGTATTTATTTATTTATTTATTTTTACAAAACCAGACAGATATAAAATAATTTACATTTAGGTGCATTTTTCGACAGTACTGAAGTAAAAAGACTTAATTTTGCTTCTGAAATAGTCGTGATAATTATGTTTTTGTTAAATTGTATTGTGAGCTGATTAACCAAAACAAATAAATGCTAAACTAAACAAGGGATGTCAAGATTATTTATCTTGACATCCCTTGTTTAGTTTAGCATGTATTTGGTTACATGTCGGCTACATTCGTGTTACAGTAGCAGACTAAATGGCAACAAAAAGACAGTGCTTCATCAAAATACAAACAAATAAGCTTGAACTGATTTCATAAATAAAAAAGGAAGGAAGAACACATCAAGTTGTTTTGCCACCGCAAATCTACAATGTCACTGCTCCCTCAGTCACAATCCTCAGTTAGTTCATTTCTTTTGGAGACAATGGTACGTGTTGTAAATTCTGTCACGATGCGTCATTCAAAAAGGACTTAAAACTCATTATATTTTTCATCTGTCGTGGGAGAATACGGCTAATAAAAGAAAACGTGCAACACAGTGCCTCGCCCCCTTCTTGTTATAAAAATAAGGATTTCGAGGGGAAATGGAGCTAGGTTGCCTTCAAAATAAGAGCGTCGCTAATACGCCGTCCATGTCTGGTGCGTGCGCATTTTACGCAGTCACTTTATTTGGAAATCCTCGTCCCTCTGCCATTTGTTGACACTTGACAACAGTCTTTTTTTCCTCCGCACGCACCCCAAACTAGCCCAAACTGGATAGCTCAAGGCGCATCAGCAGCACCACGACTCCCATTCACCCCCATTTGACACAAGCGCACCAAAAACATTATCCGACGTGCCAACGCAGGCGAAACCCATTCACGCACGGTGGATATACGCGTCAACAATACCCCAAAATCACTTCGCACTTCATTCGCAATCTCGATCTTGCGTATATGACGGACGTAAACAGAGATGAGGCCACTTAACACCAACAGCCACGTTGATTGATGCGTTTTACCTCTTCCTCGCGTTCGTTTTTGAAGCACAGACACGCCGCTCTCTTCTTGAACCCTTCGCCGTCGTACGTCCTGGTCTGATTGGGTTTTAGCTTCATTGTGGATTTTGCAAAAAAAAATAAAAAAAAATATATATATGTATCTTTAACCTCCTAAAAAAGAACCGGTAAAAACGGAGGAGGAGGGAGTTTTTTCTGTATCAACGTCGCCGCATAGTCGTCGCAAATGCTGCATCCAAAGAACCAGACTGACTAGGGGAACCTAAAGGATAACCCACGGCGAGGGAGGGACGACTCCAAGCAGCTGCCGTGCGTCTCCGGTCCGTCTCCGGTGCGTTCCCTACTCCCGGTCTAAATGCGCGCAGCCGTCCTTCGCTGGTTTGGTTTTTGGTTTGGTTTGGCGCATGGCCGGTGCTGGCTGGCTGGTACAATGAGCAGACACACTGGAGGTTCACATATGCGGATCACTCCTCTCCGGCACCGGCGATCTGATTGGCTGGGATCGCTTCGGTGGGCGGGGCCTGCGCTATGTCACAAAAAGTAACAATAAACAAACTCAACGTGTGATCTCAGTTCAGCTTTTTAGTGAATAGACAACGCAGCGTTGTGTAGATGCGTTTGGACATTTGTTAATAGGTTTAATTTGGACAATCCCCACCAATATTATAACGGAAAGAAAGATTATGATCTGTTGATAATAGATTTTTAAAAATATATATACTCCAATGTGGTTTATTAGGCCCAATTATTTAGGCTACTTATTCAGTTGAATTGTTTCTATTTCTCATTAATTTTTCTGTCTTCTTTGGTGCTTTTTCTCCTGAATCAAGGTGACAATTTTAAATATGGCTAGTAATTAGCAGCCTGAAACATGTCAACAAGGTAATAACAACAAAGTTACAATCACTTATTCAATCACTTATTTCCTGCATTGACTTGTCCGTAGTTGCCCTGTAGACTACTTCATTTAATTGCAAGAAAACACAAAGTATTTTCAGTCATCGGTATTATTCAAAAATATATCTTTACAATATTAAAAATGTGTCAGTATACTGCAACCTCCCATTAGATCTTGAATAGTACAATAGAATGAAAAGCTTTTTTTAAAGATTGGTATTTTAACCAATTTCCTCACAGTGATGTTAAATGTTGGACATGCGTTTCACCTTTATTTCTATTAATTGTATGAAAATATCCCCAGACATACCATTGCGATGAATTTCAGACATCTTCAAAAGTATTTCATAATCCGTGTCTGTGCTGGCGGTCATTGGGAGGTCATGTTATTGCTGTGCACGCAGAGTAGCAGTGCTCTGGGTGTGTGTGTGTGTGTGTGTGTGTGTGTGTGAATAAGTCATTTCTGTTCCGCTCTTGACCAAACATTGTAAAGTCTGTTATGTCATGTATCTGGTGGCGCTCCCCTGTAGTCACTGGGAGGAGGTTGCAGCCTTTTTACACTGCATTGTAAATGTTTGAGTCGGGCTTTTGGATCGAGATAACATTGACTAGTAACATCCACAACTGAATGAAAAAGCACAATACCTGTCCAAAGAGCGATTCGTTTTCAGCTTGTCTTATGCAACTTTAATATTGAATGGTGAAACACAACTCAACGCCTTCATTCAGTGCACTATTTGTGAATGCAAGGATGGGCATCCATCTTAAAGAAGACATATCATGCTTTTTGGGGGGATATTTAGCATTAGACTATAACATACGTAGATCATTATTTATCATTATTAATATTGATCCAAACCATATTATAATGAGCTAATAGAAATGGGACTATTGATTTAGTGCTCAAAACTGGAACTGCGAGGCCCCGCCCCCTCATATTGGTGTTTAATCGGAGAATTAAACACCAATTTAACCAGCAGATTTTTATTTACCCGTTTTTATTGTTGAAAAAAAAAAAAGCTATGTGACATTTTTTAATATATGCAAGTAAGTACAGGGAAGTGGGCGGACATAGGGGGTAGGTGAAAACAGACATTTTGTGAGCACTCAAGTCTAATGCAAAAATACAACGTTGAGTGAGTTAATGATGAGGGAGCAGAGCACTGTTATTATGCATGTTTAAAAGCTAATATAAGTTGATTTTTGGGGCCGATGTTGCTACTATAATATAAGCTTCTTCTGGTGGTATTCATTCATATATTGAAACAAATACGTACAATTTAACGTTTTTAAACTTTGAAGTTTGGTAACATTTTCGCTTTTTTTGCCCTTGAGGCCTTTGGTTCACTTTTCAGCATATTTCTGTCCAGACTAGACCAGATGGTACTCGGAAAATAGGTTAGGAGGTTCATGAGTTTGTGAAAGGGGTAGACCGACCAGTTTTGAGGAATAATTATGTTTCTTTTACGACTAAATTACATTTTTATTCTTAGTTTAAATGTTGATGTTAAAATCCATTTAAATCCATTACTGTGCTCAAATGTCTGCACAGATTTCCTCCGAGTACTCCGGTTTCCCCTACCACTAAAAACATGCGTATGAATGAGAATATTTTGTGAGAGTGAATGGGGGACCACTGATGAAAATTAGCCCGCGGCTAATACGGCGTGTTTACATCATGTGTTTCATGACATGACACTGTCCCGACAAAATAAATAAATACAATTAAATTAAATGTGAAAAACACACAATTTCAGCATGTCCCACTTGTTGTCCTTGACCCATAAATTGTGTGCCACTGCAGCGCCCTTTCACCCTGCGCAATAAGAGGAGGCCCCATGTTTAACATCTTAGATAACAGCAGGGGTCAGACTGATCAAAGGACTGTGGACGATTGAAGTGCTTACAACAGACTGACGCAATTAACTCTCCTAACAACATTATCTGTAGTAATAGTATTATAACATATATAATGCAATTAAGAGATCACCAAATGTATCTAATGGTTTAAAACATTTTGACTGCAATTAATCTAGCATGAACTGAGAAATGAAGGCGGATTACGTATTGTAGGTCCATCATTGGCAAGTTTTCATCTTTGTAATTCTCTCAATAAAATGACTCATTACTTTATTTGGAAATGTGCTGTCCACATGCACAAGCTCCTAAAAGTAACAAGTGAATCTGTCAGTATAATAATCTTCTGACCTCACAGGCAGCAGCTGCACGGTCTCTCACAGGAAATCAAGGAGAGGAAAGCTCCACATGTTACTGATGCGGCCCAGAATATGTACAGGCGTTATTCAAAATATTACAAATAGACTTCAGCTGATCTGATTACCTTGCGATACAGTTTACTGATTGCCCTCTGGATGTTTCTGTTTCACTGTTTAATCAGAGGTCACATTATCGGGTCGCCACGTTATACTGAAAAACATAATCATTTAAAGAGAAGAGATTGAGACATGTTCATTAATTTTATGGTTAAAAAGTGATTTTATGAATCAGATTTATTTTCATTTTACTTACTGTTGCCCCTTGACACGTGTTTGATGGTTGGTTTTGTGAACAACTGACTCTAAATTCACTGCAAATGTTGTGTATATGTTTTAATTGTAAATTAATAACTGCAGGTGAAAAAAGTATTCGAAAAACCCGTCCATCAGCTGGGTTCAATTCTGTTCATGAGATCTGTATTGTTGTGGTCATAGGTGCAAAAGTAGCAAAGTGAAAAGTGTTAAACAACTTCCCATGTGTACAGCAGCAGCATTTAAAATGTATATGTACTTTATGTGTACGCAGTATTATTATTTCTCAGTCAAGTATGTAATATTGAGCATTTAAGCAAGAACATGAAGGTTTATATTTGACATGTTAATATACTTAGGGATGAACTAAGAAAGTAACTTGCACAAGCCAAAAACAAATATAACATCTACCACTTAATCATATTACCATTCGGTGGCCAGCAGTCATGTTTGGGGGAATAAATCATGTCATCATAGTGCAGATAAGTGGTTTATCATAATCTGGACTAGCGCAGGATGACAATTTGGGTGTCCCAATTTTAGCTGAGGGTGTGAGAGGAATAGAAGGGTCCTGTTACATTGGGCTCCCAATGTAACACATGAGGAAACGGAGGAGCTATGACCGGCCAAGGGACAAGCACAGATCAAGTGTACACTTCCAGAAAAGAGAGATTTTTATTGAAAGCGTCGTGTCCATGATTTGGAGACATATCATTGCTGGTAGCAGAGGTGGCATTGATGATGAAGAGGGTCATTTTTCATTTGGCAGTTTTTTTTCTTTATTTTTTTGTTTGTTGGGCAATTTAAGTGTGATAAACAGGAAATTACTAATTATTGTATTTATTTAGATTTCGATTTAGAAACATTACAAGCAGGCTTACCATTTGATATTCAGGCCAATTTACCAATTTGAACTAGTTATTTTAGATTTACTCTTTGCAGTTAAAGGCACATTACGTAACGTTCATTTTGGATGGTTTTATTGGACTAAAATGTGCAGAAAACTGTATCCTTACTGTAAGGGGGCTTGCATCTCCACAAACCTGACTCGTATTTGGCCTGGAGGAGCCACCCCTTGCTTCTTTCCATGGAAATATTATGTTAGGTTCGGGTTAGTTCCACAGTAGATATAACACTTATTTTTGTATGGGGAAGTTGTGGATTTAACTTTCTTTTTCCAAGGAATTATGCTGGTGACTTTCCACCTTCAGAAAGTTACATACTATGCCTTTAAGTGGGGCATTTTTCAAAAAGAGAGCTTTGAAGTAGAAGATTGCTTCAGTTTCTGCCTCAGTAGAGTCCACCCTGTCCAAGTCCTTTTAGTTGTAATATAGTTTTCTGTGTTGATATCACTTAGTTTTTGATTTTCCCAAATTAATTGACAACAACTAAGATTGTTGTTGTAAGTTTTTGTCTGCTCAAATGAACTCCAACTGAGTGGTGATCCGATATAGCCTCTGCTCTTTGACCTTCTCATGTGAGGGTATGGCCCTATGCCAGACACATCACTTAAAGTTTAAGTGATGTGTCTGAGTTTGACAGTTTAAGCCTGAAACCATCAAACTCAGATCAGTCAAATATATAAATGTATGTGTGTTTTGTTATTGACTGTTTAAACCATGCACAACTCACTTTGACAAGCCAAGATAATTGTGTGTAATTTCAAATGTTTTTATGATCCAGAGCATTTCTCGTTCTGAAATGGATTCTTGACAAGCAGCCAAGGCTGAAGAGATAGACTGAAAGCACAATATAAAAGCTTGTGATGGTTCAGAAGAAGAGACCTGTCAAGGCAAATCTTTGGCCCATATTCATTTAAAAGGCAGATGCCCTTGCACCAGATGCCCTTCCTCTACATTCCTCCAGGCTTTTCTTTGCCACAAAGAATGCCAAGTAGTTTCTGTGACTGGAGTGAAAACATAGAAAATAAATAGCATAAAATTGTGAGTAAACTGGTTGGATCTCACAGTTGGAGAAACACTGCTCATTGATAAAATTGTGATATTAATTTAAAATGCACTTTTGTATATCCAAAAGAAGAACATTTTGAATTGAAGTATGTTTTGACCGAAGAGACTGACAATAGTGTCTTTTTGCTTTTGTTGTGGTGTTCTCTCGACAGTGTTTGGGCCCAGGACAATGCCTCGGTTGAGAAGCAGGAGGATAATGGGTGCTTGTTATAAAACCTGTCATTATGATAGCGGAGCATAAAATACCCATCACGGTAAACAACACTTAGCACTGAATTACCGACTGCAATCACCGTGAGAGACACAAGGTACAGTTAGAGCGGCTTTCTTTTGGTCTTTATAGACTCTCTGTTTATCTGTGGTGCTTTACCTGACAGTGACCCATTTGCATTTGTTCAGTTATATTTCAGTAATGATTTATTACCTAATAATGTTGAACTAGTTTTAGTATCGATCAGTGTCTAGGTACAGGGTTATACAAGTCTTATAAACACGTTCAAGTACGGTGATCACAGGAGGCACAATGCTCAGTTCAAAGGAGGGGTTAAATTCTCAAGGGAACGCAGAATTGGTGATATCTGGAAACTAAGGTTTATCTGACGTTGTGTGTTATCAAAATGTCAGCAAAAATTCTAGTTTCTGCCACACTCAAACTTTTTTAACCAGGCAAAAAAGTAGCTGCCTCTGAGTAGTGAAAACCAATGGAGGGCTGAATTTATCAGAAGGATTATGGGCAGTGTCTGGACACTTAACCGGCATGGCCCTCTTGCCTCACAGCTAGAAGGTTCCGGGCACAACACGTGGGCTGCCAGGGGCTTTTTGAGCAAACTTAGTGTGTTTCTGGGTCGGTTTCCTCCGGGCACTCCAGTCTCCCCCATCAACCCAAAACATGCACAATTGGTAAATTCCTCCCGCTAAAGTGGTCCTTACAAGATGGGTCACCAGCTCCTGACAGGTTGCCTATGGGGACATTAAAGTGTACCATAACCTACAGGAATAAGCAAAATGAATAATCTGTTGTGAAATCTACAGGACTTTTAAGTTAACTGCCAAAGTTGTACCCCACATTAGGGAATTAGGTCCAAGAACAATAAATAAAGGTTTAACCCATAGTGGCTGTGTAAAGAACAAACATAAAAGGAAGATATTTGCACTATTAACATTATGAAACTATGGTAGAAAAGTAGAAAAAAAATTAAAACACTGGGTTTTAATACAATTTTAAAAACAGAGTCCAAATGCCTACCTTTGAAAAAGGTCCATTTCTACCATGGACCATTCTTGGATGAATGAGGGACAACACCGACTCAAACTATCTTTGCACTCCATTTAGAACCATTCATCATGTACATTTGAAATTGTATGATGACAAATAAAAGCACTTTTCTTTTATTTAAATTGTGAATGAATCTTCTTTTCCAAGCCAACATAAACTTTGCACACACCTAAATTCAATAAACCTTTTCCAGTGTTTATGCCCCTTATAAAACGACTGTAACTCAGACGTGACTTGTTTTTAAGACTGTTGAATGATCATTATTGCTCTTCTCTCTTTGAGGAATAGTGCCAAAACACAGACACTTTCGACACTCTGTAATCACAAGGAGATTAGTTTTAAAAAGACACAAACAGAAGTAGACAGTGACATCCTAACAGCCACGTGATGATGACACACCGGCCAAAAGTGAGATCTGAATAAGCAGGAGACTTCAAAATGACAGAGACATGAGAAAGGGCAGTCATAACAATTGCAATGACCATTCACTAGTCGGTCAAAGAGTTTAATAAACATACCTATTGTTGTACTTGTCCCCGTCTCCCCACACATTAACGAAAATGTTCAAACTACAGTCATAGCCTACTGTTGAACATTCCAGGCAAAGCAATAACATCTCCATGGAGACAAGCAGGTGGCAAACGCTCCAATAGTAAAGTTACATCGTGCACCTTTACTAGGTGTAAAGAATAATTACTACTAAAGAATAATTTGATTTTTTTATTCCCATTTTAAAATGATTATTACTTTAGCTTGCCCATGCCTTATAGGACTTCTTCAGTAAATGTTTTTGCTAATCATTGAATTATGAATTATTATTGATGTATGTTATTTCTCTTAATTGATTTATTTTATAGTCGTTGAACTCAAACAAAAATGGCAAACAAAGTAAATCTTTTCTTGGTTGCCCTGGGTGATCCAAAACGGCATCGGTTTCATCACAAACTCATTTAGTTTGCAGTGAACCACTCAGACGTGTTGACACACAGAACCTTGTCCTGGGGGTGTTTCCACTGGGACCAAAACAGCAGGCACTGATTAAAAGGCTGCTATGGGCAAATGACAACAAATGGTTATGGCTTTAAACTGACTGGGAGGAAATGGAGAATTTTATATTTTAGCACATTGTTCTCAGGGTACTATGTCAGATTGGATGTTGTTGTACTCTATAAATAATCCTGTATCCTGGTATATCTTGTTCAAGCTAACATTGACAACTACAGTATTTGTTCAGAGTAGGTCTGAAATTACACGCTCACAAACTTTTGTGTGGCCGCTGTTGAAACGATTATTATTGGTGTGTTACCGTAAGTCCCATTGTAGAGGGGCATGACGCTGCTGATTCACACTGCTGCAGAAATTGTCTTGTAATCGCCTGTCTTTACATCTCGACTGGCAATGAGCTGTTACGCAATACAAAGTGACTTGAATACTGACAGAGAGAACAAGGGAGGGAGAGAGGGAGGAGAAGAGAGGGAGAGAATCAAAGAGGGATTGAAATTAGATTTGATATTGTTTTTGAAAAACTTGATCACTTATTCCCACGTCTGATGCTAAGTACAGAAGAGTTCCAAAAATATCAGGAATCTGGAATTCAAATATCAAAGGGCTATGACTATTTAATAAGAATAAAAAAAACAGTGTCCAAGTGACTACAACTGAATCTTTTTCTACAATGGAACACTCCTAGATGAATGAGGGATTATACCGACCAGATTCAAATATTCAACATGACATTAAGCCTTTTCCCGACTGCTTTCGCCTTGAGCTGGTCTAGAATGATATTGTGTAGAACTCAATTCAGAGTGATACACATATCAAACTGGCAGAGCCGTGTTATTGAGTGCTTAAGTGTAAATCAGAGCACGAAAGAGAGAACAAAAGCTTAAAATATATAATAACTACATTTTAGTGAAATAAGTAGTCTAACCTGTCATATGCACTTGAAATGGACAGCCTGAATGGACACATGTAAATGCATTGAAATAGCCCGACACGGTGACCTCTCTGTCCTGTTTTGTCCTGCCTTTATCAGTGTTTGTGTTTAAGGTCTTCTTTGCAATGTTTACATCACTGCATGCCACTGTCTGAACAAAACAGAAAAACAAATGATCATATCAGCCGTTGTAAATAAATCATTTTCAAGGCTACATCCAATGATTTTTTTTTTATTTGAACATATGTAGCAGTGAGGTGAATAAGCTAAACTAAAGCATTTTATTATTCATTCAGTCAACACTTTGCAAACTTCTGCAGTCACAGAAGTTTCATGGATTACAATTTAAAGCAAAATTCCACTCCAGCCAGGCATGTTTTTGTGTAAAAGAGTGAATTTAATATATACTACACAAAATAATTAACAGTTGCCAAATAAATGTGTATGCTCCAAGATTCAATACTCATCTTCTATCATATTTTCTTATCACCTCTGGTCCTCAAAAGTTCAAGGGTCATTGTTGAATTAACTACGCACATCTTTATCTGCACTGCTGTGAAAGAAATAGTTGAACAGCCCAGACGCTGACCTCTGCATATCAGCGCACATCGATCAACATTGTCACTAATATGCATGCGAACATGCCATTAGCTAACATGGGTGGGTCTCATGTGCTGTAAAACACATAGTTTGAACGAATAAGGTTAATTATTCACATTTAACACACCCTGGCTAGACGAGCATACAGACGACTGGAGAGAATATGGCCAAATATAGTACTCTTATTATTCAAATAAAATAAGAAGCATCAAAAAGTCTCTGAAGTGTGAAATTAAAATGTGGTGTTGCAAAAAAACATAAGCGTGTACTCATCAGTGATGTAGAGGTTTGAGACAATAAAGTTGTTTCCACGCTGAGGTTGAGGGTTTTCTGTCAGCCTTGACTCTTTGCAGAATGTCCCTCTCTCTCCCCATTTCAGCTGTCCTGTCCTTTCAAGGCTTTGGGAAACCAAACAAATCTTAAAGGACACATCTGATGCAAAATTGACGTTTTTGAGCTTTTAACCACGTTATAACAATATGGTTTTCTCATCAAAAACATACCTGGAGTTGCATTTAGCTTCATTCACGCTTGTTTGATGAATCCTGGTTAGAACGTCCTCTCCCCTCCGAGCGTCAAAACAATCCAATCTGTATTTTGCCGATGTGCAATCTTCTGGTGCTGTTTTTAAGTCCGTAAAACAGGCTAGTTCTGTGCAGTTCTGCCTCAAATCACGATCACAATTTAAGATGCCAACGTAAAAGTCAAGAGTATGTTCAAAGCCAATAACAATTTTTTAAAAAAGAAAGCAGTAATCAAAGGAACTTCAGTTAATACTTAACTGAATTCTCTGGTATTGTAAATTTAAATTAATACATCTCAAAACTGTGATAGTGGCAGTACTAAAACAAAATGATGGTTAGGATTTCTGAGGTTTGAATGTTTTTAAAATAAATGTCAGAAAGTCCTCTTGTTAATCTTATAGTTTTGGGATGATGAAATGCAGTCGTTTTCTGTGTTTTTCTTCCTTTTTTGTTGTTGACATGAAGGAGCGATAACAGGGATGAGGGAGTATTGTTCAGTGTTTGTATCATAGCTAAAGTGTGTCATTATACAAGATATTGTACAGGGGCATGGGCTGCTGTATATACTACCACTAGGGTTAGGGTTAGAGCTTTACGTTACTGACCCCGACCCCTTCCACTGGTCTCTGAATAAAATGTTTAGCACTGATTTATCGAGAAAAAAGGTTGGAGACCACTGTCATATGCAAAGCAGAACTGACTTTTGGCTGTGTCCTTTAGGGTTGTCAGAATTGTTAAACCTGTATGCTAATCAATACTAAAACGTATACCACATACTCATTTGAACAAGTATCAATAGTGAAATTTAAAAAGTAAAAAGAAAATAAATCACTGATTTATATTAGAACTAGTTTTAAGACCACACATGGTAATCTTAGAGTCATAATTACAATGATTTTGTGTTGAAAATTACTTTTCTATTGGCTCAAGAAAGAGTGTTTTGTATTGTGGTTGTATCATAGTATTGAAATTGAGTATGACATTTTAATAATACATTTTCATTTAAAAGCGCCTTTCAGAACACCAAGGACACTGTACAAGAGTTTGTTTTAGTATCAAAACAAACTAGTGTATCTCCATGCCTTTTAATGGGCTGTTTTTGTACCAGTTGGGACTTCAATAAATATATACAGAAATATTGTAATATTCAAGTTACATAGAATAACTAAAGGGGCTAAGTTGCTACCCACTTCTTGTTCCATATCACTAATAGACGTCCAGGCAAAAACTTGTATCTGTTTCCAGTGAGGTGACTGGCAGTCCCTCCCTGTAAGTGGTGTTACCTTCAAGGGCCTCTGTGATTTCCGACTCTCACTGTGTTTCCATGCAGCCACTGTTAAATATAGAGAGAGGAGAGGTGCAGTCTGTTTCAAAAGGAATGGATAAATCAACACTGATACGAAATGTCAGAGCAAATATGCAAAGTAGAAAACAAAATTACATTGCACTGGTCTGTAAGCGTTATATTATTTTGTTTGTGGTGTGGTTGGATAAATGTAATGTGATTGGGGTGAATGATGGATGCCAAATGTATGAATGTTTTGTCTTTTTTATGTGAAAATGTGAACATATATATATATACAACTAATTTGTCAATTGATAAGTCAGTTCAAGGTTAATTTCATGTCAACCCTAGTTTCAAATATTTTCAGTTGTGAAATGTTTTTTGTACATTGACACACATGACACAAGCTCTATGGTTTTTATCCCCTTTATTATTATTATGTGGCACTTGTTTGTTCCTGATGTTATCATAAGGTTTTTTCTCAAGGTTAGTGTCTTTGCCAGTATCGTTACATGTAGTAGAAGTATCACTGTAACATAAAAGATCGTTTTTCATTTCAAATGTTTATTGTGTGTCGTCCTGTGTGAAGTGTGATGGCTTTCTCTGTGGCATTCTTTGGATTTGTAGATAGACAAATAATGTAAGGTCCTAGCTGCATAAACTGATTTAACATAAACTAACAAATTTGAGAAGACATAAAAAAGGGAATGTTGTTGAAGAACAAACTTAATTATGCAGAAAGTTGGTGTTCACAATAATGCTGAGCCTAAACCATCTGTACCCCCCAGCTGAGTGGTTCTAACTGCCTTCAAAATACACAATTGTAGCATGGAACATTTACCAGTAATTTAATTAAAGGTAATAAAACTGTGTTTTGTTTTTAGTTCTCCTTATTCTATTTTTAATCACATTTGTCAGAAAATAAACACAGAACAAAACACAGAAAACACAAAGCAGAAAGCAAAATAAAACAATATAAAACAAAAGCATGGAATTCATTAAAAAATGTAACACAAAAAATGATGTCACAAGTAAGTCCCATCTTGTCAAAAGTCTTTAAAAACGTTGTTCTCCTCATTCTATTGAGCACTGTGAATACATACGACTGTGATGCAGAAAAAAGCAAACAGAACCATTAAAACACAACTAAACTAAATTAGTACAACTATTCTTAACTACTTACTAATTACTAAGCATGTTTGTAGCTACTGTGTCCACGTTGTTCGTCTTGTGGATCAAAAAGGTTGGTCTGAAAATGCATGGAAAATATTTCCAAACAAAGCCAGTGTTGTACATGTACTTGTGTTACCAAGAGGTTCATTGTCTGACAGGAAAGTACTGTCCCTGAACAGGAGCTAAATCTGTGGCCCCAGTCCCTACACCTATCTTGGTAATAAAAAGTACCAAGAACAGAAGAAGGTTCCTACTGTGCAAAAACCCCTAGAGGACATTGCTGCTTGAGGAAAGTCATCCAGCTCAAGAAAATGAGTGAGCAGGCAGCGAGAATATTATGACTGTGTGTAAAAATGAGCCTACCTGACAGATGGCACAAACATGTAGACAACAAGGATTCATTATTTCACAAACATATTCAGTATTTCTTGTACTGCAAAAGAAAAGCACTGAAGACAAAGTACAAACCAAAGGTACAAGGATATTCCTTTTAGTGCAAATGTGTGTGACCTCTGCATAAATCTGTGCTGAATCACTTCTCACACACTTCTCTCACGGAGTCTTTAAATAAGACATTCTCATTGTTCCTGTGACAAAAAGGCGACTTGTTCACATGCACCTGCCTGTGGATCAGTAAATGTCATTTCAAACCACTTTGAGAATGTCTGATCTTTCCTGATTTTAATAGCTATAAGCATAGTTGGGCCTGGTTAGTACTGGAATGGGAGACCACTGTTTCCAAGTACCGTTGAGAGGCAGCAGTGGCTAGTGCGTATGCTGTTGTGTCTTTGGGCATGAAACTCACAATTCACTCCTCACTTTGACAGGGCAGAGTGAGGAGTGAATAAATGACATGTAAAGTGATTGTCTGGAAAAGCACAATATAAAGGCTAATACATTATTATTCTTATCAGTCTATTTGAATGAACAAATGTACTTTTTAGTACTGCAGAGTTTAAGAAATTGTGGTTTTACTGAAATTTATATATTTTTACTACATTTGTTATAAATGGTATTGTCTCCTTCCTCTCTTATAGTGTGCTTTTTTTTTTCCAGCTCAGAGATTGTGATATCCCAAGTAAAAGATTTGGCTACAGCAGAAATTTGGCATTAGCAGCCAGTGCTTTCTAAATTCTGCCCCGAACCTAAGCCAAATCATTATTAAATTAAATTCATACTGGGATGTTCATTATTCAGCACTGCAATAAAAAAGGCAAGGAAGAAAGACAAAGAACCGTTTTGAAAACAAGTCATAAATAAAAGAACATCGCTTCATAATAAGTTTTCAAGGTCAAACAAATACTAGTCTCGTATGCTATGATACATAGTCTATGTATGCTTTTAATTGTAGAAAAAGACAAAATCAAAGCATAACATTATGCTAAGAAAAGCTTGATTCATTTGCATTCAATGCCACAGAGCCTCCTTAAGTATTCTGCTGCAGAGTTGTATAACAAATCCTTTGAAACAGTCCGTCCCTTTACCTCATGCCGCTGAAGGAGAGCAGTGATGGGATTCCCTTTTGCCTGACGGCGGTTTGCTGCGGATGAGAGAGCAGTGAGGCTGGTTACATAAGGAGCCTAGAAGGGGCAGGTGAAGGTGCTGCAGTTTCTATAAACAACAGATGGAGATGGAGAAAGGAAGAGAACATTAGTTAAGGTGTACTACGGAACCTAGAGGTCTGCTTGTTTCCATACCTTCAACGAATAAGGCAAGTCCTAAGCTCAATGGCAAGAACAAGTCCTGGCCAATAGCTACACCTCGCCAGTGATCAGATGCCCTGCAGGAATAATAAGGTGGCCAAAGGAAGAGATACAGACTTCAGATGTTAAGACACAGACGCTGCTCACCATGCATGGAGGGTTCCACCCAAAATCCAGCACGCTGAGACTGTACACTAGTGGTAAGGACGGAGGCCTTGGACTAGGCAGTGTGAGAGACGTTATCCAGGATGAAATATCCAAGATCCACAAGTACATCAAGGACAAGGCCCCAACAGATGACGTGCTCAGTGAATGTCTCAGGCAATGGGGAACAGAGAATGAGGTGCTGGAGGAGGGACCATCATGAGGGGACAAGCCCCTACATTGGATGTACCACCGGAACATAACCGAAGTGGCTGATATCAAGAAATCCTACCAATGGCGAGAGCGAGCCGGACTGAAGGACAGCACAGAGGCACTTATCATGGCTGCACAGGAACAGGCCCTGAGCACCAGAGCAATAGAGGCCCAGATCTACCACACCAGACAAGACCCAAGGTGTAGGCTGTGCAAAGAGGCCCCTGAGACAATCCAGCATATAACTGCAGGGTGCAAGATGCTGGCAGGGAACCCGTGGTCATGGGAGCACTCGGGGCAGTGACCCTCAAACTGGAGGAGCCAGCATCCCTGGAAAAACATCAGACATCTTAGTTCAGAAAAGTGCAGTGCTAGGAACAGCATGGATACTGCGCAGAATACTCAAGCTCCCAGGCCTCTGGTAGAGGACCAGAGCGGATACAATTTTTTATTTTTTTTTAATCCAAATTAGATGAATGCAGCAGACACCAGAAAAGTTACAAAGGACACCGTTAATAATACTTTTTTGTCCTTACAGTAGGGACATTTGTCCCATACATTTGATTTGACACGTTTGTGCCCAGATTCTCACCTCTAGATCTTGAGCTTGGCCTCTTCAGATCGACCTGGCCTGTTGTGCATACGGGAAGTATGATCACGAAATAATATCGGATTGTGTTTTACAGGATTCTCAAATAATCTCTATTATTCTAGGGTTCATTGATCCATCCACTCCTCAGTTAAATTTATGGTAGCTATTTGTGGAGTGAAAGCTGGCCTGGGGCACACTAAAAGAGAGGCTTTAGAGTAGGGGTGGCTATAGGAATCCTGCTCAGACCCAGTGCACACTGTCCTTGTGCAAAACATTTCACCTCACTATATGTGGCGGTCAAAAGAAATGGCAACATGACTGGAATGATCAACAATATATTCAATTACAGATGCAAGCTAACAAAATGGAAGAGAAAAAGTTAAAGGGTTATCTTAAAATTTGTTGTACTTTGTCTTCCAAATACAACAGTTGCTGTAAAAATCCTTTGATTAACTAACACGTTCCACCAGGTGTTTTTTGTGCCTAAAACCTAAAATCCAATCTAATAA